>CM076905.1:16976988-17334134 GCA_039519145.1 Kokia cookei
TTATGTGGTGCCTTCGTTCAGTTGCGTATTGCTTAATAAAATGCGATGCTGATGGATGCATGTATGCATAAGAAAGATATTGATTCTTAGTTCAATTCTGTTAGAATAACTTTACTAGAAAACAAATTTCTTTACATAAGGTAGATACGTATATGGTCATGCCTTAATGCTCAAAGCCTTAATCTTTGTATGATATCCATCTAATTTCGCTCTGGTTCGACTCCGATTTTAGGTTTAAAATGTCAGCTTGAATGGTTAAAACCTACAAGTGGTTAGTCACTTCTTATGCTTGGGTCAAAGCTTTGTTTCGCTACATGATATTTTTCTCTGACCTACACGTTTGGCAGGCTGTCGGTTTCTCCTTATCTCTGTTTCATTACCACATATGCATGGTCATATTATCTTCTACCTTATAGAAACTCATTTTCTTATGACCAGTTTTCTATTTAGTAATCGAGCTTATATCAATATGTTTATTAGTATAAGGATGTAATGCAAGCAAAAAATAAGGCAAGTTAATACAATCCTTATAAATCTTAATCAACAAATCAAAGATACAAAACATAGAACCTATGCATTTTATCTTGGGTAATTGCTTATGAGTTCGATATAGTTCTATCTAAGGCAAACACTTAGGGCTCATTACATATGGTTTAAGTTCTAGAGTATAGGCTCGAATGGACGAGTTCGGTTTAGGGGGACACATTTCTCATATGTTTGCACGAAAGTGAAAGCTTCACGAAGGTAGAAGTAGATGTAATCCCAACAGAATTCACTATCCTACATGGAGGTGAAAATCTCATGAAGGAATAGCTTCTCACTTTCACTTAAAGGGTTTAGTAACAAATGCAAATAAATGCGAATACAAATACTAGTAACATCAACACAACATTATCATGGCATCATAAAAAATGAAAAGGATCACATATTAAATTAACCCGAGTTTAAATTTTTTAACAAAAAGACAAAAATAACTAATTTTTGGTTTGACTCTCTTATTGGTCCCTAGTGGAGTTGTCAAGCTATCAAAACGTTTTTTTTAAAACATGCCGAATTTTTATTTTAAAATAAAAAATGGAGTCGCCACCGATCCTTTTTAATTTGGTGTGATTGAATCACTATAAAACGTTTAAATCCGTTTTGACAAACATTTTGGTCTTCGAAATCCAAAAATTAGGCTCGGGAGTTGATTACGTGTGAGGAAGGATTAGCACCTCCACACGCCCAAAGTTGGTACCTAGTCAATTTTTTAAAGGTCTTATTTGTTAAAAATTGGAAAAATCGAGTAAAATTAAAATGTGATCCCTAAATGCATGATTTATTCAATCTAATTTTAAAAATTGAATTTGGTGAGAAAATGCCCTTCTATTTCGAATTAATCGAGAAGTTGAAGTCGTGTCCAAGACGTTAGGATACAACATTCTCGGAATTTTGAAATTAAAGGACATTTAACAATTTAAAATAGGATATTCAATTGTTTAAATTTAACGAAGAATCATACCTAATACATTATGGCATAATTTTTCGAATCCCCTACATAAAAAGATATTGCCTCGTTTTTTTTAAATCATTTATTTTATAAAATAACACATATTTTATTTTATTAAAACATTTTTAGAAAACTCAAATGAATAAATTTTATATTTGCAAGTTAAAAAATGACAAATAGCAAAGATAAACATGCATGGCATAAATTTAATGAATACAATTAAATTTGAATTACAAAAATAAAATTAAATAAACAAACAATATTTAAATAGACAAATAACTTAAAATTGAATATTTATAAAATTAGATATGAGGATTGAATTTAAAAAATAAATAAAAGAAGATTTTGAAAAGGGTAAAATAAATGGATTAATTTAAAAAAAACATAAGAGGATTTAAATTTTTTAAACATAAAAAGGGACTTGAATATAAAAAATAGAATATAAAGGGCAATTTTAAAAACATAAAGTCAATGGAGGGTCTAATTAAAACTGAAATAAAATTTTGGGCAAAAATGGGAAAAAAACATATGGACGAGGTCAAAACTAAATTTTTGAAGAGTCTACGGACCTTATGGGTAATTTTCCCAAGGCCTTACACGTATCTGCCCAAGGATCACTTGGTTTGAGGGTCAAATTGTAAAAAATTTAAAACTAAGTTGCTAATTTTTAAAAACAAAAAAAAAACTAAATTGAGATTAAATTGAAAACCTTTAAAACGGAGGAGGACAATGAAGATAATTCCCCCCATTGAAAAACACGCGTACCCTATGCTGACGAGTAGGGTATCCAAATGTAAGCATCAAACAACACCGTTTTGGCGGTCAGACTCCCAAGCCCAAAATGACGTCGTACAAGCTTATTATGTAAGTTAATTTTTTTTTTTAATTTCATTTTCATCACTTGCTTTAAAAAACCCTAAAAGCTATTATCCTTTTCTCTCTTTTGCTCATATCCCAAACCCCAAGTGCCCATCATCGTCTTCCGTGGGCCATCGTCATCGGCGACGGTGACCGTCGCCTACTATGGTCGGGAAATTGAGAGATGAGTCCTCATGTTCGATTTTTACCCTAAGGTCAGATTTGGGTTTTTAAACCTTCAAATCCACCCTAAATTCCCCAAATGCACAAAATAATTTGGCCTTTAGGTTTTTTTTCGAAAGGGGAAAACCGTTTTTTTTTTCTTTGTTCTTCGAAGCTCCCACACGACCATTAATTGGTCCAAAAGGACTCTCAAATGACCACCATGATGGCGGTAATGCAACCACAACTTAAACCCTAACCTCTTTTATTTTTTAATGTTTTTTTATTTTATTTCGAAACAAAAAGAAAATAAAAAATATAAGTAAAATAATACAAATATACCTTTAAAAAGCATTGTTTCTTTGTATTTCAGATTGCAAGTGCTCGTAAAGAATTACAATGAATTTAAGGTTGGCTTTTATAGCCGAAATACAAATGATTGTATTTTGTTTTCTTTCATTTGTCTTCTGTTTTGCTTCTTTTTTCTTCTTTGTTTGTGTAGGTTCGACGGTGGTGGCAGAAGGATGACCAAGCGGTGTCAAAAGCGTGGTAGCAGACGAGGGGGCACGTTGCTGACATGGCAAGGGCGTGAGTGGCTACGGCATAGATGGGGGCATCCAAATTAGGGTTTTTGATTTTTTTGTGTGTTTGAACTTATTGGGCTTGTGTTTGGTTTGGACTAGGTGGATAGGTTAGGGTAATTGGGTTTAAGTGATTTGGGTTGTAAAGGATTTGAGTAAGTAAAAAAAAGGGACATTTTAAATTAAAATGGACTTTAATTTGAATTTGTTATTATTGATTTATTTTTATTTTGAATTTGATTTTTAGTTGGGTCTGAATAAATTTAGCTCCAACTTTAATTTATAAAGTTTAGTTTATATGTGTTTTAATTATGTTTAGTTTGCTGAGTTTTAATGTGTCCTAAAAATGTTTTAATTTTTTTGTTAAATTAGTTGGTAGTTTATGTAACTAGTTTAGTTGCGTTTTAAATGTCTTGAAGATTAGTTATTGAGAACTTCATGTGATGGTTTGATAGTTAAAGGAGTTCACTGTTTCAAGTGTGGACTGGGTTCTAATCGCGCTTATTATTCGAATTTTATCCTGTTATTGTAATTCACCAAAAAACTAACTATTGAATTTATCCATTTTATTACAACTTTATAATTAGATTTAAAGTGTCCTAATGTGTGATTAATTTGTCCTAGGACAATCCAATGGCCGACCACCAATTTAAAGTTACCAAAGGACTGTTCGTTTTGCCAAAGAATCAAGGCTGTTCACACCTTAAGTCACTATTCGATTCAACTTGAAAAGTGGCCTTTTTCACCACCATGTGCTTCAATTAATTGCACCGTCCAAGTTTGGAGATGTATGAGACTTTTGGGCAGATTTCTAAAAGATAGCTATTGATTATTCCCATGTAACATAAAGGCCACTGTACACCAAGGGGGAGTATGAGACCTTTGAAGATTTGATATAATAACTCACCTTTTATTTCAAATACTACTTGTGACTAGGACTTGGATAGTACATCGGAGGGAGACTCTCGCAATAAAATTTGATAAAAATATTTTATGATTAACTGGGACTTGTTTGAACTTTGGATTATTTATTTATTTTGAATTGTGACATGAAGATTTTATTTTAATAATTTGATTGCATACATAAACTTTAAATTTTAAACTGTTTAATGATTTATTTTAGTGAATAAAATATTTTATCACATTAAAATGTTTTTAAACAAAAATACAAAATTTTTTATTTATTCCGCTGCAAACTTCGATAATAAAATTGTATGAAGTAACGTTTTCAATTTGAAAACAATTTAAAAAAAAAAAATCAAAATGTAACGATATGAGTTACAATATAAATTTACTTAAACTAAACATATTTTAATAAAATCTTGACGATAATCTTCTCTTTAAAAACGAGTAATGTTTTCAAAAAGATGAGTTAAACACAATTTATTTAAAAATTATTTTTTGATGTTTGTTGTAATTTCCGAGATTTGATCATAACATTTAGACCGAATTTAAAAAATTACAATTTTATAAAATATAATATATTTTACATTTTCTCATTATTGTGTTTCTTCCTGATGAGTAGAGCTAGTTTTTGCTCATAGTTTGCAGAGTTTAAGTTGTTTCTTGGGGACGTTTTTTTTTTTTTTTTTTTCTTTTTTGCCTTCATTCATTCATTTAGGATAGGTTCTCAATAAGTTGTTTATTTTTTTAATCATAATTTTTATAAACAGAGTTTTTAAGTGGATTGTTAACTTTTATATTCTGTTTGTCTCCTTCATATACAACTAACTAATTAAGTTTTTTCCCCAAAAATTGCGATGATATTCTTGAGAAAAAGTAAAATTACATTTAAAAAAAACGTAAAAATAAGGTCTATAAAACCAAACTAGATATTAAGCTATATTCAGATTTAGGTGTTAGCAAAGAGCTCAGTCACTTTAAAATGAAAATTTTATTATTTTGATTTTTTAAGTTTTTAAAAATTTTAAATTAGTAAAGATAAAATTACATTTTGGTCTCCTAAAATGATAAAATTTTGATTTAATCTTTTAAAATTATAAAGATATAGACAATTTAATTTCGCTTCCCTAAAAATTTCTCCTAACTTCGCCCCTGACTATATTCTCTAATGTAACCAACAACTCCACTGCACCGTACCCATGAGGGTTAGTCTTCTAAGAGGGCAGCTTGTCCATTTGTGGGTCGAGTCGGGTCAAGTTCAGATCGGATCTAAGTATGATATTAACATATTTTATGTTTGTCCAACTTAACCCGGCCCAAAATTTTACCCAAACCCATTCATATTTGTAAAAGTCTAATCCAAGCCCGTTTTAGGCCACCCATATTATTTTTTAATTTTTTAAAAAATATTTATATTATATTATTTTAATATTTGATAATTTTATACATATTTTATTTATTGAAATTTTTTATATAGTTATCTTAACATTATTTTAATGTTTATATTATAGTAGTATTATATATTTAGTATATGTTGATTTTTTTTTAAAGTGTTTTAAATTACATAATATATAACAAAAACATAATATAAAGTATTATAAACTTAAAACGGATCGGACCGGTCTGGGTTCGAAATTGAATGTTTAAACCCGAATCTAACTCATATTTTAAACGCATCTAATTTTTTATCCAAATACTTTCAAATTTTGAACAGACCTTCGGGTCTTACAGGTAACCTGACCATGAAAATAGTGGCAATGCAAGAATGAAAACGAGAGCTTTGAGGTATTTTTTGGTCCAAAGCTTAAGCAATCTACTCTTTTCATCAGGCGGATAATCTTTTCCTTTGACTTCATTGATCATAGGTAAAAAAGAGAATTACGATCAAATATTCAAAGCACCAAACATTAGGCCTTATTAAAGAGCCGGTAAAACAAATGATAACTTGAAAGTTCAAACAAACAATGGGGAAAGGATACCAAATGACATGAGAAAAAGAGGAAAACCCATAGAAAAGTTGTAGTTCTCCAAGGAGAGAGAACAGAGAAAGAAAACCATGCTTCAGACAGAAAATAATTTAGTGTATGAGTTAGTCAAAATACTAAAAGTTAAAAAAAAATTAAATTTCTTAAAAATTGGTAAAAATAATAAATTTGAACCTTTAAAAACTAAAAAAAAAAATTGAAACACTTAAAAATTGGTAAAAAAAATTTAATCTATAAAAATTTAAAAAAATTTTGAGCCCTTAAAAATTAAAAAAAAAACAAAAATTTAGACATTTTTAACTGTACCTCTGGAAAAACTCCAAAACCGGGCCTGGGAACAAAAACATAAATGTGACGTTGAAAAAAATCCTGAAATTGGGGGGGGAGGTGGCATGAATCATAAATTTTTAGATGGCGCAGATATATTAACCTATTGCTCTTCAGGAAACTTGTTGCTGTTTTTCTTCTGGCCATGCAGGCCAAGGCGTTGTTATCAGCTCAGCAGGCCACCGAGTGTGCAAGTCTCTTTTATTTAGAAACTAAGGCCCAAACCCAAAATATAGGGGGAAAATCGACCTTCGAACATCATAGTAAATGATACACAATAAAACCATCAAATCCATAAAAAGTGGGGAACGACAAACCCCAAGTTCTAAGAGTAGCGAATCCCTTCACCGTCGCTGTAAATTGAAAAGCCAACCTCTACCCTTCCTCTTTTGTCACGTACAAGAAATCTAAGCCTGTCCGTACAATCCCTCACCACACCATTATTATATCCCCTCTGCAAATCTTTTGTTTTCTTAGACCAAATAGATCGCAAAGGAGTTACGAAATGGGGGCTGGGCGAGAAGTAGCAATATCACTTGATGGAGTGAGGGACAAGAACGTGATGCAGCTGAAGAAGCTGAACACAGCTCTCTTCCCTGTTCGTTACAACGATAAGTACTACGCCGATGCTCTCGCTTCTGGCGAATTCACCAAGCTTGGTTTGCTCCGTTTTTTCCTAATCTTTTTCTGGGTTTTCATTTTTTTTCTTTTAAAAGTTGTTTAACTCTTTGGTTGGTCCAATGTTGTTTGACATTTTCTTTGCACTGGTTTCTTTTTGAATCTTGGTTTTTTTTTTCTTTTGTGTTCTTTAGTATATGCCATCTATTGGGAATTTTATTGTTGTTCTCTGTCCCTCTGCGTATGTAGTTAGTATCCTATTGTGGGAATTTATTTGGTTGGTTTTGATTTATGCGTTTGATTTTGGTTTTTTGGTTCTTTGCATCGGAAGATTGATGGCCTTTTTTGGGCTATTTTGATTTATATTGGCATTTGATTATAATATACATGATTGAAAAATGGTTTAATATGTATATATTCTCCAAGACCAGAAACTTTATCCTTGATGTTTTAAGTTATTGAGTGATGAACTTGGTTATCTTGAAACTACAACCTACACTGATTGATGATGAGTGACCTTCGATACTGTTAACATGTTTTCGGTTATCAGTTTAGTGTCTTCTCATGTGATCATTGGTAGAAGTAGTTCTTTGTTGGATTAGAAAGTTTAGGTTAGATAACCCGACCTATATTGAATTGCTTGCTCTATTTATTGTGTTTTGTTTTCAATGGTCAATATTCTGGGCTTATTGAACTCTAAAAATGCGTGTCAGTGTCACCATTCATCCTCATGAAAACATGCCTCAAAAACACTCTTTGCTTCTGCTGTTGTGCTTGTGCTGCCTTACACTCAAATATGTTACCAATCTTAGCTGGTCCAGTCATCTTTTCTTCAATGATCTTCTGCATATTGTGTAATTTTAATATATCCTTCCTTATCCTGCATTGCTTTTACACTGTTAAATAGTGGGTAGTAGCTATCACTAAAGTTTTCTGGCGAACTTTAAGGTGATAAAAACCCTGGCTAAAGACTTCCTGATTCTGAAATTTGCTGCCTTGCGTTGGAGGGAGCCTATTGAGCTTGATGGTCTACATCTTTTCACAGAAACTGTAGAAATTTCAAAACCTGTTACTTTTCGGAGAGAAATTATCCTATCATTTCCTTCTGTCTTGGTAACTGCATATTTGTTTAATTTTCCCCTTAATCCTCAAGTCATGCTCTAAGAAATAAACTCAATTGAAGTTTTGAGCAATTCTATCCTCTTTTAACTTTATGATCTTATGAATGTGCAGAGCATGTTTGTAATGTCTCTGTCACAGTGGCAACATCATATGATATCAATTACTATGTTACACATTGATGGTTAGAAAGCTATAATTAATTATTTTTTATTCAATTTGATGGCTTGGAATACATTGTTTGTGGTGACGCATGCATATTCACGTAACAGATGATGTGATTGTTATACATAGCTATTACAAGAGTTGAGACCTGATGAGAACTTAAGCTGGAGAATGGTCTGTGTTATCCAAAAATTAGTATTTTGTTCTAACAATCACTCTTTTACATGCTAACTCAGCATATTACAGTGACATCTGTGTCGGATCAATTGCTTGCCGGCTGGAAAAGAAGGAAGGTGGGGCCATCCGTGTGTACATCATGACATTGGGTGTTTTAGCACCATATCGTGGGCTAGGAATTGGTGAGTAGACAAACAACATTTCCTTGGAATAAGTCATGCAAGAAACTAATGGGATGATCTTAGTATTGTCCTTTAACATTATCAATACCTATAATTTGAATCTGATCACTTCTTGTTTTACTTGCACTCTTAAAATATCTGCACATATTCAGTGGCACAACAATGGTTGTCTTTTGCAAATTGCAATGAGGTCAATGATGCAGAAATGTAGAGTATAACTAACTGCCGCTCATGTTTTTGCTGAAAAATTATGTTCCATTGATTCTGAATAGAAGCAATAGTTTGTTAAAAATCTTGAATTTATGCAGGTACAAGGCTATTGAACCATGTTCTTGATCTCTGTTTGAAGCAAAACATACCAGAAATCTACTTGCATGTTCAGACAAACAATGAAGATGCCATCAACTTCTATAAGAAATTTGGATTTGAAATCACGGAGACAATCAAGAACTATTACACAAACATTGACCCTCCCGACTGCTTTGTTCTTACCAAGTTCACCGCTCCATCACAAGCGAAGAAATAACAATTCAAAGCTGGTAATGTTCTCTAGAGGAATTGGTTATTGTTATCTTAGTGAATTTGATCAATTCCTATACTTTTGGGAATTATTTTGACGATAAGGATGCTGAAATGAATGAATGACATGAGATAAGGCATTAATGATGCCAGTTATTATTGGTTTATCTTGTGAGCTGAAATTTTGTTAGTCTTGTTCAAAACTTTAGTTGGTCAATGTGACCATAGCCGGTTAATGCCATTAAATGGTTTTGTTGCTCCAGCAAAATGCAATCACTACGTTTCTCCGAATTTGATACAATTGGTTTGGTTGTGTGAATGTTAATTTAGGTATTGTGAGATATTTGGAATCTGTTGAGTTTTGGCCTGTTTCAACCACACTATTTTCAATTTTCAATTTTCATTAATCTACACGTAGCAAAACTTTTGTCTAATAGAAGTTGCTTCAGGTTTTGTTAGTTTAAAATTAGGCATGCTTGAGTTTAAACTATAACTAAAACAAACAAAAATGCTTGCGAAAATATAATCAAACCCGTTTAAGAATTCCTTACAAGAAACAAGTAAAAGACCACATGTTTAAGAACTATTCATTCGATTTAGTTCCTTTAGTTAACAATTTTAAAATTTGATCTGTAATGGTGTTATCTAACATGAAAGACGACTTAAAAAAAAAAGGAAAAAATGTTGAAAAATATATGAAATATAGGCTTAATAATAAATTTGGCCATTAATATTGGTAAGTTTTATCAAAATGATGCTAATTGCATTTGAGTCTTTTTTTTTTTTTACTAACTTTTTTTTAAATATGTTTTTTTTAACAGATTTAATGAAAATATAATTAAAAAAGTTAACGGAAATGATGTTAATGTGATTTAATGAAAAATAAATTATTATTTAGATAACCCAATAAAATAATTACATATGAAAATAATAAAATAAATAAATAATACATTAAATTAAAAAAATAGCTCTTTATTTAAAAAAATAAACATAATTATCTAAAAAAATTAACTCAATAGAAAAACTTATATGAAAAATATTGAAACATTGAATTTATTCATTAAATTTATTAAAAAAAAGCAAATTAAAAAAAAAAAAAAGATTAATAACAAAAAAAACTAAAAAATACAATTAAGACCATTTTGACAAAACATGTAAATGTTAGTGACCAAATTTATCATTAAGCCTAAAATATATTTACAGTTTCAAATTTACAAAGTTTGACAGGAAGTGGCATTAAGTTATCTACACGAATGTGTGAGATACACAAGTAATTCAGAGACAATCCGCAGCGACTGTTGTCAGTAAGCCAAACCACCGGCAAATGCATCTCCGTCATGATGTAAACTCTCTGTCAACCAATACCCATCCCATGAACCACCAATCCTCTGCCAAAAACAAGCTACTAACAGGTATTAGGAACAAAGTGTTCAATTCCAAATTTCTAATCAAAAGCTATCAAAAGCTACATTTTTCAGTTCATTTTGTCTCCCATTATTATTATGAAGTTTTCTTAATCCACTATAAGATGTGATCATGTTGGTTCTCTCCTATTTTTTCCTTCTTCTCAAATGTCTTGAAAACGGGAATTAAACAACCAGAAAACTATGTTACTCAAATTTGAGTCTGTAAGTTTGATATAGATATGTTAAAAATTGTCAAGTTTGTTTCATATATTTGGAAGGTCATTAGAGTGGAGAGAGAATTGAAAGGCTGAAAAATACAATTCTTTTCATTGGTGTGCTTAGTAGAAATGATGGAAATTTTACAAGAAAAAAATAAAATTTTCCCCTTCATTGCTTGGTAAAGTGGAAAAGAAATATGAAAGAATGAAATATTTTGTAAAAGGCATTATTTTAAACTAACATGCACCTCTTGTTTTCTCCTCTTATCAGTCCAACTGTTTTTACACATTGGGATATAAAATAAGCATTTTTCTTGTTTCTTTTCTACCAGGCTCACTTAAAATTTATTTTTTCCCACTTTTCCACTCTATCAAGCAGACCCTTGGTTCAAGGATGATTCGATCTTTTAAAAGGAAATTTCGCTAAAACTGAAAAGGCAAAGCAGAAGGCTTTTACCTATTCAATATGATAACATTGCTGGATTTACATTCAAACAAAAAGTTCATAACATTTCTTACCAGCTAAAGTCCCTAAGACACGACACATAAGAACATGCTATATAGCACAAATGGTATTATTAGTTCCCGGAAAGAACTGCAAAAGACTAGCAAAAAAGTTTGACGTACAAACCTGCACCATTGTAAACTCGAATATTTCTTCCTCATTTGGACGACTTCCAAGTATCCAAACCCGTTGTTTGAATTGGTTCTACTCCAAGATGCAAGAAAAGAAATGACAGGTGATTAGAAAGAAAACAAGGTAACAAACTGGCAAAGGTCCGAAAACACATCACCTACGTGAATCAATCCAATACCTCCTTGACAAACAAACTGCTCAAGATCTTCCTCTCCTTGTGACCAAGCAATACTCGATAACTTGAATGGTGAAAAATTCTCCTAAACCGCTCAAACTAATGAAGACGAAAGCAGAAGAAAATCAGCCAAAAAAAAAAAGCATCAGCATCTATAGAACAAGAATCCTAAAAGTTCGCAAAATTCGTTATCAACCTACTGACCGACCTGTCCTAGGTCAAAGAAGGGTCCAAAATATGTAGACCTTTCAAAAGGATCAAATCCTGCAAACTGTCAAAACAACATACCCAAAAACAGAACTTTAATGGCGGAATAAATTATACTTTATAAAACAGTTAACTTGTAGAAAGAGAAGAGAACTATATGGTATTAGGAATTTACCCTGTACATAACTTCGATCCCGTAATCCTGTCGCGGTTGGTCATTGTACTTTAACGCATCAAGTTGGTGCTGAACAGCTTCTTTCGCACTAAACTATAACGACAGTTTAACTTTGTCATTGATTGCTTTTACCTCCCGACACAAAAGAAAACACTAACATTTTTTAACAAGAATTCAAAATTTAGACTCCATTTTATTGATCCTTTTGTTCTTTGGGTTTTACTGAAAATCTTTTAAGAAACAAAATTGACGAATAATTTTGAACAGACCAGCAAAATGACACAATATTATCAAATACACACACAATAGTATATATATCAATCAAACAAAACATTTTATAGCAAAACGCATAAACCTAATAATTAAGTAATAAATTCGGCTTTAAAACTTTATGCGAGTAGAAAGCAAATCAATCGAAGCGTTGATTACATAAATAATTAGAAATAATTACAAAGCTAAAACCTTACAGTTAGCCTTGGGCCAAAAGGTCTTTTCGTTCTAGATTCAAGCCTGGAAATTGAACCCAAAGAAAAAGTCTGAATTGTTTTCATATATTTATCGAGAAATTAAAGTTTATAGTAATCACACCAGTATATTAAAAAAAAAAAGTTTATAGTAATCGGAAGAAACCTACCAATGAGCAGAGAGGAAATCGGGGATGTCAGCAGAAGAGGAGGAGGAAGAAGAAGAAGCTTTGATGAGTCCATGGGGTTTTTTGGAGAAGAGAGACATAGATTTTGCAGTTGGCAAGGAGCAACATAACGACATCGTATTATTTTGCTGACCCTTGGCCTTCTACCTCGGAAAATTTACGATCGTTTCTCTTTGCCTTGCGTTTGCTTTCTCCCCTTCTTTCTCTTCTTTTTGGTTTTTGGGGAAGGTACGATATGCGGGAAATGAGGATTAGGCGGAATTTGGATGGATCGATCTTGTCCGTTGAATGTACACGTTGGCGAATCAGACTGTGCGGGACCCATGTGTCGTTAAAAAAATATTTAAGGTGATTTTTTTTTGAAAAAGAAATTATTGAGCTTTATTAAATAAAATAAGTGACTAAATACATCATCCCCATTTTAATTCATACAGAACAAGAAAATCAGCCAAAATGAAAATACAAAAACAAAGAAACTAGAAAATAAAGGAAACCTAATTCAAAATAGACTAAACTAAGGAAACCGAAAATTCAAAAAACCTAGACAATTGGTGTCAGCTCACTTCCTCGAGAAGGATTACACTCGTCTTATTAGTCACTCAACATTTAATTTCTGACGGTTCTCCACTTCCAAAAATTGAAAAAAAAAAAACCCTTAACTTTAGCTAATTGAGCTTTATTAAACAAAATAAGTGACTAAATACATCAAGCCCATTTTAATCCATACAGAACAAGAAAATCAGCCTAAACGAAAATACAAAAATAGAGAAACTTAGAAAATAAAGGAAATTTAGTTCAAAATAGACTAAACTAAGGAAACCGAAAAATTCAAAAAACCTAGACAATTGGTGCCAGCCCACTTCCTCGGCAAGGATCACGCTCGTCTCATCAGTCACTCGACATTTAATTTCTAACGGTTCTCCACTTCCAAAAATTGAAAAAAAAAACCCCTTAACTTTAGCTAAATCATTTCGTTTCAAGAAAACCTTTCTTTTCTTCACAACACTTCGCCTGCTTATAGAGAGAAATCTTGAAAGTGTTTGGGGAAGCTTTGAAACACTCTTCCCCTTATCCATTTCTCAAAACCAGAAAACTGTACCAGAACTTCATTAAAACAAAACTAATCACCGAGTCGAGACCTCCACCCTTGAGAAAGCCTTCAAAACCTCCACGTCGTCAGAGTTCTTCCTCATTTCGCTTCTTTAACACCGGAGGGGAATGAAGGCAAGATCCACCCTCCTTAGTTTGGTTCACGTGGCCAAGCTGCTTCCATGGCTTCTTGGGCGCAACTAGGGATGGAACCCAATAGGTAAAACCCACTCCTTTTATGAAGAGCTTCTTTCGCTATAACATCTGCAAGACTATTTGCACTTCGATCTGTATGCTGGAAACGAATCCACTAAAACTCATGAGATAGGCTTTTAATATTGCGAATATAAGCACAGATCTCAAATTTATCTGACTCTCCGTGATTACATTTCTTTACTACTGAAAGGGAATCCCCTTCCACGACTTTTGAAAAACCCATTCTAACTCTTATTTTAATTGCGTCCCAACATGCGAGGGCTTCTGCTTTAAAGATAGATCGTACCCGATCGTGAATAATACCGGTGGAAATGAGTACCTTCCCCCTGCCATCCTTGATAACTACTCCAGAACTAGATCTAGAATCCTTCAAGTCAAAGGAGGCGTCAAAGTTTAGCTTCACTACTATTGTGGGAGGCGGTTTCCATTTGACTACTGGTTTAGGAATACTAGGTAATTTTTCTTCAAGTCCATCGATCTCCTTTAAGTAACGGATAATGAACATAGCTAACTCCTCATTTGTATGGCTAACTTGCTCATGAACCTGTTAATTACGCTCATTCCAGAGAGTCCACAAGATACAGTAGAAAACCCGAGCCTGACTGCGAGACACACTACCCAACGCCCAAGTAAGCCATTTGAACCAACCTTGGGTAATATTAGATACAAAATGATGGTACCCCAATAACCCCTAGATTTCTTTTGTAACAGCGCAAGCACAAAAAATATGTAGAAGTTCTTACGTGCCGTTTCCATAGACTGAGCACATGGCATCCACTAGTAGCCTACGATGACGCAGATTCACCCTACTAGGGAGAAAGTCCTTCGAAATATGCCAGATGCAAATTTTTATTTTTGGAGGAATGTTCAGGCTCCACAATTTTTTTATAAAATTCTTTACTAGTGATCTGTAAATTATTTTAAGTAGGAGTAGGCGAACCAGATTGTAATAGTTTATAGGTGCTTCGCACTGAGAAGACACCCGAGGACTTACCACTCCAAACCATCTCATCGTCATGTAGAACCATCGCCAGTGGGATTCATAAAATACACTCGGCATCTATTATGTTGAAGGTATAATTTACTAAATCACTTTTCCATTTCCTGTTGTGATTGTCAATTAGCTGATCAACTGTTAACAAACTGCCATTAATAACCGAATGAGATAATCTAAAATTTGAAGCACCCAAAACCCACACATCACTTGAAACGGAAATTCTTGAACCCGTACCAACATGCCAACACACACCATCTTGCAACACTTTTTTCGCTGCCCAAATACTTTTCCACATGTAAGAGGCCACAGATTTCGAAATTGAATTAAGGAAGTCACTATTAGGGTAATACATAGCTTTTAAAACACGAGTTAATAACAAGTCAGAATTAGATAGGAGTCGCCAGCCTTGTTTAGCTAACAAGGCAATGTTAAAATTTGCAAAATTTCTTTGAGATCACATAACTATCCTATTTGCAGCATAACTATCCCTATTTGCAGCAATGAAGACCGCGCTTTCCATGACCTTTCTGCCACCAAAATCCAGCCAAAGTACTTTCCATCTCATTGCAAAGGGACTTAGGAAGTAAAAAACAAGTCATGGCATAAGTAGGAATGACCTGTAGGACAACTTTAATAAAAACCTCTTTTCCTCCCTGTGAAAGAAAACAAGTAGTCCATCCATCAATTTTTTGCTTCATACGATCCTTCATTTGTTGGAAAGAGGCTTTTTTCTGTCGACCAATCATATTAGGTAAACCTAGGTTCTTTTCAGGATTATTAATGTAGAGGTTCAATTTTATCCGGGCTTGAAAATAAAACCCAATAAAAATTAAATTTAAATTAAATTTTAATTTAATTTAAAAGTTCATCTTACATCAAAATTACAAACCCAAACATCTTAGCCCAAATCTAACCCAAACCCTAAAAGCTCAATTACATCTAAATTTTGGAAACCCTAGTTGCTAGGGATGCCTTTCCAGCAGCTCCTATGCTGCCACCCATGCCCCACGTCATCCCACTTGCCTCTGCCATCAACCACCACCATTGTTCGGATTTGCACACGTAAAGAAAAAGAAATATGCAAGATCAAGTAGACAAATGAAAAAAACACAAAATGAAATCATTGTATTATGGTTATAAAAGCCACTAGAAATCAAATTGTAAAAAGGGCTCTTTTTCCTGCTCTAATTTTTTAAGGAAGAATGAATATTGAGCAATAACAAAAATAGCAAAAAATTCGTTAGTTTGTGTTTGTTTTATATACATATACATATACATACACATATGCATATATATATATACGTATATGTATATGTATATACGTATATATATATATGCATATGTGTATGTATATGTATATGTATATGTGTCTGTATATATATATATATATATATCTTGATTTCTATTTTTATTTACATACTCATGTACATATATATAAATATATATCTTGACTTTATTTTTATTTTTATTTATATACATACGTGCGTATATATACATATATATATATATATCTTGATTTCTATTTTTATTTACATACTCATGTACATATATATATATATATATATCTTGATTTTTTTTATTTTTATATATGTAAAAACAAAAAAAACAAAAAAAATAGATTCTAAAATAAAAAGCAAAAACAAACTTTTTGATTTTTTTGTTAAAGATCTAAGCTCGATCTTGCTAGATCCGAGCCCGATCTACCTTTTAAAAAAAATTTACCTCAGGAAGGTCATCGTGCACGGCGGCGAAAGGTGGCGGCCGACAGTGGTCGACGAACGACGGGTGGCCGGCGGCAAGAAAGGCTCACCAAAAAAAAAGAGGAATAGAAGAGAGAAGGGAGAGAGAGTTGATAGGATTTTTGGATTTTTTGAAGAAATGAGTGAAAAAATGAAAAAAAAGGGGTTTAAATGGTTTATATAAGATCCCAAAACGACGTAGTTTTGGGTATGATTTAAAACACCCAAAACTACATCGTTTTGGCCTATGTTATGAGAATCAATTTTTTTTTTAAATGGGAAAATTACCCCTTTAATTCTTCCACTTTTCTTTCAATTTACAATTAAGTCCCTTTTCATATTTTTAGTTTATTTTAAATTTGCCCATTAATTTTATTCATTTTTTATGTAGTCCTTTGACTTTTGACTGCATGAGAGGCTGCCACGTGTCATATTCTTGTGGTTCATTGCTCAGGGGTTTCTAAACTTTTCTAAAATTACATTTGATTTCTAAACTTTTCTAAAATTTCATTTTGACCCCTAAACTTTTCCAAAATTACATTTTGACCCTAAACTTTCCCAAAATCTCATTTTAACTCCTAAACCTTTCCAAAAGTACATTATGACCCCCAAACTTCTCCAAAATCACATTTTGACCCCTAAACCTTCCTAAAATCGTATTTTGACCTTAAACTTCTCTAAAATCACATTTTAACTCTAAACTTTCCCAAAAGTATCATTTTAACCCTAAACTTTCCTAAAATTTCATTTTTACTGCTTAACTTTTCAAAATTATATTTTAACCCCAAATTCTCCAAAACTTTATTTTCGACCCCATCTTTTCCTTTTTATTCGATTTTTATACATAAAATTTAATTATTTTTCTTCACCCTTTTTTTAATTAATCATGTTTTCTGATTTCGTTTCACGTTTTTTTCGTACTTTATATATTAATCCTACGCTTAATTTTTGCATTTTACTTATCTACTTAATTATTATTTAATTTTTCTATTATCTGCACATTCATGTTTAATTTACGCATTCATCTTTAAAATTAAATTTTCTTTCTGATTTTCTCTAAAAAAACGAATATTTTAAAATCGAGGCAATATTTTTTATTTCGGATTTTGAAAAATTGTGCCTTAACTTACTAGGCACTATTTTTTTTCAAACCGAAATAATCAAAATACCCTTTTAAAGGATTGAAATTTGCAACGAAGGAATGCTCGTTATTTTCGGATCTCAAGATGTTATGTCCTAACTCACTGGATGTGACTTCTTTCCTCGATCATTTCGAAATAATGAGACTTCCTCACGAAATTTTATTTTCCTTCTTAAACGTGTACATCAAATAAATTATGCATTTAATAATCGTATTTTAAATTTTACTCGAGTTTTAAAATTTTTAACAAATCAAGATCGGATAATAATCGACGTGGTACCAATTTTGGGCATGTGAGGGTGTTAATCCTTCCTCACACGTAACCGACTCTCAGACCCATTTTTTGGATTTGGAAGACCAAAATGTTTTTTTTTCAAAACATATTTTAAACGTTTTGTGGTGATCCAATCACACCGAATAAAAGATTGGTAACGACTCCCATATTTCGATTTTAAAAATATTTTTCGAGACCCTATTTTCTTTTTCGAAAAAAATATTTCGACAATTAGAATAACAAACTCCCAAATCCCTAAATATAAGTAATCAAGTCGACTCTGGAGTATTTTTACTAAAGAAGACTGTAGATTTGTCAAAATTGACACATTACCCAAAAACTGCCTCGTACTCACGAAAATCTCCTTCAAGACATTAGCCCCTCTTATAGTAGCTTCACCAAAAAGAACACAATTATTTGTAAATAGAAAATGAGAAATTTGTGGTCCATTCCTACTTGCCCTAGCACCATAAATTTTATTCTCTCTGACCGCATGTCTTATAAGTGTAGAAAGACCCTCATTACAGATAAGAAAAACAAAAGGACTAAAAGGATCCCTCTTTCTAAGACCTCTTGATGCTCTAAAAGAGGTTCCCATTTGCCCATTAATACTGACTATATAGTTAACTGTTGAAACACACTTCATTATCATATTCACCCAGCTTTCAACAAAACCCATTTTTTCCATCATTACCCTCGAAAACCCCTCATTCCACATGATCATATGCCTTACTCATATCTAGCTTGAGGGCCATACGATGCTTCCCTCCTCTTCTCTTCTGACCGAAAATATGTAGAATTTCAAAAGCAAGCATAACATTATAAAAAATAAGCCTTCCTGGGACAAAGGTGCTTTAGGAGCTATCTATGGAATCATTTAACACCTTTTGAAACCTATTTGCTATCATCTTTGCAATGATTTTATAGATAACATTACAAAGACAAACAAGACGAAAATTAACCACGTTAGTAGGATTCTGAATTTTCGGGATGAGGATGATATTAGTTGCATTCATTTCTCCTAAATTATTATTTTCATTCAAAACACCCAAACAGAAAGAGCTAACCTCAGAACCAACAATATGCCAGTATTTTTGGAAAAATAACGCTAGAAAACCATCAACACTAGACGCTTTCATCGCCCCCATTCCTTTTAGAGCTCCAAACACCTTCCCTTCCACATAAGACACTGTTAGAGCCAGGTTTGCTTAAGCTGAAATACTTTGATCTGCCCCCGAAAGAACATGATCTAAATTACCCGATCCAAATCTAGTGCTAAACAAATCCACAAAATATTGTCTAGCAATTTCTACTATATTTCCTTGATTTTTCGACCGTTTACCATCACCATCTTCCAAACATTGAATCAGATTCATCTTTCTACTTTGGGAAGCATGTTTTTGAAAGAACTTCGTATTTTTGTCACCTACCCTAAGTCGATTCGCCCTTGCTCTTTGTTCTCAATAAATCTCATCCTTATTAAGTTCCCAATTCAACTGCAATTTAGTCTCCATGATCTCTTGTAAGACATCATCATCATGATCAGATTCCAACAATGAGTCCAATTTCCTCGTAAATTCTTCCTTCAATCTATTACGACCTCGTTGAATATGCTTTGCCCATTTATGCCATCCACAGTGAAGGGCATCCAATTTTGCAAAAATATCACCTCTCGAAAAGTTCCAATAGCTCCTTACAAGTTTCCATAGTCCACCAAGCTTCAAATCTAAACTCTTTAGGCCTTGAACAACGTGAATCTTCATCTAATCGAATCAGGATGGGGTAATGATCAGAAATGCAATGAGCTAAGTACCGAACCGTCCCCCTTGAAAATCGAGCCAACTAAGCTTTATTTGTCAAATCACAATCCAAGTGCTCTTGAATATTATTTTCAGCAAAGTTCCCCCTTTCCCAAGTAAATCATGACCTAGATAAACCCATATCAAATAATTCACAATCTTACAAAACACCTCGAAATATTTTCTTACGCCGTTCATCACGTGGAAGGCCACCTTCCTTCTCAAAGGCATATATTTAAGGTGAGTTTGATAAATTACAATTTAACTTTATTTTGACTAAATTAGTAAAATATGCTAATTTTTTAATTAAGTTTTTAGGTCGTTCTTAACTTTAATTAGGGAAGTTTTTAGGAGAGAGAAAGTGAAAGTACGTCTAGCTGAGCGCACTTTTTGCACAAATGGCAGGAAAGCGCGTAGTAAAAAGTAACAACCTTTTAACTGTTGTCGTGCCAAAACGATAAAAAAAATCCAATAGTAACTTTTTGAAGCAATAAATACCCCCAAATTTCATTTTTTTCATTCACATCCTTCCCTCAAACTCTCTCAACTCTCTCATGTTTTTTATTCAATATTTATTTATATTTTCATTTAAAAATGTTATTTTTTTAATTATATCGTATTTTATTCGTTTAGATCAATTTCTCGAGAATGGCTACCTTTTTAATCAGCTTCGACGACAACCATATTTTCGCTACCCAATTAACAATGTGATCTGCAGTTTCATACATAGCATATTGAATATTTGTAGCACTTGAAGAGCTTGAAATCAAGTATTTTCGTAATATTTTCATAGTATTTAGTTATATTTCTTATTTTAATAAATTATGTAACTTAAATGTTAAAATGATGATTTATTTGTCTTTAAGACCAAATGAGGCCTAAAGGTTAGCTAACAGACTTAGTAAGTGTGCAAGAGACCATAAAGAAGTGCACTAAAAGAAATCTGATCACTTCGTCATGACATAGGCTGAGCTACGTCGCAACTAAGGGACTAGACTTAATGAATTTGACATCTGACTTCTTTGTCGCGACACAAAGAGGGATGTCATGACAACGCCTGTAGAATGATGCTTCACGAAGAGACTGATGCTTATGTTGTAACACAAGACCTGGTGTGTAGCGACATCGACCCCTGGATGTAAATCTCATATTAAATGACGGGCATTTTGGTCTTTACAATGCCACTTAAACATGAGGAACGACAACTGGCCTAGGGTTTAGGAAAATCAACCATGTAAAGCTATAAATATGACCTTTAGCATTAGTGTTTACACACAATTAATTTTATTCATTGTAGGAATTCCATTTACTATTGCCTTAAGCCTCCTTTGGGTACGATCCTCGAAATACTTCCAAGTGTTCCATTGTAAACACACTATATTTACAACCTGACCCGTATACTTGTAAAAGCTGAAATCTACACCGAACGAGAGTACGTTCGGGACTGGTCAAGTTGTTGGCGCCATTGCCGGGGAGACAATGCTTTAGTAAATTTTATTCTTTCTTTGTCAATAAAACAATTAGGAAAATTTTAGGCTATAGATACGATTTTCGTTATTTTATTTTGTTTATTTTGTTTATTATTATTATTATTATTTAACAATACTCATAGTTTTCTATTTTTCAGATCAATTACTTTTAATCAAGATTCCCATAATATTTTTTAGGGCCATGGATGACTACTATTACAGGTGGTTAAATGAGAGGTACAATTACAACGATAGCATCTATGAGGATGGGTATTACGAAGATTGGGAGATCATGGAAAATAAAAAATTATTCATAATAGAATGGAGCTAACATGGAAATGAAGCCTCAACACACCAGTGGAGTAATGACCAAGATATTGATACAATTGAACATCCACATAAGCCCGTTGGTAATTTATATGAGGTGATTAAAGAAGATCATGATGCGCCTAATTGTTTAGATGAGCCTCCTTCTGATTTGGCTAGAACCACTTCTGAGGTTGCATCAAGAATGTTAGATAAAATGGAACAGACAATGAAAGTGTTCCAAGGTATATCTGAGGAACTACGCTCAAGGCAAGAGGTCATGAATGATGTTCCCAACTTTGATCCAAAGGAATTTGAATCTGGCCATGATGAGAATTATGGTAAGATTGAATCTGAGCTCGTAATTAAAGATCATGAGAAGGAGATTGAACATATTCTGAGCATCGAAAACGGGCTTCAATCTAGTAATCAATCAGTTCCTTTGAATAATTATGATGACATCGACTTGCAAAATGTGGGTATTCAATTGACAACTATTACCGAGAGAGATACAAAAGAAAAGTTGGAAATTGAAGAGTCCATAAATCAAGGGTTCAACCTTGGAAGGGAGGTAGCTATGATACATAACGTCTCTGTTTTGAAACAAATTCCCAGAGAAATCAACGATATAAAGGCTTTTCATATGCTTTAGATAACTGGTAAGATTTTCCTTTATGAGTTGTTACCTCACTTTTCAGATGTCAGAGTAATTGAGCCCTCATTAAAAAGGGAAACAAATTCGTGGGGAGTTTAAACCCTTCAATGGTTTCAAGAGCCATACACAGAGACACAATTCAAGCCTACGAGAATATATTTGGGGATTGATATCTGATCCAACTAAAATAGATGAACTAACCATTAAGATGGAGCTTAAATCAATTGTTAATGAGAGTGTAGAAGAGCCAATACACTTTCTGGCCATAATAAAGAAGGTGCCAACCGAAAAAGCGGGGAGTTTGATTTATTCTCATTCGAAAACAGTAGCAAGGCTCGAGCAACCAAAACGTTATGTGATACAGAAGGGAGAAAACTAGAGGTAATAATACCCTGAAAAATTATTTGGGGTTGGCTCGAATTTGGTACCAAATGGCTTGTAATGTGGATGTCACGTCGGGCTAAAATAAGGCAACATCATTAGATTCGATCGAAGGGGCTGGTTTATATATATCGACAAAGAAACAAACGACGAGTCAAAGTGTCGGGAACCAATTGGAAGTTCTTCTACGGTGGTGACACGGATCATCTCGATTTTTAAAGAATTTTTATTCCCTAAATTAAATTTTGTTAGTTTTTATTTATTTGTTTTATTTTATTACTCGTTTATTTTATTAATTTTAATTGAGTTTAGTTTTTCTTTCAGTAGTTAACAATAAACAAGGGTATGTTGCGACACACCATCATTTGTGTCATAACATAGGTGACAGAACCAAGGAGAACATGACTGATGTCGATGTCGCGACAAAGCTCTTCCCATGTTGCGACAAAGCGTACAGATATGACAGTCTCTGGAACTAAGGGGGATGTCACGATGATGCCCTAAGTGTGTCGCGACCAAGAGAACTTGAAGTGTTTGTCATAACAAAGACCTCTTGTGTCATGAAATTGACTGCAACTTTTGCAGGGTTGACCCGACCCAACTGCGCAACCCGTCGGCTAAAGGCTTATTTTTTTTAGTTTTTTACACCTTAAAACCCTAAATCCTAGACTTTATAAATATTAAAACACTATTCTAAGTCACTCCATCTTATTTTAACTTACAAAAATCCTTTGAAAACCTAAAAATACTTTCTTTTCCTATTTTCTCTTTTGACTTTCCAGATTTCCAAGCAAGGAGAGTAACACAACAAACCAGGTTTAAAGTTCCTACTATCGTATATTCTATTATTTATAATGCCTCCTAGAAAGGTTAGACGTACTATAGAATCTGAACCATAATTGGGTACAAACCTTTCGAATTTTGTGAATGTGAATGTGGAAAAATATTTTAATGAGTTTCAAGGGAAGACATTTACTCAAGAGAGGGGTTTTGATCCATTGATATTTTTGACTAAGGAAATTTGACCTCTAGTTAGGTATCATAGGTGGGAACGATTTTTGGACAACCCCCATAGAACCTACGGTTATCCTGTAGTCCAAGATTGTTTTTACAACCTTAAAAGATTATATCTCTAGGACTAAGGATGAATTTAATTGGGAAACCTTAGTAATTAGAGGAATTAGTATTAAGGTAATTCCCAAAATAATATGTAGATTCTCCGATGCTCCCTATTATGAATAGAATTTCTTAAATCAAATCGACGTAGAATCCTTTAGTGATATAAATATGAATAAGGAAAATTACATATTTGACTGAGGAAAGGGGGAGTGGAAATCTAGGTCAAGCACTAGCATCCCTACTTCATTTAACCAAGCTATTATGTTTCCTGAAGCCAAAATTTGGATCCAATTTATCTGCACACGTATGATACCTGCTTTAAATGTTTCTAATATTAATACTTTTCGAGTAGTGTTATTACTTGCAATTTTGTAGAAAAAGCAGAGTTGCTTAGGAAAATGGATCCACCAAAATATGAGTCATCACGGCTTTGTGTAGGAGGGCAAGAGTGCCCATGGCATCCACTGAACAAACATTGAAGCCATTGAAGAGTGTTATCGGTGACACCTTCTTCAACAATATAAGGAGCTTTGTGTTAAACAACTAAAAGAGGGGAAGAGGAAATCACGAGATTCAACGACTTCTACACAAAAGTTAGCACCAGCCCAACACGAAGTTGGTGAAGGAAGTCATCTAAAGCTCGATTGGATAATCTAATGGATGCAAGAATCGGGACTGATATTTCAAGAGGTTGCTCAACAACATAACATTAAGGTCCCTAAATTACACACCAAACATGTTTGGGACGGTGGATGAGGAACGTAATAAGGAAGAACAAGAAGATGAGGATGATAGTGATGATGAGCAGGAATAGTTGTTTTTGACAATTTCATTTTGTAATTTTTGGATATTTTTTGTTTTTATTTTAGACTTATATAATTTGTAGGAGTAGGATTAAAATTTATCTTTGTATATATGCTTTAATTCTTTTTGTAGAACCTCTACATTACGGAAGACGTAATAATTTCGAGCATTAAATCCTAAAAAGAGAGGGACAACCACCATAAAAGGAAGAGAACCTTCAATGACAAATCGGGTAACTTCTTTCCTTTATTATTTAAGGGGACTACACATTGAGGACAATGTGTTTTCTAAAGTGTGGGGGGTAACATAGGAATTTTGGGCATATAGTTTTTATTTTTTATGAGTGCTTGAGCTTGTAGAGATACAAGTGATTGGTTAAGAGCATGTATAATAGGTTGATTGTATTGACTGGTAAAATTGGCATGATAAAAGGAATTTTTAATTTTTGAGCATGAAACTTTTAAGTTCTATATGTTTTATTAAAAGTATAGATAAAAAGGTATTATTAATACCAAGTGATGTGCGATATATAAGGAAACAAGCATGCTAGTAAATATGATAGATGATAATTTTGAAATTATGTGATGAATTTTATATTTTTGCATATTAAGGTGTTTAGGGATGACCTAAGGCATTGTTTGGACTTCCCTAGAGCTAAAAAGCCAAACCCTTTTCTAAATTTTCAAGTACTACCCATCTTTGAGCCTTATGACCCTTCTTGATAAACAATATTATAAGCCTCTTAAGCCTTAAAAGAAAAAATTTGTGTATACTTTTTTCTTTGGTCCTGTTTTGCATGGAAATTGACATATGACCATTGGCATTAAGGGTAAGTTGACACATTAAGGTGGAGGTTACAAAATAAAATTAGGAAACTCAATATAATATATGAGCTTTAGTCTATCCAGAATAAGAAAATAGAGAAAAAAATAAAAAGAAAAAGAAAAATAAGAATGAATAAGACAACATGTGAATAGTGACAGAATTATAAAGTCACCAATGAGACGAAAAAGAAAGAAATCTTACTCAAAGAATCAAAAAGAAAGAAAATACTCATAAGCTAGCAAAAGAGATTATTTTATTTTGAGAATCCTAAGATGGAGAGAAAAGGACGGTGAGAGAAGGAGAAATACGGGGGTGATATGGAATGGGACATAAAGGGGAAAATAGGGAACAATGCGATGTTCCAAACTATTTTCGTGTTTGTCTGTTCTTTGAAATTCATACCTATCCTAAGTCTCAATACGTTACAAGCTGAAAAGCCCTATGTTACTTAAACAACTTTATGCATGAATAAATAGGGAATTACATGATTTCATTATGGTTGTCTATATTGTACTAGGATAATTAAAATACTTATATGTGACATTGATGGATAGATATTAATAAAATCTTAATATGTGTATTTCTTATAACCTACTGAATTTATATTGTTTCTAATTAAATTTGATAAAGTTGCTTAATTATCATAACAAAGTTATTAAGAAATATATGATGCCTAAACTACATGCTATGAGCCACTCTTTGTGCAACTATAAACTCAAGCTCTTCATTTTTCTTCATATTTTGTTTTATTTGCTTGAGGACAAGCAAAGACTTAAATGTAGGGGAGTTTGATCTGTCAATTTCATACTTAGCAGATTGAACTATTTGTCATACTTGAGGAGCTTGAAATCAAGTATTTTCATAATATTTTCATAATATTTAGTTAGATTTTTTTATTTCAATAAATTGTGTAACCTAAGTGTTAAAATGATGATTTATTTGTCTTTAAGATCAAATGAGGCCAGAAGGTTAGCTAACATACTTAGTAAGTGTGTAGGAGACCACAAAGAAATGCACTAATAGAAAGTTGATCACTTCGTCACGACATAGGCTAAGCTACGTCGCAACTAAGGGACCAGACTTAAGAAATTTGACACCTGAGTTCTTTGTCACGACACACAAAAGGGATGTCGAGACAACACCTATAGAATGACGCTTCACGAAGAGACTGATGCCTTTGTCGTGACATAGGACTTGGTTTGTCGCGACATCGACCCCTGGATGCAGATTTCACATTAAATGAGAGCCATTTTGGTCTTTGTAATGCCACTTAAACCTGAGGAACGATAGCTGACTTATGGTTTAGGCAAAACGATCATGTAAAGCTATAAATATGACCTTTAGCACTAGGGTTTACACACAATTACTTAGCCTTTAATTTTTAGTTTTTAGTTTATTTGTTTTTAGCTTTTGAAACGAGATTGTAAAAACTTGCGTAAATGATCAAGGAATTTTTCCCGACGGATTGCTCAATACAATTTAGTTTCTTTTCATTCAATTCTTGATTTACATGTTTTCTTATATTATGTTATTGATGAATAAAGAAACCATGAGGAACTAATTCCATTTTGGGGAAGTAGGGAGTGGGTCGTATTAATAATTGATTTTTGTTTTACAGTGATTTTACCTTTCAGATCAGCTGTTTGAGAAAGGAAGAGCATCAAACACACTTTAGGCCTAATAGCCCTAGAAAGTCAAAATTGGTATTGCCTATCCATGAATACCTTTTCCCCAAATTGGTTTAGATTGTGACATCTAGCGATGAGTAATCTCTAATCGATTCACTATATCCGTGAAAGATCGAGAGATCCAACTGGGGTAGTGACTAGTTGATTGGAGGGAAATCCCTAAAACATAACAATTGAGGAAGTCATACGAAAACAACCTAATCTCCCCAAAGACGTTTATAAGAATTTCTACAACTCATCTTTACTTTATTTTATTTAGATTTCTTTATTTTTATGCTTTCAACAATCTCTCTTATTTCCACTCATATTATAAACCCTAAACTAGTACTAATTAATTTTATTATTTGCAGGAATTCCATTTACTATCGCCTTAAGCCTCATTTGGGTACGATCCTGGGAATACTTTCAAGTGTTCTGTTGTAAATACACTATATTTACAACCTAACCCATATACTTGCTGAGCCAAAATCTACACCGAACGGGAGTACGTTTGAGAGTGTTCACAATGATAAGACAAAATTTAAGATTTCATTATTTTTAATGATATTAATTTTTTTTGATAAATCTAAATAATTTTTTTATGTTATAAATAGACGGATGATCGTGTGCTGGAGGCATTCATACATAATATGAGGAGCCTCCAATCCTTGAAATTTGCAAGTACCTGCAAGAGTCTGGATTCTTGCATGTGTCTCGCATGCAAGGGGGTTGCAAACTCAATTCGATGTTAATCAGTAAGTTGGTGGAAAGATAGAGATTTGGAACACACATTTTCCACCTTTCATGTAACGAGTGTACAATCACATTAAAGGACATAGCGTTATAGCTAGGTCTGCTGATGAATGGGCCAATCATCATGAGATCAATGGTGGTTTGAGGGAAAGTGGACCTCTGCATGGCAATGTTGGGGAAGGTCTCGAACAGGTTTGAAGGTGATCGTATATCGATAAAAAATTTCGATCAACTTTCTGACGACGCAACGAAGGAGGTCATACAACAATACGCTCAAACATTCATCATGAGATTAATCGAGGGTGTTTTAATGTTTGATAAATCTCAAAACTTGGTGCAGGTGAGGTGACTTCTACATCTAGCGGACTTTACTGAATGCGTAAAACTAAATTGGAGTTTGTCTTATTGTCCACATTATATCAGGAGCTTTGTCGGGCCACGCATTCGGATAAGATGTTCATCGATGGTTGTCTGCTCTTGTTGTAGTCATGGGCTTGGTGATGACTACTGTTTCTACGTCCTAGAGTGACCGGCCCATACATGTTCTCATTGGTGATGAGATAAATATCATTTATTAATAAATACATAGGTTGTACAATAAATGTTTTTAAATATTACATGTTTGGACTAACATATCGCTTGTACAGGTGGAAGCATGGACCAAGTTACATGGGACTACCCAACAAGCTGGAAGATGTTATGCTACTGTTAGATCAACGCTCAGAAGTCGAGGTTAGTTATATATACTTTCGAACATATATTTATTATGCAATGATTCGTTAAAAAAATTCGTACATAACGATAATTACAATTATGCTTTTTTGTTTGAATTGATGTCGTACGTCGACCCAAGATCATATATTGTATCCCGTTAGAAGTGTTGGTCAATCGAGGGATGTGGGACACAATATAGGAAATGAATTTTGTTGCCACCGTGAGACATGAAGGAGCCATAAAACGTGCACATGCGGGGGAAGAACGATGAGGACTGGGCCGAGAAGCACAAGGAGCACATCTAGGCTTGGGATCGTAGGATGGAATCCATACCCGCCCGCGAACTATTTTTCATGACAGACACGGCGACATATGTTGATTACTTATTATGGTTCAAAGGCGTCTACAAGTCATATATGCTATCTCCAGAGGAAAGGCATAGGCAAATTCGATTGAAGAGGCAACGTCGATTTCCACAACAACGTAGGAGGGGACACGATCGCACGATGTGTTCTTCATCGACTTCGATAAAAGATGCACCGCCTGTGGCTACGCAATATCCGGGTCAGTTCACTCCACTTATTCCTATTCAATTCACTAACCTTGTGTTTTTCACAAGCATCACCGCACTATGGTCCACCACCGAATGTGACTAGTTCTTTTTTTAATGCAAGTACATATTTTGGGGCACCGACGTCCTCTGCATACTACACCTTCATGTCGATGTCGATATCGACCTAAATTTTGTGACGTGTACCGTCACTGATGATGATATCGATACAGACCCTATGCAGTAGTTGATGCTGACGTCGATATTCGGATCGATGTCGACGTACCCAGGATTTGGGGCACCTTATGGTTACACACTTATAGAGACCCAAACATCACCCGCATCAGTATTTTACCTGGGTGGGTCATCTTTACAACCACCGAATGTGGGAGTGGTGGACACACGATGGGAGACAAAGACAATGCAATAATCGACAATAGAGGAAGATAATGATGTTGCTTAACCCAAATAAATGATTGCCTAAGGGGCAATGCTAGGTACATATTTAGGCGACGATGATGATGAAGAGGAAGTATATAGGTTTGCACCTCTGGTTGTACACAAAAATCCTTCACACGACCATCGTCCACTGCCATGCGGCACACATTCTCACCGATGACACGATTGAGTTTATTTTTTCTAAATATTGCAATGTAAATATATATATATCATAAATAAATAAATCGAGGTTTTTCATTCAAACAATACATTTGTCTTCATTACTGTCTATCATGAATTATGCATAAGTTAATAATAAATAACAAATTGAACCCAAGGGAATACATGAAGTAGCCTAATTAAAATGAAATTTGGAATAAGATAATGTTATCAATGTTGGGGCCCCAATGTATCCCTATAAAGAGAACATGTTACCTTCATATGCTAGTACCCACATATTTTTTATTGATAGTCTTTGTCCTAAATATCCATATTGGTTCTTATTCAGGTGGAATTCGATTGACCTCTCAGGACGCGATGTAGATCCTTGTTTGTTACCAACACAAACAACACGCTGGACACCAACGACCACATACTCTCATCTGGGACGGGTGGGAATTCAGGATTCCACACTTGTGAATGCGTTCTAGTCAGTAGACGTTGTTGATGTAAGGGGCGTACACAATTCTTAGGTTCCAACAAGTGGCAATTGCATGTGTGCATGGGAACTGAAGTGCTTGGAATCTCGCACAATTGCAAGTCCCTTCCATTAGGTTCACACAATAGGATACACTTGACATTTCTTGGTCAGGCCTAACATGCTTAATGACTCAAAAATCAAGGTTCCAATGTAACTGGCACACTACATACATGGTGTTCGCTTTAGCTGTACTTTGTCGAATCTCTTTCCTCATGTCATCGTAGAATGTACCGTTGCCCGCTATCTATCCAATATACACCGTCGTCTTCTTAGGAAACAAGGCGACCAATCGAAAGTATGTCTTTTTGACAACTTGTTACCGTTAAATGACACGTCCCCTTCAGTACGAAATTGATGCATTCGTCCAAGTTTGACGTCATGTTCCCGTATCATAGACCCCCATTGTACGGTTACGTCCACTATTCAAACGGTATATTTAATATGTACGCTGCACCGTAGGCGTTCATGGTTTGAAGGTTGTTCAACATTTGATGGAATCGATGTTGGACGAGCTCATAACCTATCGAGAAAAAACTACTAGTTAGTACAATTGAATAGCGCAATCTATTTATATTTCAATTAAGAGTGAATACATAGTTCGAACTACAAAACAATGTTGATGATTAGATCTCGCTCAATTGTCAAAGGATATTTTTTTTTGTGGTAGTTGGATCCCACATGTCGTATACATTATCAATGATTAGTGCGATCCTCGGGGGCTCTATGATGATCAATCGCTGAGAGTATTCTGGTTCCCTTATGACCCATATGTTGGGTTACGAGCAAACGCAACTGCGTAGTCGGCTCAGGAAGAAATCTAAGTCATCTGTCATTTTTCCAAGAGTTATTGCAAACTCTATAGGTAGAATCTTCCGATTACCGTCTTGAGAAACTGCAAGCAATAGACGTTGTTGATACTGTCCGTACAACTATGTGCCATAAATTTGAACCATAAGCTTGTAATGCTGAAATGCCTCTCTACTTTCAAAAAACACCCAGCTAGGTGCGCTTTCCTACCTTGTTAGCAGGAAAGCTCCCCTAACAGGGCGAGCTTTCTCTAATAAATTTCCTATTGCTCGGGGTGAAAAGTCTGACGCTTCAAATATTTTAGATGCTATAAACATGTTCTGAATATGTTCCTCGACTCTTGTAGCACGCTTTTAACAAAATGGAAATATTTCTTTGCAAATCGATCCTTCCCTTCAATTATAAAAGGCACCTCGCTCCATAAAGCTTCATCATCCCTCAGTTATATATTTTCTCTCCAATCTTCTCCATTCTCCACTATAAAGCATTTCCCAATCTTAAAAATTTCGGCCGCTAAAAATATTTGGTTTAATTTCGAGGTATTATTTAGTCATCGGTGATGCAATATCGCTTCGAGCCACACACATTTCATATCATGCTGAGATAGGACCATTGCCTCCGAAGCCTATCATAGGAAAATTGGTTATTGGTGATTTTCCTTTCTACGATCAAGGGTGGAACTGTACATGGAGGTTTACAAAAGAGAATGGTAGAGATCAAAAAATGGTGAAGAAATGAGGAAGAATCACTAATTTTGGTGGTGGCGTGGTAGCGGTTTGACAAAGGAGGGGGGAAAAGAAGGAGAATTTTGACACTAAAAAAAGGGAGGAGAGAAAAAGAAATAAGAAATAAAAAAGAGAGTGGTGGTCACAGTGGTGGTTTGGCGGTGGTGTAGTTAACTAATGGTGGTGGAAGGTGGCAGTCTAAAAAAATGAATGAAAAATGAAGTAAAAGATGAAGGATAACAACCAAATAAGGGGTGGCACAAGGTGGTTCAAAGGAGGAGAAAGAGAGGACTTTTGCAAAAATTAAAAACAAAAATGTGTTCATAGCCTTCAAGGGTTAGACAACTACCTAGTCAACACTTTATTTTTTGGAAAGAGAAGGAGACAAAGAGAGTAGAAAGGGGAAAGGAAAAGATGAAAGAAAAAAAAACGAATGTCGATGGTTTCATGTGCTAATGGTGGCATAGATTAGTTCAAAGGCAAGTGAGGAAAATATGGAGAAGAAAAAGAAAAGGGGAACACATGGAGTGAAAAAGAGGTTTATGAAGGAAAGTTGACTTGTTAAAAGATGAAAGAATCTTCCTTTGCATGGTAACTAGGAGTGAATGGTTATGGAAGCCTTTTCCCATGTAAAAGTTGCCAAAAAAATTAAATAAAATATGGAGAGTGTGGAGACTTGAACCTAGAACCATTAAGAAATTGATAAAGCTTTTAACCACTAGGCTATTTTATTCCTTATTCACAAAATACAACATTTATTTTAAAAACATGGTGTGACCTTTGCTAAGGCTTGAAGCAAAATTGCACCATATAGAAAATAATGTGAGGGAAGAGATTTGAACACAAATCATTAAGGTCAGTTCCACCATTACTCAATCACTATACCTGATACTTATTTATTATCAAATGAGAAAAAGATCATCTAAAAAAATTCGAGCATGACCACTCTCGGTTCATTAACCCAATTTTTGGGATGTGACAGTGGACCAATTTTTGTTTACCGTCTGAAGAACCCACAATAACTCTTATAGTGTAGGAATCGTATCTAGCATTGAAACAAAGGGAAGCAACAAGACCATTCTATGAGATGCAGTCCTCTGTGAAGGTTAGAGGGGTGAATGTCCCGGTAATTAAGATGAGTATTTATGAATTTTATGATGCACCATATTATTATCATGATTATCTATACAAAACAAATTTAAATGGTGATACGAAAGAAATACGGAAGAGGATCGTAAAGTTTTCAAGTCACGAATCTACCCTAAAGCTCTAAACAAATGTAATTTGAAACGAAAACAAAGAATGACAGATTAATTGACAAGAAGAATAATCAAACGAAATTAAAATGAAAGAAAGATGAATGGCTGGTAACGGATCCAATAGAAAATGAAATTAGGGTTTCTTGGATGAAAGAACCGTCCTTGGACCTCAAGAAAAGGTCCCAACCAGATATGGAAAATAAAAATACAAATAGATTCGTTAGAAGTGATTTAAAAGATAAAAGCAATCTGTTTAGGCAAGAATGATTGAAACAGCAAGAAAAGATTGGATCTTCTAATTTTTTATGTGTTTCTTGATGGATCAAGGTAGGAGAACGTCCATCTTGAAGCAATTTCAACCAAGAACAAAAATAAACTAAATCAGTAACCCAAAACAGCAAGAAATAAACTAGATCAAACTAGAACGATAGATTAAAGATAGAAAAGAGAAGATAACGTCCTAAGAAGCCTTGGAAACAATAAGAATCCACAACTCCCTTCAATGGCTCTAATTTCCCCTCCAAGAAAGAGGTCTTGGCAAGAAAAAGCTTGAAGATGATTCCCACAACCTGAAAGATTGTTAAAACAACTAAAAAAAACTCAAGAGCAATTCTTGAAGAAATACTCAAAGAGAATTATTATTAACTCAAAATAATCAAAATCCAATATTGTTTGTTTACAATTCCAAGGCCTATATATAGGCAAGCAAAATAAATCTAAATAGAACACTTAATTAAACTAGAACTCTAACTAATCTAAACAAGAAGTAGTTTTAAACTAAACTTTCTTATTGACATAAAACTCCTAAAAACTTAAACTACTTAATAATTATTCAAATTCGGAATAAAAATAACAATAAAATAATAAGATCTGATAATACAATATTGGGCTCATATATATTAAAAATTAAACCTAAAACCCGAACCCAATATGATTTATACTCGAATTAAAAGCCCGAAACTCGTAATTCCCGTTATAATCACGTCCAGAAATTCTGCCCTCACAGCTTTATTAAAACGATAATAACTTGAGCTCCCGAACTTGAAATCGAGTGATTCAAAGTGTGTTTCGAAGATAAGGGATAGGTCTTAGAAATCCATGCAGACATCTCAACCCATAAATTCCTGGATCCCATACAAAAAGTCGTTGCAAGTCTACTGATTTCCCCAACTTGAAAATTGGTAGCTTCGGTTTCTTGGACCAAGATTTCCAAAATTTTAAATCTTGATTTTCTTGATTCTTAAAATTGTTTGGAATGAAAAAATTGGACCAGGATTTGGTTTCTTGATTTTCTTGAAAACAAGAAAGTGAATCTTAATTTTCTTTTTCGGTCGTGTGCGCATCTAGGGCCTTGGTAACGAAGTCTTGGATGATCCTGTTCAATCTTGCTCGAATTTGCTTGGCCTTCGACCTCGTTATTGGGCCTTGAGAAACTTTGATCCCATCACATTCATAAGCTTGAATTTGGGTCTTGCGACTCGTATCAAATGGATTCAAAAATGTAGATATGGAGGAAATCTTGAGATTCTTGATGGAAGGAAGAGAGATCTGGACATATCGAATAGGAACATCGATACCTGGAATATTAAACCAAGCGTTAATGACACCAAAAGCAAAGATGTGGATGAAATTTGTCTGTTCAATAATTTGGCCCATAGTAGACGGGCCTAAGATCAATCTAATCCATGCTATCATAACATAAGGTATACTCCAAAAGAAGCAAATATGCATTAGTACGTGGATATATAGGAATATGGTTGAATGCGTAAGAAATATGGGAAAGGGAATATTCTTTCCCCATTTAATAACAAAATTGTGTAAAAGAACAAGAGTACCTATTGAGCGGTTGGATAATAGAATGAATCCTCCAAGAAAACTGCTAGGAGATTACGTATTTAAGTAGTTTATCATTCTATAGAAAAAACACAAAAGGAGGAAATGAGGAAAAGAGGAAAAGAGGATTCCAAGAATATGATGATTAATATTTTGAGTAAATTTAGTAGCATTTTATTTTTAAGGAATAAATAGAATGGGAAAATTAAATTAGTTTTTTATTAGGGTATTGAACATCCTTTTAATTGATGAATTTAAGTTATATATCTATTTTTATATATACCACCGCAAACCAGAAGCATCTCGTGGATAAACAAGGGAGAAGAACCCACCAATAGCATATGGAAACATCACGATCAATCGGGTAACTTCTTTTGTTATATTTTTACGGGCTACACATTAAGGACAATGTGCTATCTAAAGTGTGAGGGGGTAACATAGGGAATTTGTTTCAATTTTTATGCTTTCTTTTGATTTTCTTGTCTAATGTGTGCTTGAACTTGTAGAAATACAAGTGATTGATTAGGAGCATGTACATAGGTTGCTTGTGTTTAAGGTAATTTTGGCATGATGATAGGTGATTTTAAATTTTTTATTATTAGACTACTAAGTTCTATATATTACACTGTAAATAGGCATTAAGAAATTGTTTTGTGTAAAACATATATGCAATTGTGCAAGTGTACACGTCGTTCAAGTAATAAAGTAGTGAGTGAGTTATCGTCTCCATTGGTATCAAAATTAATGTAATCTAACTGAGTTATTATCATGGCAAAAGAATAACGTTAAGGTAAAATAATGTATGTTAATGTGATGACAAAAGAATGAAGTTATGACAAAGTTGATATGAATTATGCTATGGCAAAGTAAAACATAAAATATAAAAGAACTATAATAAACTAAGTATTGAAGTATAAATTCTAAATGAATGGTGAAGAATGGTGGTGGAATACTTTAGCAAGTTTTCAAAGGGTAGAATATGTTAAATAATAAAGTTGGGGTTACTTGGATTTTTTCAAATTTTCCAAAATGCTATGGAAAAAAGTTAAAAGGTATACTGCTTAGAGAATTCCTTTAGTAGCTTACACCTATCGATCGCTAAGCTTAAGGCTTACTATCCTAAAGCAATATATGTCTATAAGACTAGAGAAGTTACCTCTAAAAAACATTCTTTGTACAGAACACAACGTCTATATTTAGGGCCGTTACGAGCATCCGTCGATGCCTCGCTTGTATTACTCAAAAGAGATCCAATTTAAAATAATCCTTTCAAAAATTAAATCTAATCACACACACACCTCCACTATGTCTAGAGTAAGCATGCATGTGAATAAATGCCAATTGAATAAAACAGTAACAAAAATAGAATTAACCAAATAACATTCATAAAATATTAATAAAAAATCAGCAAAAATAACCCCAATCCAATGAGATTTAGCTCATGGGTCTAAGTTACAAAACTAGAATTAAATCATTCAACATCGTCTCAATAGAAATCAACATTAAAATAATTGAATCCAAGGATGAAATTGCAGGAGCTGCTGTTACTAACCTCCTCTGTCACTGCAACTCTATGCTCGAACTAAGAGGGTAGACGCCTACCTTCCTCATGCTCAACCCTTCAATGCAACTTGTTTTTCCCTGCTTGCCTCAGATGCCACTCGTGATTTGTGCAATGATGCAAGCATCAAAGTTGATAGACTGACTTTACCTCAAGGCCCAATTATAAGGTCAAAGGCAAGGAAGATGAAGGCAAGATTAAACGAATTTGTGCAAGAATTCATCACAAAGGCCTTGGACGCACATACGAGCCAAAAAGAAAACCAACATTCACTTTCTTGTTTTCAAGAAACCAAATCTTGGTCTAATTATGCCGTTTGGGAAGATTTCAGAAATCAAGAAAACCAAGAATCTAAATCTTGGAATTATTGGTCCAAGAAATCGAATCTTGAAGCTGACATCCAATGGATAATGTGTTTGAGCGTAAGTGGATCGATCTTGGAAGGAAACCATGTGCAAGATTAGAATTCGCCCATTTACATGTCACTAAACCCAACTTAAAGTTTTGGACACCATTTGGAAGTTGAGAAGAACATGCATTGCAAATCAAGCCTCACAGAGCCCAAATCAAATTTATCTTAGTTTTTCAAGTAAAAATTTTGGCCCAAGCACAAGCCATTAAGCCTTAGCCGAAATTCCATATAAATTATTGTTTTAATTTTATTTATCAGTTAACTAGTTATTTGACTATTCTGCTAAGTAGTAATCAGTTATTTATTTGACTTTAAACTCCTAAGTTTTATTAGGAGTCTGACTTTGGGGGTTATTTAAAGGCCTTAGCCACTCCTCATTATGTGATTCAATTTTAATTCTTTTATTGATTAATCAAGTTCTCTTTGAGTTTTAAGAAATTCTCTTAGGTCTTGTTTATTTTAGAAGTTGCTTTGGTAGTCTCTTTGATTGTAGGAGTAGTCTTCACCTTTCTTCTTACCTTGATCTTCTTCTTGGAGGGGAGAATTAGAGCCGTTAGTAGGTGGTTGTGGAACTCTTTGTGGATTCAAGACTGTTGAGGACATCTTTCAGACACCATTGTCACCTTTCCATCTTTTATTCTCTTTGAAATTCTATTTTGTTATTTCTTAATTTTTTAATTCTAATTTCGTTTGATTTTGTTCCAGGTCCTAGAACCACCAAGATTTGTTTTTTCCCATCCTAAATCAGCAAGATTCATCATAAAATTAAGGGTTTTTTGTCGTTTACATTGTTTTGAATCTTTAATTACAAAACAATTTTCTTTTGAGCTTAAAAATTTGTTTAACAAATCTGTTTTGTTTCCCCTTTTAGATATGATTTTGGATGAAATTCTCCACCTAAATCAGGGTTCTTTGAGTTCAAGAAACCCTAAAATTCATCATTTGGCACCCAAATTTGAACTACATCTTAATTCAACAAGCAAACAAGTCATCTCTAAATGTCTAGAGCCCTAGGACAAATCCGTAACGAGGCGACTTAGGATTTTGTTCCGTGCACGTGTTTTTATCAAGTGGTATCAGATTTCAAGAATTTGTGAGTGTTCAGTATTGAAAAACAAAGAACCAAAGGTTCAAACCAGAAAAGAAAAGAAAAGAAATATACTCACACAAATTGAATCTATTGAGTTTAATTCACTTTGCACTTCTTTTGGAACACTCCAAACGAAATCTGTCTTGTTGCCTCTATACTCATATTCAGGTTTGAGTTTATTTTATTTTACTCTTAGATTAAATATCTATTTGTTTTAAGCTTTCCTTCTTCTTTTACGCAATGTAACACTTTCTCTTTTTCTTGTGTTAGTAAGACAAAAAAGTTGCCTTCTCCTTCCTCCGAGCAACTCAATTCTATTGGAGTCCAGCCTTTCTTTGGATTGATAGAGCTCTCAAGTTCTTTGATTAGTGATTAAACTATGATTTAAAAAGTGATGTGTCAATCTGACTTCTACTAAAACATTCATAAGAGTTTTTCTAGCCTTATTGAGAACTTTATTTTTTTAGTGCATAATGGTGAGGTTTGATTTTATTTTTGAGTGTTGTGGATTTTAGGATGGTAACTCATAGTAATAAAGGAAGAGAGGAAACACGTGAGCAAGTACCAGATACATTAGAGCCTTTGGCAGCTTCCATCACAAAGTTACAAGAAAATATGATTGAGCACTTAGCCCAAATACGAGAACAACAAGCCAAACAACAGACTGATCTTTTTGCTCAATTAACATGATCCATAGAGAAACTAAGTATTCAATTTGAGCATCGACACAATCATAATGCTGATGGTGATGAGTTTGAGGTTGACCAACCTCGCATTCATGATGCTCGTAAAAATCGACGTGGTGATGGTCCTCATGCACGTCCTGTTCGTAGAGGCCTTAGTGAGTTGGATGAAAACTTTGGTTAACATGATTATAGATAGCCCTCCTTGTCTAAACCAAAGTTTTCCATTCCACAATTTCATGGAAAAAATGATCTAGATGCTTATTGTGATTGGGAAGCAAAAATGGAGAATTTATTTCAGTACTTTACGTGTCCTGATAATGAGGAAGTTTCCATGGTAACTTTAGAATTTTTTGATTATGCCTTGCATTGGTGGACTCAACTGGGACTTATTCGCCACCATAATTATGAGGGTGCAATTGATACATGGGAGGAACTAAAGATAGTGATGCAAAAATGTTTTGTCCCTCCTCACTATTATAGGGGGCTCAAAACAAAACTCCGAAATTTGATGCAAGGTAATTGGTTCGTTGATCACTACATCAAAGAAACGGGGACTCTAATGCAGCCATTCAATAAACCAATTGTGAACATATTGTGATTGCAAACCTATATCGACCTTGAGGAAGCCGTTAAAAAAGCCACAGAGATTGAACAACAATTGCACGAACAAGGTCCTTGATGTGAGCACGGTCACATCATGTTATGATGCAATTAGAAGATATCGAGATTGGCCCATACACGAGGGGCCCAAGTGAAAAATGAAACATCTCACAGGCCTGATTGATTATTGGGCTAATGTTTTTAAGGACTTTTTAATTTTATTTAAGTTTTATTTTAGTTTAATAAGTGTTTGCATCTTTAATTATGTCTTGCATTAAGTGTTTTGCATTTAATTAAGTCATTCATAAAAGCATCTCTTATGTTTGTTAAGATTGTGATTTAATTATGTCATGCATTATTAATCTACATCTTTTAAATATGACATGCATTATGTGATCTACATTTAATAAAGTCGTGCATTATGTAATGACATCCATTGACTCTCATGATTAGTTAGGTTTACATCATAAATAATGACATGCATTAAGTAACTTACATTTTAGTTAAATATGCATCATAAATCCTATCATGAATTATGTAACTCCCATGTTAGTTAAAGTTTACATCATTAAATCAAGTCATGCATTTAGTAATCCATTAGTTCATTTAGTTTGCATCTTTAAACCATTCATTAAAACATCTTGCATGTTTAAACATGAGTTAGTGTGTTTATTTTTTTTTATAAATAGGGTGTTTTAAGTTAAATAAGAATTTGAACAGGTTGCAAATGTTTAAATATTCATTTATTCTTGTCTAGGTGACTGTTCAATTCATTTTAGCTTATTGGCATGTTTAAATTGTCTTAATGCATGTTTAATATGTTTTCGGAATGATTTAAGGCTGATAAGAAGATCTAGGGATGTTCACATACAAAGGCTGTTCGATTTTGGCATGAAAAGGTTTGAGTTTGGTCACTTAATTTGCTGGTACAAGAAAAGGACCTTTTTGGTGGATTTTGAAGGTGAATAAATGCACAAAATTCATTCAAGAATCAGCTTTCAATATTGATGCATTGTGACTATTCAAGTGGACCAAGAGTGGCTCTTCAAATCTGATCGGTTTCAAGCACTTAAAGGCCAATTCATTGCATCACAAGCAATAAAGACAAACGGTTATGGAAGATGAAGGGACTACAAACAACACCTTTAAGGACCATTAAGCTTTCATAAAGAAGATGACTTTTATTCTAACCATGGACTATGAAAAGACATGACCTCTCATCTACTCAAAGACAAGTGAAGAAACATGACTTTTGGGCTAGCTATCATGAGTTAAATCAAATTTAATGGTCTATTTTTAAGTTAGTTAAATGACCAAATTTGAAGGGTCATATAAGAACTTGAAAGGTCAATTCAGACCTATAAATTTCGTCCTAAATCACTATGTTAAAAAAAAAACTTTGCTTGAATTTAAGTCATTTGTGAGAATATTTCTCTCTTGGTTCTTCGTTGAACTACTCGAACTTATAAAACTTTCTTCAAAGTTTGTGGCATTCAAATTTTGTCTTATCACTCTGTTTACCATCCCGGGGTGTGGCGACTTCGATACACCAAGATTCGAGTATATGGTCAAGTTTAAGCGGGTCATAGTTTTAATATAGCTACGGTTCCTTAGAGAATTCAAGTGCTTTGAATTAAGGTTTCTACCTTGTCAACCATTTCAAGACGATTTTTCCAACAAGCTGCTTTCTGAACACTCAAAGTTCAGGAGCTCACATCAGTCCTCGATCTTTCTCCTCAAGTTAGTATTACAAAGGTAACAATTGCAATGCTTCTTTTTAGAATTCTAAACTGCCTTTTAATACTAATAAGGTTGGTCGAAGTGGTGATCAGATGTCGTCCAATTCAAGGCCTGATGGACAGAAACAAACCGATTGGAAAAGTGGTGCCCCAATCAAAACGCAAGTCCCTCCTAAACAAAATAATTCGAATAGTTTAGCCCCAAAGAGAACCCATGACATTGAGTGCTTCACATGCAAAGGGCATGGTCATTATAGTCGTGATTGCCCTAATACGAGATTATTTGTGGTTCAAGAAAATGGTGAATACTCTTCGGATTTTGACGATCCCTATATGATCAAATTTATGGAGAATGTTCAACATGGGGGAGATTTCTATGGGGAGGAATTGTTGGCTCCACAGGTTGAAAGGGAAGATTTCAACACTTCCCATTGTCTAGTAGTAAGATGCACTCTTAATGTAAGTGTGAAGGAAGATTGGGAAAATCAGCAAACAAACATCTTTCATTCGAGGTGCTCGGTTAAAAGGAAGCTATGTTCATTCATCATGGATAGTGGGAGTTGTGCGAATGTGATTAGCAGCTTCCCAGTTGATTCCTTTGGCTTGCCATATTCAAGACACCCTAGGCCATATCAACTTCAATGGCTTAATGATGGCGCCGAAGTTAAGGTAAATAGACAAACTCTAATTTCTTTTAAAATTGGGAACTATGGCGATGAAGTTTAGTGTGATGTGGTGCCCATGCAAGCTACTCATTTGTTATTTGGCTGTCCATGGAAATATGATAGATATGTGCAACACCATGGCAAGCTAAACTGATATTCTCTCATCTTCAAAGAGAAAAAATACACTCTAATACCATTGACACCTAAAGAAGTTCATGATGAACAACTCAAAATGCTAAGATTTTGTTAGGGGGCTAAGGGTAATAAAATTGAAAAGGCTAAGAGTAAAGAGAACAGTAGTAACAAAAGTCAATTAAAAGGCTAACTGGTAAGCAAATCTTCTTGTGGTAAAAAGAGCGCACAAAATTTATATGTGAGTGTAAAAGATGTGAGGAGAGCTCTTGTCACTAAACAATCTTGTGTCCTTGTGAGATTTAGGTTGAATCTATTATCTTTATCTAACATAAAAAGTGTTTTCTCTACTATTTTATAGGATTATGAGGACGTTTTCGGTGAGCCTCCAAAGGTTTACCAGCCTTAAGAGGAATTGAGCACCAAATCAATTTAATACCCGATATTGGCATACCAAATCAACCAGCTTATCAAAGCAATCTCGAGGAGACAAAGGAATTACAACGGCAAGTGGAGGATCTTTTAGCTAAAGGGTATGTACGAGAAAACCTATGTCCTTGTGTCATTCCTATTTTATTAGTGAGTAAGAAAGACAGTACATTTCGCATTTGTGTTGATTGCCACCTAATCAACAAAATTATGGTAAAGTATAGACATCCTATTCCTAAACTTGATGATATGCTTGATGAGTTGCATGGATCTTCTATCTTTACTAAAATCGACTTAAAAAGTGGGTATAATCAAATTCGTTTGTGGGAAGGGGACGAATGGGAAACAACCTTTAAAACGAAATTTGGATTGTATGACTGGTTAGTAATGCCTTTCGGGTTAACAAATACACCTAGTACTTTCATGCGCTTAATGAATCATATTTTAAGGCCTTGTTTGGGTAAATTTGTTGTTTTTTACTTTGATGACATTCTGATTTACTCAACTTCTTTGAATGACTATGTTTAGAATGATAAATCAATTTTGCACATTCTACGAACTGAAAAATTTTATTCCAACCTTGATAAATGCACATTTTGCTGCGATAAGCTAATCTTTTTGGGTTTTATAGTTAGTGCACAAGGTATTCATGTCGATGAGGACAAAGTAAAGGCAATCAAGCAATTGCCTACTCCTAAATCAGTTACTGAAGCAAGATCTTTCCATGGTTTAGCTAGTTTTTATCGCATGTTTTTTTTTTCTATTGCTGCCCCATTAACCAAAATAATTAAGAAATTTGTGGGTTTCAAGTGGGGTACACCTCAAGCAAAGGCTTTTCAAACCTTAAAAGAATCGAAATTTTCTAACACTTTTGAGCTAGAATGTGATGTGTCAGGTATTAGGGTAGGTGGGGTCTTAATGCAAGACAAGAGGCCAATTGCATATTTCAGTGAAAAGTTAAATGGAGCGCAACTGAATTATTCGACTTATGACAAGGAGCTACTTGCTTTGTTTCGAGCTTTTCAAGTTTGACAACACTACTTGCTGCCACATGAGTTCGTAATTCACACCGATCATGAGTCCCTTAAGTGGCTAAGGGACAAGGTAAATTAAGTAAGAGACATGCTAGGTGGGTCGAATTTATTGAAACATTCCCATATATCATTAAGTACAAAATGGGTAAGGATAATGTTGTCGATGATGCTTTATCTCAAAGATATTCTTTAATAACTTCTATGAAAGTTAGAGTCTTAAGATTTGAGCATTTGAAAGATTTGCACTTAAATGATATTGATTTTGGACATATCTTTGCTAATTATGGGAATGGGGCCTACGATAAGTTTTATCTTGTCGAAGGTTTTTTATTTCGCATGGATAGGTTATGTATACCACAATGCTCCATGAGGGAACTCTTGGTTTGAGAGGCACATAGTGGAGGACTTATGGGACACTTTGGAATTGCAAAAACATTAGACATTCTACAAGAACACTTCGTTTGGCCACACATGAAGAAGGATGTCGACAAGGTATGTTTTAGATGTATAACTTTTCGACAAGCAAAATCTAAGGTAATGCCTCATAGCCTTTATACTCCTTTATCGATTCCTTCTTTTCCATGGGTTGATCTATCCAAGGATTTTATTCTTGGGTTGCCACAAGTTAAAAAGGGTCGAGATAATATCTTTGTTGTTATTGACAGGTTTTCAAAAATGACTCACTTCTTAGCTTGTCACAAAACCGATGATGCTACACATGTGGTTGATTTATTCTTTAAAGAGGTGGTGCACCTACATGGAATACCTCGCACCATTGTTTCTGATAGAAATGTGAAGTTCCTAAGCCATTTTTTGAAGGTACTGTGGGCTAAGATTGGCACAAAACTCCTTTATTCGACTACTTGTCATCTCTAAAATCGATGGACAAACCGAAGTGGTAAATCAAATCTTAAAAGCTTTACTCAGAGTCGTGGTGGGTAAGAATCTCAAAACGTGGGAAGAATGTTTACCTTTTGTCAAATTCGCATATAATCGATCTATCCATTCTATAACTGGTTATTCTCCCTTTGAAATTGTTTATGGTTTTAACCCACTTACTGTACTTGATCTTGTGCCATTACCTTTAGATAATATTTGTAGCTCAGATGGCGAACAGAAGGTTGAGTTGGTAAAATCCATACATGAGAAAGCTCGACAACGAATTGCCAAAACCAATGAAGTTACTGCCACCAAAGCCAATAAGGGGCGTAAGCAAGTTATTTTTGAACCCGATGATTAGGTTTGGGTCCATATGCGGAAAGAGAATTTCCCAAACAATGGAAATCGAAATTAGAATGTAAGGGTGATTGACTGTTTCAAGTTCTCAAGCAGATCAACGACAACACCTACTAAATAGATCTGCCTGGTGAGTTTAATGTGAGTACTACTTTCAATGTTGTTGATCTCTCTTCGTTTGATGTTTCAGATTCGAGGATGAATCTTTTTGATGAAGGGGGGAATGATGCAAGCATTAAAGTTGATGGGCTGACTTTACCTCAAGGCCTAATTACAAGGTCAAAAGCAAGGAAAATAAAGGTAAGATTAAATGGATTTGTGCAAGAATTCATCATAAAGGCGTTGGATGCACATACGAGCCAAAAAGAAAACCAGGATTCACTTCCTTATTTTCAAGAAAATGAAGAAACCAAATCTTGGTCTAATTATGCCGTTTGGGGAGATTTCAAAAACCAAGAAAACCAAGATTCCAAATCTTGGAATTCTTGGTCCAACAAACCGAATCTTGAAGTTGACATCCGATGGATAATGTGTTCGAGTGTAAGCGGATCGATCTCGGAAGGAAACCATGTGCAAGATTAGAATTGGCCCATTTACACGTCACTAAGCCCAACTTAAAGTTTTGGACACCATTTGGAAGCTGGGAAGAACATGCATTGCAAATCAGACTCCACAGAGCCCAAATCGAATTTATCTTAGTTTTCCAAGTAAAAATTCGGCCCAAGCACAATCCATTTAAGCCTTAACCAAAATCCCATATTAAATTATTGTTTTAGTTTTATTTATTAGTTAATTAGTTTTTTGATTGTTCTGCTAAGTTGTAGTCATTTATTTATTTGACTTTAAACTCCTAAGTTTGATTAGGATTCTGACTTTGGGGGTTATTTAAAGGCCTTAGCCACCCCTCATTATGTGATTCGGTTTTAATTCTTTTATTTGATTAATCAAGTTCTCTTTGAGTTTTAAGAAATTCTCTTAGGTCTTGTTTATTTTAGAAGTTGCTTTGGTAGTCTCTTTAATTACAGAAGTAGTCTTCAGCTTTCTTCTTGCCTTGATCTTCTTCTTGGAAGGGAGAATTAGAGCCGTTAGCAGGTGGTTGTGCATCTCTTTGTGGATTCAAGGTTGCTGAGGACATCTTTCAGACACCATTGTCACCTTTCCATCTTTTATTCTCTTTAGAAATTTTGTTTTGTTATTTCTTGATTATTTAATTCTAATTTCGTTTGATTTCATTCCAGGTCCTAGATCCACTAAGATTCGTCTTTTCCCATCCCAAATCAGGAAGATTCATCATAAAATTAGGGGTTCTTGGTTGTTTACATTATTTGGAATCTTTAATTGCAAAACAGTTTTCTTTTGAGCTTAAAATCTGTTTAACAAATCTGTTTTGTTTCCCCTTTCAGATTTGATTTTGGATCTTTGAGTTCAAGAAACCCTAAAATTCATCCTTTGGTACCCAAATTCGAACTACATCTTAATTCAACAAGCAAACAAGTCATCTCTAAATGTCCAGAGCCCTACGACAAATCCATAATAAGGTGACTTACGATTCTATTCTATGCGCGTGTTTTTATCACATAATTTCTTGAGTGAATTGTTCCTCAATTCTTCACTCTATTTTCATACACCATTTATACTCCCCTTTTCTCTTCTTCCTCATGAGTATTTATAGATCTGATCCAGGTTCATACTTTGCACAGCTCATCCTTTTCGTACCTACTTCTGGTACATTATTCAGCAGGTGTACACTTTCTGCACCTGCTTCTGGTGTATTCCTCCAATTGGTACAGTCCAACTGGCTGCTTCTACTAAGTCAGTATTCCCAGGATTGCCATGACATTAAAACTTTATCAAGTTATAATCCTTGATCCTGAATTCCTTTCTCCTTATCCTACACCTGCACCGCTTATAACCATCGCACCACCTTTTCTTTCCAAAATTAGAGTAAAATTCCTACTATTTACGTACAACCAAACTTTGTGTATGCATGCATGAAAAACACTAAATTCTATCCTAAAATGCTTAATTTTACTTAAGTCCAAACACATTCTCAAGGTTACAAAGATATAAAATATAACTCTTTTTAAGAGTTATTAGAAATCAAATGTACCAAATGATACAGAAAATACAAGGAAATGAGCATACTAGTATGAATGATAAATGGTAGAGTTTGTGTTTGTTTGGTTGTGATACGATTCGCAAGGCCGAAATTCAAGCTTATATATGTGATGGGATCAGAGTTTCTCAAAGCCCAATAACGAGGTCCAAGGCCAAGCAAATTCGAGCAAGATTGAATGGGACCATCCAAGACTTCGTTACCAAGGCCCTAGATGCGCAGACGGCCGAAAAAGAAAATCAAGATTCACTTTCTTGTTTTCAAGAAAATCAAGAAACTGAATCTTGGTCTAATTTTTTCATTCCAAAAAATTTCAAGAATCAAGAAAATCAAGATTTTAAATCTTGGAAATCTTGGTCCAAGAAAATGAAGCTGTTAATTTTCAAGTTGGGGAAATCAGTAGACTTGCAACGACTTTTTGTATGGGATCAAGGAATTTATGGGTTGAGATGTCTGCATGGATTTTGAATATCTATCTCTTATCTTCGGAACACACTTTAAATCACTTGATTTCAAGTTTGGGAGCTCAAGTTATGATCATTTTAATAAAGACTGCGCGGGCAGAATTTCTGGACGTGATTATGACAAGAATTACGAGTTTCGGGCTTTTAATTCGAGTTTAAATCATATTGGGTTCGAGTTTTATGTTTAAATTTATTATATATGAGCCCAATATTGTATTATCAGCTCTTATTATTTTATTGTTATTTTTATTCCGAATTTTGAATAATTATTAAGTAGTTTAAGTTTTTAGGAGTTTTATGTCAATAAGAAAGTTTAGTTTAGAACTACTTCTTGTTTAGATTAGTTAGAGTTCTAGTTTAATTAGGAATTTTATTTAGATTTATTTAGCTTGCCTATATATAGGCCTTAGAATTGTAAACAAAGAGGACTTGATTTTGATTCTTTTGAGTTAATAATAATTCTCTTTGAGTTTTTCTTCAAAAATTGCTCTTGAGTGTTTTTTAGAAGTTGTTTTAACAATCTTTCATGTTGTGGGAATAATCTTCAAGCTTTTTCTTGCCAAGATCTCTTTTTTGGAGGGAAAATTAGAGCCATTGAAGGGAGTTGTGGATTCTTATAGTTTCCAAGGCTTCTTAGGACGTTATCTTCTCTTTTCTATCTCTTATCCTAGTGTGTGAGAAGGAGAAGCATCCAACCGATCCGATAATGATGGATAGGGTGTCTGATCGAAGTGTAAGGTGAAATGAATGAAGGCCTAGAGAGAGACAAGAACGAGGGTGGGTTGGTGGTGATCTTGGATCTATCAAATTAAATATTTTGTCATTCTAAGGGAGAAATGACCCTGAAACATATCTTGAGTGGGAGAAAAAGATTGACTTGGTTTTTTATTGTCACAACTATTCAGAGTTGAAAAAGGTAAAATTGACTGCCATTGAATTCACCGATTATGCTATAATTTGGTGGGACCAACTAACCATGTCTAGGAGAAGAAATGGAGAGGATCTGGTGGAGACATGGACAGAAATGAAAGCCATAATGAGACGAAGGTTCATTCCAAACCATTACCAAAGGGACCTTTATCAAAAGCTACAAACTCTTACCCAAGGGAACAAGAGTGTGGAGGACTATCACAAAGAGATGGAAATTGCGATGATTCGTTCCAATGTCGAGGAGGATAGTGAGGCCACAATGGCAAGGTTCTTGGCGGGTGTAAACCGAGAGATTGCCAATGTTGTTGAGTTGTAGCATTATGCTGAATTAACCGGCATGGTTCACATGGCCATAAAAGTGGAAAGGCTACTTAAAAGAAAAGGTTCTACTAGAGTGATACACCATTCAGGTTCATCCTTAACATGGAACCAAAGTGCCAACAAAAAAGATGTGAGGCCTCAAGTGAAAGGTAAATCTGAAACTTTTACAGAAAATAAAAAAGATTCTATTTCAGATAAGAGCAAGGTGGAAGGATCAATGAGTCGTTCTCGAGATATCAAATGCTTTAAGTGCTTGGGAAGAGGGCACATTGCCACCAATGCCCAAATCGAAATGTTATGATTCTCAAAGACAATGGAGAGATTGAATCCGAGGGAGAAACAGATGATGAGATGCCACCAATGGAAGATAAGAGTGAAGTCAAGTATCCGGTTGAAGGTGAGCTACTTGTAAGAAAACGTGCATTAAGCACACAAGCTAAAGAAGAGGTGGAGCAAAGGGAGAACATATTCCACACCCGTTGCCACATAAAGGGAAAAGTGTGCAGCATGATTATTGATGGCGGTAGTTGCATGAATGTAGCAAGCTCAACTTTGGTGGAAAAACTTGGATTGCCCACGACTAAACATCGACAACCATATAAATTACAATGGTTGAATGATGGAGGTGAGATCAAGGTGGTAAAACAAGTGATGCTATCATTTACCATCGAAAGGTACCAAGATGAAGTGCTATATGACGTTGTTACCATGCATGCGGGCACATTTTACTTGGTCGTCCATGGCAATATGACTGAAAAGTTATCCATGATGGATTCACCAACTGCTATTCTTTCAAATTCAATGGAAAACCCATCACACTTGTACCCATGACACCCAAACAAGTGTATGAAGATCAAGTATGTTTAAAGGAAGAGAGTGGAAAAACAAAAACAAAAGAGAGTGAGGTAACAGCAAAAGAAAAAGAGAAAAACATGAGAGAATGCAAAAAAACAGAAAAAGAAAAAGAGCATGAGGGAAAAGAAAAAGAGAGCGAAAAAGAAAAAATAAAAGAACAAGAAAAAGAGGTTATGGTAAGAAAAAAGGGTAAAGGAAAAAATAAATTGAATTTTTATGCAAAAAGGAAAGAGAATGAGAGAGCTGTTTTGACTTACCAGTCACTACTTGTACTTTTGTACGAAGAGGCATATTTTAGTACTAACGAACTTAATGAAAATCTTCCTAGTGCGATTGTTGCTCTCTTGCAGGATTTTCAAGATGTATTTCCTGATGATATTCCCGATGGACTACCACCATTAAGAGGAATTTAACATCGAATTGACTTTGTTCCGGGAGCCACAATTCCGAACCGACCTCATTATCAAAGCAATCCGGAGGAGACCAAAGAGTTACAACGACAAATTCGCGAACTTATGGGAAAAGGTTATGTGCGAGAAAGTTTAAGCCCATGTGTCGTTCCTGTTTTGTTAGTTCCAAAGAAGGATGGAACTTGATGAATGTGTATCGATTATCGTGTTGTAAATAAGATCACAGTAATGTATCGACACCCTATTCCTCGATTAGATGACATGCATGATGAACTACATGGGTCCAACATTTTTACCAAGATTGATCTTAAAAGTGGATATCACCAAATTTGAATGCAAGAAGGTGATGAATGGAAAATTGCTTTCAAGACAAAACATGGTCTGTATGAATGGTTGATAATGTCGTTTGGCTTAAACAATGCACCTAGCATGTTTATGAGACTTTTTGATATGAATCGTAAGGCCCAAAATCCAGCATATGAACGTGATGGGCTCAATCTTCCTCAAGGACAAATAACAAGGTCAAAAGCCGAGCAAATTCGAGCAAAATTGAACAGGACCATCCAAGACTTCGTTACCAAGGCCCTAGATGTGCACATGATCGAAAAAGAAAACCAAGATTCACTTTCTTATTTTCAAGAAAATCAAGAAACCGAATCTTGGACCAATTATGCTGTTTCAAACAATTTCAAGAATCAAGAAAAACAAGATTTCAATTCTTGGAAAAAGAAACCGAATCTTGCAGCCAAGGCACATTGGATTTCTTGTATGACCTTGAATGAGCCAATTTCGAGAGCAAACGGATCACAAGACCAAGTTCTTGCAAAAAGGCCCATTAAGATATCTACAAGTTTATCTTGAAGTTTAGAAAGTAATTTAATTGAATATCAGGTCAAATTATTAAAGTGGCCTAAATTGGAAAGTATTTAAATTTAGGTCCAATTTTTATTTTAATAAGTGGATCATCATGTAAGAATTCAGCCCAAGGAGCCCATTCAAAGCCCTTTGGCCGAAATTCCCCATATCCACACTTAAATTTATTTTTTTATTTGATTGGCTGTCATGGTTAGAATTCTATTAGGGTTAGGAAAGCTTATTTTGGGGGCCTATAAGTAGCATGGTCGTTCCCCCCTTGAAAAAACACTTGATTTTGATTATCTTTGAGTTAATAATAATTCTCTTTGAGTTTTTCTTCAAGAATTGCTCTTGAGTTTTTTTTAGAAGTTATTTTTTTTTTAGAAGTTGTTTTAACAATCTTTTAGGTTGTGAGAATCATCTTCAAGCTTTTTCTTGCCAAGATATTTTTCTTGGAGGGGAAATTAGAGCCATTGAAGGGAATTGGGGATTCTTATTGTTTCCAAGGCTTCTTAGGACGTTATCTTCTCTTTTCTATCTTTAATCTATCATTCTAGTTTGATCTAGTTTATTTCTTGCTGTTTAGAGTTATTGATTTACTTGATTTTCATTCTTGGTTGAAATTGCTTCAAGAGGGACGTTCTCCTACCATGATTCATCAAGAAACACATAAAAAATTAGGAGATCTAATATTTCTTTATGTTTCAATCATTCTTGCCTAAACAGTTTGCTTTTATCTTTTAAATCACTTCTAACGAATCTGTTTGTGTTTTTTATTTTCCAAATCTGGTTGGGACGTTTTCTTGATGTCCAAGGACGGTTTATTTCATCCAAGAAACCCTAATTTCGTTCTCTATTGGATCCATTACCAGCCATTCATCTTTCTTTTATTTTAATTTTGTTTGATTATTCTTATTGTCAATTAATCTGTCTTTCTTTGTTTTCGTTTCAGATTACATTTGTCTAGAGCTTTAGGGTAGATCTGTGACTTGACAACTTTATGATCCTATTATGTATTCGTACTATATTATTTGGTATCCGTTACAAGCAGTTTTTACCTAATAATTTTTTCAGAAAAAAATATTTTTGAGTGGGTAAATGTTTTTCAATTGATCTGAAATTTTATATACTGATTCTTGGCACCATATTACAATATAAAAAATATTTCTCACAAAAAAGTGATACAAAAAGTAGAGAAAAAATGAAAAATACGAGAAAAAAATAAAATATATTCCGTGGGTTGAATTGTGTGCCAAAAATTTTCAGATAAAAAACACAATATTTGTAGAGGCTCCAATTTAAATTTTGTGATTTTTGGAATTCAACAACACCTCGAACGAAGTTTGTCAAGTTGCTTCACAATTTTTTTGGGTTTTCGAGTTTTTACAATTTTATTGATTCTTAGTTTTAGGTTTTCATTTGTTTTTGCTTTTTATTGTTTCTTTTCACATTATAACACTTTCTTGTTTCTTGTGTTAATAGGTTAACGAATGTTGCACCTTCCTTCTTCCGTGCAACACAATTCTTTGGTGTCTAGCTGATTTTGGACTCATAGTGCCATTAGGATTACTTTGTTAGCTTGACTCTAATGCATCCTGATTGATTGACATAAATACTTCTAAAGGACTCATAAGATTAATTCTTACCTCATTAAGAATTTAATTTTTCTTTTTGAGTGCATAACGGTGAGGTTTGTTTAATTTTTTCTTTTTTGAGTGTTGTGTTTTTTTTTTCCAGATTTATCACAATGTCTCATAGTAGAAAAAAGAGTGATGACCAAAGTGACAAACTACTAGTTAACATCAAAAATCTTGCTGGTGTCACAATAAAGTTTAGATATCCATGACATCATTGGTAAGTTCGAAACCATGTTCAATCAGTTGAAACAAAGTGTAGATCATCAAGCGACAGTACAAAGACAACGAGATTTTGTATTTTAGACAATGAGCAATACCTTAAATTAGTTGTGAACTGAGCAAAGGACTCAACATTGGGGTGCTAATGATGATGATGGGGTTGAACAACCTCGTGCTCGTAGACACAAGCTAGACGTGTCGCTTGTGTGGATGAAGATCCTTTGGTTCCCAATGATCGCAGACAGCCTTCGTTGGCAAAGCCAAAGTTCACAATTCCTCAATTTCGTGGAAAGAATGATCCTGAAGCATACTGTGAGTGGGAATAAAAAATAGAGCTTATGTTTTGTTACTATAAATGTCCAGAAGATGAGAAAGTTCCATTAGTGACCCTTGAGTTTTCAGACTATGCATTGAGTTGGTTGACTCAAATTGGTATAAGTCGCCAACGAAACTACAAGAGAGAAATTACCATATGGGATGAGTTGAAACAAGTTATGCAAAAACGCTTTATCCCAACACATTATTATAAGGAGGTCAAAACCAGACATCAACGACTTGTTCAAGGAAGTAGATCAGTTGATGAGTACTTCACGAAGAGATGGCCAAAAGAAAGGAGGATTCCAAGTGATCTCTCACATTTTGAGCAATGTTGTTGGTGTAGTTCAAAAGATCATGAGAGTTTTTTATGTCCAATCTAATATCCAACTAAAAAGAAAGTAAGTATGACTTTGTGCCTTTTATTGACTCTTACTCTAGTGAAAAGAAGATTTGTTGTGATGGAGAACTTTATGAACCGGAAAAAGATGATAATGATAAATTTTCCCTTGAATCTATAGATGAAGTAGAAACGTCATGTTCTCCTACTGAGATGCCTTGTACTGAATTGAATATTCAAAATACTTGTGAGGGGGATATGGGAAGTGAGAAAAAAAATATGTGAAAAGGTCGAGAGAAAAGAGATCTTGAGTGATAAAAGTCTACTTGATGGTCCAAATTTGGTGAGTGATAATCCATATGAGATAAAATTGGAGAGTTCTCAAGAGGAAAATGAAAATGAAAAACAAGAAGATACCCATACAAAAGTGAGGAATGATTATGTTTTAACTAACTATAACTCGAATTTTTTAGTGGTGTTTCCTTGTTACAGGATTTTAAAGATCCATTGGCGGACTTCCAATTACATTACTCTAACATCGATCGACGCATTTACTTGTAGGAGAGAGCTAAAGATTCGAGGACTAATCTTCTTGAGGAAGTGGGGAATGATACAAGTCGCAAGGCCCATATTCAAGCTTATGAATGTGATGGGATCAAAGTTTCTCAAGGCCCAATAACAAGGTTGAAGGCCAAGCAAATTCGAGCAAGATTGAACGAAACCATCCAAGACTTTCTTACCAAGGCCCTAGATGTGCACACGATCGAAAAAGAAAATCAAGATTCACTTTCTTGTTTTCAAGAAAATTAAGAAACCAAATCTTTGTCCAATTTTTCCATTCCAAAAAATTTCAAGAATCAAGAAAATCAAGATTTTAAATTTTGGAAATCTTGGTCCAAGAAAATGAAGCTGCCAATTTTCAAGTTGGGGAAATCAGCAGACTTGTAATGACTTTTTGTATGGGATCCAAGAATTTATGGGTTGAGATGTCTACATGGATTTCTAAGATCTATCTCTTATCTTCGAAACACACTTTGAATCACTTGATTTCAAGTTCGGGAGCTCAAGTTATGATCGTTTTAATAAAGGCTAGGAGTATAGAATTTTTGGATGTGATTATGACGGGGATTACGAGTTTCAGGCTTTTAATTCAATTTTAAATCATATTGGGTTTGAGTTTTAGGTTTAATTTTTATTATATATGAGCCCAATATTTGAATTATCAGCTCTTATTATTTTATTTTTATTTTTATTCCGAATTTTGAATAATTATTAAGTAGTTTAAGTTTTTAGGAGTTTTATGTCAACAAGAAAGTTTAGTTTAAAAATACTTATTGTTTAGATTAGTTAGAGTTCTAGTTTAATTAAGAGTCTTATTTAGATTTATTTAGCTTGCCTATATATAGGCCTTGGAATTGTAAATAAAACACTGGATTTTGATTCTTTTGAGTTAATAATAATTCTCTTTGAGTTTTTCTTCAAAAATTGCTCTTGAGTGTTTTTTAGAAGTTGTTTTAACAATCTTTCAGGTTGTGGAAATCATCTTCAAGATTTTTCTTGCTAAGATCTCTTTCTTGGAGGGGAAATTAGACCCATTGAAGGGAGTTGTGGATTCTTATCATTTCCAAGGCTTCTTAGGACGTTATCTTCTCTTTTCTATCTTTAATTTATCGTTCTTGTTTGATCTAGTTTATTTCTTACTGTTTTGGGTTGTTTTCATTCTAGGTTGCAATTGCTTTAAGAGGGATGTTCTCCTACCTTGATCCATCAAGATCTCTTTTCTTGCTATTTCAATCATTCTTGCTTAAACAGTTTGCTTTTCATCTTTTAAATCACTTCTAACGAATTTGTTTGTGTTTTTATTTTTTAGATTTGGTTGGGACAATTTCTTGAGGTCTAAGATTAATTTTGTCTAGAGCTTTTGGGTAGATCTGTGACTTGACAACTTTACGATCCTCTTTCATTTCATTTTGTATCATTTGGTATCAAAGCCAAATGATACGAGACGAATGCGAAAGAGGATCGTAAAGTTGTCAATTTGCGGATCTACCCTAAAGCTCTAGACAAATGTAATCTTGGACCTCAAGAAATCGTCCCAACCAGATCTGAAAAATAAAAACACAAAACAGATTCGTTAGAAGTGATTTAAAAGATGAAAGCAAACTGTTTAGGCAAGAACGTTTGAAATAGTAAGAAAAGATTGAATCTCCTAATTTTTGATGTGTTCGTTGATGGATCAAGGTAGGAGAACGTCCCTCTTGAAGCAATTTCAACCAAGAACGAAAATAAACTAAATCAGCAACCCAAAACAGCAAGAAATAAACTAGATCAAACAAGAACGATAGATTAAAGACAGAAACAAGAAGATAACGTCCTAAGAACCCTTGGAAACAATAAGAATCCACAACTCCCTTCAATGGCTCTAATTTCCCCTCCAAGAAAGAGATCTTGACAAGAAAAAGCTTGAAGATATTCCCACAACCTGAAAGATTGTTAAAACAACTTCTAAAAAACACTCAAGAGCAATTCTTGAAGAAAAACTCAAAAGAATTATTATTAACTCAAAAGAATCAAAATCCAGTGTCCAACTTGTTTACAATTCCAAGGCCTATATATAGGCAAGCTAAATAAATCTAAATAAAACTCTTAATTAAACTAGAACTCTAACTAATCTGAACAAGAAGTAGTTTTAAACTAAACTTTCTTGTTGACATAAAACTCCTAAAAACTTAAACTACTTAATAATTATTAAAAATTCGGAATAAAAATATAATAAAATAATAAGAGCTGATAATACAATATTGGGCTCATCTATAATAAAAATTGAACCTAAAACCCGAGCCTAATATGATTTAAATCGAATTAAAAGCCCGAAACTCGTAATTCCAGTCATAATCATGTCCAAAAATTCTGCCCGTGCAGTCTTTGTTAAAACGATAATAACTTGAGCTCTAGAACTTGAAATCAAGTGATTCAAAGTGTGTTTCGAAGGTAAGAGATAGATCTTCAAAATCCATGCAGACATCTCAACCCATAATTCTTGGATCCCATACAAAAAGTCATTGCAAGTCTGCTGATTTCCCCAACTTGAAATTGGCAGCTTCGATTTCTTGGACCAAGATTTCCAAGATTTAAAATATTGATTTTCTTGATTCTTGAAATTGTTTGGAATGAAAAAATTGGACCATGATTCGGTTTCTTGATTTTCTTAAAAACAAGAAAGTGAATCTTGATTTTCTTTTTTGGTCGTGTGTGCATCTAAGGCCTTGGTAACGAAGTCTTGGATGGTCCCGTTCAATCTTGCTCAAATTTGCTTGGCCTTTGACCTCGTTATTGGGCCTTGAGAAACTTTGATCCCATCACATTCATAAGCTTGAATTTAGGCCTTGCGACTCGTATCAGGTTGATTGAATATGTGCATATTATGAGACATAGGGATGACCTAAGGCATTGTTTGGAACACATTCAGAGCAAAAAAGCTAACCTGTATTTATTCATCCTTAGTTCCTATTTTGAGCCTATAAACACTTCTTGATGAACCTCTATGCAAGACCCGATCCAAAATGTTAATTTGTATTTGCTCTCTTTCTTTGGTCCTGAACTGCTCGAGTATAGATGTTTGACCATATATATTGAGGATTAAGTAGATACATCATGTCGATAAAAAAAATGAAATAGGAAAGATTAGCGTGATATAGGAATTATAGGTTGGCCTAAAGTGCAAAACAAAAGGAAAATTCAAAAAAAAAATCAAAACAAGTAGAAAATTTTCTTAAAAGGCAAAAGCATTTGTGAGTGAGTTGTATTCAAAAAAATGGTGACAAAGTCAAAAAAATAAAAAACTCATTCATTAGTTCACAAAAACTCGTAAGCTACCCGCAGTTACTATATTATGTTGTGGTTTCTTATGTGGAGAAATAAGGAAGGTGAGACAAGGAGAAAAGCAGTGAGCGGGTAAGAGTCACTAAGGGGGGAGAATATGGAATAATATAATGTGCCAAACTATTTTTGTGTTTGCAACTATTTTGATGCTTACTATTTTTGAATTTCATACCTGCCCTAAGCCTCAGAACATTACAAGTTGAAAAGTCTTATGTGATCTAGGTATCCTTATGCATAAATGGACATTATACTAAACAATCTAATGATAAAGTATTTGTATTCTGCTAGGATAATCAAACTATTTGTATGATTTGTTGATGGAATACAACATGTTAGACCCTTAATATTTGTATACTTTATAATGTACGGAACTTAGAGTTTGATGTCAAAAGTGGTAAGTCAACTATTCATCATGTCAAGATTATATGTAAAGATGAAATGCCTAGTCATATGCTCCAACGTCAATGCTTGTATCATATTTTCTCAAGGGTCGTCTTGTTTTTATTTTTTATTTTTTGCTTTAAGACAAGCAATGACTTCAGTATAGGGGAGTTTGATCTGCCGTAATTCGCTGTAGTAAATTAAACTCTTTTCACACTTTAGGAGCTTGAAAACAAGCATTTAAAGTTAAGTTTTAATTATGTTTTAGTAAGTTTAGTTAGATTTAATAAAGTGTGCAATTTAAGTCTTTTATTGACCTTAGGGGCCGAATGAGGCCTAAGGGTATGCTAATGAACTTTTTGAGTGTGAAGAAGACCATTAAGAGGCGTGCAAACTCGATACTGGTCACTGTTTTGTAACACAGAGTCTTCAATGTCGTAACATAGACAGGAGAATAAAAGAATTCCACGACTGCCATCAATGTTTTGACATAGCCTAAGGATGTCTCGACATGCCTTTAAATACACTCTAAAGATGAGCATACTATCCTCGATGTCGTGACACAAAACCTAGTATGTCGCGATATGGCCTTTATATTGGAAATAATTACGAGCCAGGGGCATTTTGGTCCTTACAATCCAACTTTAAAGCTCGAGAAAGTCAGCTGACCTAATGTTAAGGACGACGATCACTCTAAATATATAAATATGCTCATTTAGCACATGTTAGTGTCACGGGCCAAAGTTCGGAGCTCGTGACCATCGCACACAATGAATCCCATGGAGGTCTGTCATTAACATTGGGATCATTTAACCCATATGAGCTGGCCCGATTTAGAGAGTTACTGGTCAAGCCTATCAGATTGAAGCCTGGGTGGCCCAATGATGAAGATTTGGCAACTTAAGGCATCTTGGTAAATATGGGAACTAATCCAAGAATATAAGAGAGAATCATATCTTTAGGATTAGATAGGATTTGATTTTGTTGTAATATTGTAAATCCCATAATTTAAGGGATAGACTAATCTCATCCGTCGATGTAATTCGATCTTGACCGTCGATTGTGGGGGAGCTCAACTATAAATAGGGAGCCTCCCCTCATTTGTAACACTCACTCATTCATTGTTTCATTCTTTATATTCTTGAGAGCAAGTAATACAAGTTGAGAGCATTTACACAAACACCTCTCGTGCTTAGTTTTTTGTTGCTTTCTATTGTCTTTTGAGCTTTCTTTTGGCAAGTTGCTTCCGCTATACAAATTGGTGCCTTAGAGGAATGCCTTTGAGAATCATCAAATAGTGGTGGTTAGATTGACTTAGGCGTGTTTGCAAGAAAGGATTGCCTAAGGCCGCATTGATTACGAGGCTAAAGATCTAGCCTCGTGAAAAGTGATATTCGAGCTAAAGGTTGCGAAAATGCCATCCGTGATGTTGAAAGAAGTTACTGAATAGAAGTGGCTTAGGAAATCGATGAGGGAAATGTTGTCGTCTATAGAGGATCGAGTGGACAAACTTGACGAGTCCATGGGAGATGCGAAGGAGTCCATCGATGGAGTTATGAGCGCATAGACGACTTGAGGAAACAATCGAGGGACTTTGTGATCATGGGTCTCAACGACACTAGGGATAAGGTAAAAGAGTTGCTTAGTTCCCATAAGTTTAAGCTAACAAAAAGGAGCAATGCTCTCGAAGCCATGCTAGTGGCTTTGAAGGAGGAAACAATGGCTACAACGAAGGTTTTGAGCATAAGATTGGAGGAGCTCAAGGGAGAGCTTGCCTTGTGTCGAGCAGCCGTGGGGAATAGAGGAGTGTCAGTGCAGCACTCAAGGATGTCCCAAAGCCAAAAGAGTTTGTGGGGGCAAGGTCTGCATGCGATGTAGACAATTTCTTGTGGAGGATGGAGAACTACTTCCGTGCCAAAGGCATCGAGGATGATGCGAGTAAGGTAACTATTACTTCAATGTTTCTTAGTGATAGTGAGCTTTTATGGTGGCGAGACAGGACCACAGATAAAAGGCATAGTGAGATTGGAATGTGGCAATAATTCCAAGATGAATATAAGGGTCAATATTACCCAGATGATGCCGAGGAAGAAGCTCGGGCAAAGTTGGGATGACTAATGCAACGGGGCACAGTTGGGGAGTATGTTTGAGAGTTCAAGGAACTCATGATCCGAGTTAAAGATGTGACCGAGAAAGAGGCATTGCTTGTCTTTAAGAATGAATTAAAGCCGTGGGTCAGACAGAAAGTGGAACAAGGAGGTGTCCAAGAGCTGTCAAAAGCCATTACAATAGTGGAGTCTGAGGTCAAGCTTGGTTTAGGGAAAGACAAACTTGGATCTTCCAAGTCTGAGGAAAGAGGAGCATGTGAAGGGAATCACAAGGAAGATGATAATGGCGGTGGCAACGGTGGTGGTAATGGGAAACCACGAGTTGGGAAGAAGAAGCCCAACAAAAAGCGAGGCAAGTTGAAATGTTTTCTTTATAATGATCCACATTTGCTGAAGAAATGTCCAAGGAAATCTAAGTTGTCTAAGAGGGGCAAGCCAAAAGGTAAGGTCGTGAGACTTGGTTCGAGCACAAAAGGTGTCGAAGCCAAGAAGGTTGAAAGCGAGAAAAAGCCAGTGAAGTGCTTCTTGTGTCATGGTCCGCATAGGTTGCGAAAATGTCTGAAAAAGTCTATTATTGATGGGGCAGACAAGGTGCCCAAGAAGCTTGGTTCGAGCGAGGTAAAAGTCGAAGCTAAGGGAGCAAAAAGAAGCGATTCAAGTGCTTCTTGTGCCATGGTTCTCATGAGTTGCGAAACTGTCCAAAGCAATAACTGGTGAGGGTCAAAGAAAAGGTAACATCAGAGCTTGTTGAGTCATCGGAGGGGCATCCACCTAAGGAAGAGGTGAGTTTGTCATCGAACTTAATGGAGAAAGCTACGATGAAAACAGTGAAGCTGAGACCAATGAGGCTCAATTCAAGGAAAGCGATGGAGTTGACTGAGTCATCGGTGAGACTACAACCCATGGAAGGGGTGAGTTTGGCATAAAACTCAAAGGAAGAAGTTATGATGCAAACTTGGAAGCTAGGTTCAATGAGGCTCATTTCTGTTGACACATCAGAAGAGCTTCCACTTATGAGAAAAGTGGATGGTGCATCAAGGTTTGCGAAATTAACGATGCAAGCTAGACAGTTGACCAGAGTAAATGTGACGAGTAAGGTACACTCGTAACACTTTGATAGTGTTTTGCATTCTAACTTGGTTGCTTGGCAAGAATGTAGAGACCCTTTCAGAGTTCTTAAGCAAGGAGGCCGAGGAACTATGGGTGATTCGAGGCCAAGTGATGTGAATTAAGAGAATTCTAATCGAAGCGAGTCAGAATGTAGGCAAGTGAGTGCGAAGACTTCTTGCCAATGATATATACCAACAAGTGAGATAATTTGAGTTAAGAGGAGATGAAAGTCGAGGCAAAAGTTTTGAAAGAAGGGGCTGCCTGATAGTGAGACTAATTGGGAAAATGCTAAGGCAACGAGACAGGATCGAGGCGAATCAAGTCAATCCCATTCTAGAGCCGCAACAAGGGCATTTCGAGAATGGGTGGGGGAGAATGTCACGGGCCAGAGTTTGGAGCCTGTGACTATCGCACACAATGAGTCCCATGGAGGTCTATCATTGACATTGGGATCATTTAGCCCACATGAGCTAGCCTGATTTAGAGAGTTGCTAGTCAAGCCTATCAAATTAAAGCTTAGGTGGCCTAATGATGAAGATTTAGCAACTTAAGGCATCTTGGTAAATATGGAAACTAATCCAAGAAGATAAGGGAGAATCATATCTTTATGATTAGATAGGATTTGATTTGGTTGTAATATTGTAAATCCCATAATTTAAGGGATAGACTAATGTCATTTGTCGATGTAATTCGATCTTGACCATCATTGTGGGGGAGCTCAAACTATAAATAGTGAGCCTCCCCTCATTTGTAACACTCACTCATTCATTGTTTCATTCTTTATATTCTTAAGAGCAAGTAATACAAGTTGAGAGCATTTACTCAAACACCTCTCATTCTTAGTTTTCTGTTGTCTTTTGAGCCTTCTTTTGGCAAGTCACTTCTGCTATACAAATTGGTGCCTTGGAGGAATTCCTTTGAGAATCGTGGTGATTAGGCTGACTTAGGCGTGTTTGCAAGAAAGGATTGCTTAAGGCCGCACGGATTGTGAGACTAAAGATCTAGCCCCGTGACATTAAGGGCACCTTTTTTTAGCTTAGAATTTTCCTTTTTAATTTTAGTTTAGTTTTTTCTCTTTTCTTTGGTTTTTAGATTTATTTTAGTTTGGTTCTTTTTTTATCACGGGAAATCTGATTTTGTGGATGCAATAAAACTCTATGGATTCAATCTTATTCTTAATACAAATGATACCAAACGAATACGGAAGAGGATCGTAAAGTTGTCAAGTCGTGGATCTACCCTAAAGCTCTAGACAAATGTAATCTGAAACGAAAACAAAGAAAGACGAATTAATTGACAAGAAAAATAATCAAACAAAATTAAAACGAAGGAAAGATGAATGGATGGTAACGGATCCAATAGAGAACTAAATTAGGGTTTTTTGGATGAAAGAAACCATCCTTGGACCTCAAGAAAACGTCCCAATCAGATCTGAAAAATAAAAAACACAAATAGATTCGTTAGAAGTGATTTAAAAGATAAAAACAAACTGTTTAGGCAAGAATGATTGAAATAGCAAGAAAAGATTGAATCTCCTAATTTTTGATGTGTTTCTTGATGGATCAAGGTAGGACAACATCCCTCTTGAAGCGATTTCAACCAAGAACGAAAATTAACTAAATCAGCAACCCAAAACAGCAAGAAATAAACTAGATCAAACAAGAACGATAGATTAAAGATAGAAACGAGAAGATAACGTCCTAAGAAGCCTTGGAAACAATAAGAATCCACAACTCCCTTCAATGGCTCTAATTTCCCCTTCAAGAAAGAGATCTTGGCAAGAAAAAGCTTGAAGATGATTCCCACAACCTGAAAGATTGTTAAAACAACTTCTAAAAAAAACTCAAGAGCAATTCTTGAATAAAAACTCAAAGAGACTTATTATTAACTTAAAATAATCAAAATCCAGTGTTCCTGTTTACAATTCCAAGGCCTATATATAGGCAAGCTAAATAAATCTAAATAAAACTAGAACTCTAACTAATCAAAACAAGAAACTTTCTTGTTGACATAAAACTCCTAAAAACTTAAACTACTTAATAATTATTAAAAATTCGGAATAAAAATAACAATAAAATAATAAGAGCAGATAATACAATATTGGGCTCATATACAATAAAAATTAAACCTAAAAACCGAACCCAATATGATTTAAACTTGAATTAAAGCCCGAAACTCGTAATTCTCGTCATAATCACGTCCAAAAATTTTGCTTACGCAGTCTTTACTAAAACGTTCATAACTTGAAATCCAGTGATTCAAAGTGTGTTTCGAAGGTAAGAGATAGTCTTCAAAATCCATGTAGAAATCTCAACTTATAAATCCATGGATCCCATCCAAAAAGTCATTGCAAGCCTGCTGATTTCCCCAACTTGAAAATTGGCAGCTTTGGTTTCTTGGACCAAGATTTCCAATATTTGAAATCTTGATTTTCTTGATTCTTGAAATTGTTTGGAATGGAAAAATTGGACCAAGATTCAGTTTCTTGATTTTCTTGAAAACTAGAAAGTGAATCTTGATTTTCTTTATAGGGCATGTGCACATTTAAGGCCTTGGTAACGAAGTCTTGGATGGTCCCATTCAATCTTGCTCGAATTTGTTTGGCCTTCGACCTCATTATTAGGCCTTTAGAAACTTTGATCCCATCACATTCATAAGCTTGAATTTGGTCCTTGCGACTCGTATCAATGAATCAAGTTTTTTTCTTAAACTCTATACTTTCGATTCATTTATCATGTTTACACTTAAATCGATTTTATAATGTTTATGAAAACCATGAGGAGATAACCCACTAATCCCTCTATGGGGGTTAGCTAGTAGAGGTATGATTGATTAACTATTTTGTAGGGTTACTCAACGGATCAACTGTCGGGAAAAGAAGAACCTAAACCCTAGGCTTGACGACCTTAGAAAGTTATCAAGGTAGGAATTAACCCAAAATTGGTATGACCTATCCGTAAACACCTTAACCTCGAATCGATCTAGACTGTGAGGTAGAAAGATAAGTAGTCCCTACTAACTCATTATTCTAGTAGATATATCGAAAGATACTGCTAGGGTATAGAATAGTTGATTGACGAGGAACCCAAAGTGACAGTTGATAAAGATTACCAAAACGAGATAATCACCCATAATCAAATTTGACAAACTTTACTCTTCAATTTCTCAATATTTATTTATTTTCATTATTTTTATTATTATTAATAAAAACCCCAAAAAATTCTTATTCTTTATATTTTCGTAATACAATCTATTCAGAGTACTAATTGGACCTTTTGGTGCTTAGGTTGAAATTGGCCTATTAGTAGCTTCCATTAGGTACGATCCTCGGAGTACTCACCTATCCCGTTGTAACTATATTATAACCAGACTCATATACATGTAGATACCGCTTCATTTATATATCTTTTGCTACAATATTCACACTCTAGATGTTAGTACGTCCAGAGGTGGTCATTGAGTCAATACATAGTGATGTATGTGGACTATAAAATTGAAGCCCATGAAAAGTTCAAGGAATTTAAGAATGAAGTACAAAACTAGCTAGGCAAAAGTATTAAAGGCACTTCGATCAAATATAGGAGGATAATACTTAAGCTTAAAGTTTGTTAAGCTTTTGAAGGAATGTGAGATTGTCTCACAACTTACACCACTTGGTACTCCATAATGGAATGGGGTTTTTGAGAGGAGAAATCAAACACTGTTAGACATGGTTCGGTCAATTATGAGTCATGTTGATATTCTTACTTCCTTTCAGGAACATGCACTTGAGACAGTTGCTTTCGCACTAAATCGTGTTCCATCTATATCGGTTCAGAAGACACCATATGAGATATGGACTAGGAGGTATCCTAGTATGTCTTTTATGAAGATTTGGGGTTGCAAAGCTTTTGTTAAACATCAAATGTCTACAAAGCTTGAACCCATATCTAAAAAGTGCATCTTTGTGGGATATCTTAACTAAAAGATATTATTTCTTCAACCCTATTAGGAACAAAGTGTTTTTTTGCTATGACAAGAGTTGATACGAGTTTCAAGGTCCAAAATCCAGCATATGAACGTGATGGGCTCAATCTTCCTCAAGGACCAATAACAAGGTCAAAAGCCAAGCAAATTCGGGAAAAATTGAACGAGACCATCCAAGACTTCGTTACCAAGGCCGCTAGATGCGTACATGATTGAAAAAGAAAATCAAGATTCACTTTCTTGTTTTCAAGAAAATCAAGAAACCGAATCTTGGTCCAGTTATGCTATTTCAAACAATTTCAAGAATCAAGAAAATCAAGATTTCAGTTCTTGGAAAAAGAAACTGAATCTTACAACCAAGGCACATTGGATTTCTTGTACGACCTTGAACGAGTTAATTTCGAGAGCAAACGGATCACAAGACCAAGTCTTGCAAAAAGACTCATTAAGATATCTACAAGTTCATCTTGAAGTTTAGAAAGTAATTTAATTGAATATCAGGCCAATTATTAAAGCGGCCCAAATTAAAAAGTATTTAAATTTAGGTCCAATTTTTATTTTAATAAGTGGATCATCATGTAAGAATTCAGCCCAAGGAGCCCATTCAAAGCCCTTTGGCCGAAATTCCCTATATCTACACTTAAATTTATTTTGTTTTTTATTTTATTTGATCAGCTGTCATGGTTAGAATTCTATTAGGGTTAGGAAAGCTTATTTTGGGGGTCTGTAAGTAGTATGGTCGTTCCCTCTTTGAAAAGACACTTCATTTTGATTATTTTGAGTTAATAATAATTCTCTTTGAGTTTTTTCATCAATAATTGCTCTTGAGTTTTTTTTAGAAGTTGTTTTAACAATCTTTCAGGTTGTGGGAATCATCTTAAAGTATTTTCTTGCCAATATCTCTTTTTTGGAGGGGAAATTAGAGCCTTTGAAGGGAGTTGTGGATTCTTATTGTTTCTAAGGCTTCTTAGGACGTTATCTTCTCTTTTATATCTTTAATCTATCGTTCTAGTTTGATCTAGTTTATTTCTTGCTGTTTAGGGTTACTGATTTAGTTGTTTTCATTCTAGGTTGAAATTGCTTCAAGAGGGACGTTCTTCTACCTTGATCCATCAAGGAACACATCAAAAATTAGGAGATTAAATCTTTTCTTGCTGTTTCGAACGTTCTTGTCTAAACAGTTTGCTTTCATCTTTTAAATCACTTCTAACAAATCTGTTTTGTATTTTTATTTTCAGATCTGGTTGGGATGTTTTCTTGAGGTCCAAGGACGGTTCCTTTCATCCAAAAAACCCTAATTTCGTTCTCTATTGGATCTTTTACCAGCCATTCATCTTTCTTGTGTTTTAATTTTCGTTTGATTATTCTTCTTGTCATCTAATTTGTTTTTTTTGTTTTCGTTTCAGATTACTTTTGTCTAGAGCTTTAGGGTTGATCTGCGACTTGACAACTTTACGATCCTCTTCCGCATTCATTTCGTATCATTTGGTATCAGATTTTGGGCGTTTTGGGTGTTCTTCATTGCTTTCTCATTGATTTCCATTACAAACAACCAACAAGCAGTTTTTACCCAATAATTTTTTTGGAAAAAAATATTTTTGAGTGGGTAAACGTTTTTCAATTGTTCTAAAATTTTATATACTGATTCTTGGCACTATATTACAGTAAAAAAAAAATATTTCCCACAAAAAAAAGTGATCAAAAAGTCGAAAAAAAAAAGAAAAATACGAGAAAAATAAAAAAATAAAAAAATATTCTGTGGGTTGAATTTTGTGCCGAAAATTTCCAGATCAAAGACACATTATTTGGAGAGGCTCCCATTTAAATTTTGTGGTTTTTGGAAATCAAGAACACCTCGAACAAAGTTTGTCAAGTTGCTTCACAGTTTTTGGGTTTTAGGGATTCTGTAATTTTATTGATTCTTAGTTTTAGGTTTTCATTTGTTTTTTCTTTTTATTGTTTCTTTTACACATTCTAACACTTTCTTATTTCTTGTGTTAGTAGGATTAACGAACGTTGCACCTTCCTTCCTCCATGCAACACAATTCTTTGGTGTCTAGCTGATTTTGGATTCATAGTGCTATTAGGATTACTTTGTTTGTTTGATTCTAATACATCCTAATTGATTGACATAAATACTTCTAAAGGACTCACAAGATTAATTCTTACCTCATTGAGATTTTAAATTTTCTTTTTGTGTGCATAACGGTGAGGTTTGTTTAATTTTTTATTGAGTGTTGTGTTGTTTTTTCCAGATTTGTCACAATGTCTCATAGTAGAAAAGGGAGTGATGACCAAAGTGACAAATCGCTAGTTAACATCGAAAATCTTGCTGGTGTCGCAACAAAGTCCGATCTCCATGCCATCACTGATAAGTTCGAAACCATGTTCAATCAGTTGAACAATACCATAAATCAATTATGAACTGAGCAAAGGACTCAACATTTCGGTGCTAATGATGATGATGGGGTTGAACAACCTCGTGCTTGTAGACATCAAGCTAGACGTGTTCCTCGTGTGGAAGAAGATCTTTTGGTTCCCAATGATCGTGGACAACCTTCGTTGGCAAAGCCAAAGTTTACAATTCCTCAATTTCGTGGAAAGAATGATCCCGAAGCATACTGTGAGTGGGAATAAAAAATAGAGCTTCTGTTTTGTTACTATAAATGCCCAGAAGATGAGAAAGTTTCATTGGTGACCCTTGAGTTTTCAAACTATACGTTGAGTTGGTGGACTCAACTTGGTATAAGTCACCAACGAAACTACGAGAGAGAAATTACCTCATGGGATAAGTTGAAACAAGTTATGCGAAAATGCTTTATTCCTACACATTATTATAGGGAGGTCAAAACCAGACTTCGACGACTTGTTCAAGGAAGTAAATCAGTTGATGAGTACTTTAAGGAGTTGGAAATGCTAATTCAACAAGCAAATGTGGAGGAGGATGATGAGACCACTATGATACGTTTTATTGATGGTTTGAACAAACCCATAGCCAACACTTTGCGATTACAAACTTATATAGATCTCAAGGAGGCAGTTCACAAAGCCATTGAAATTGAACAACAATTGAGGGAACAAGGTCCTCGTTCATTCTCTACTTCTCAGTATTACAAAGGTAACAGTTCCAATTCTGACTTTAGGTATTCGAAATCACCTTTTACTACTAATAAGTCTTCTTCAAGTGGTGATACTAAGAAATCAGATTGGAAGAGTGGGGCTCCTATGAAGACGCAAATATCTTCTAAGCAACCTAGTTCTAGTGGTTCAAACACGAGAAAAACACGTGAGATAAAGGGCGAGGACACTATGGTAGAGATTACCCTAACACGAGACTTCTCCTTATCAAAGAAAATGGTGATTATACTTCTGATTCAGACAATCCAGATATGGCAGACTTTATGAAGAATATTGTCCATACCATTAATTTGAATGAGGAGATCATAGAACCACCAAATGAGGAGGATGATTTTTTTGAATCACATTTCCTAGTAGTGCGTCGAACTCTCAACATCCAGATGAAAGATGATCTTGACAATCAAAGGACTAATATCTTCCATTCTCGATGTTTCATTAAAGGTACACTATGTTCGCTTACTGTGGATAGTGGGAGCTGTGCTAATGTTGTTAGTAGCTATCTTGTAAATTCTTTGAAGTTACCTTGCTCAAAACACCCTAAGCCATATCACCTTCAATGGCTTAATGAATGTTCAGAAGTGCAGGTTACAAAACAGTCCTTGATTACATTTAAACTCGGTAATTATGAGGATGAGGTATGGTACGATGTTGTCCCCATGCATGCCGCGCATTTACTGCTTGGAAGACCATGGCAATATGATCGTGATGTGATACACCATGGCAAACAAAATTGATATTCCCTTATCTTTAAACGGAAGAAATTTACTCTAGCTCCTTTGAATCCCAACGATGTGTATAAAGATCAAATAAAAATGATGAAATTCTGTGAGGAGGTTAAGGGGAAAGGACAAACAAAAAAGACTGAGAGAAAAGAGGTCATTAGTATTAAAAGTCAAAATTCAAACGACCCCATGGTGAGTGAATCCTCTAGTGGTAAAAACAGAGTGCAAAGTCTATTTGCAAGTGTAAAAGATGTGCAAAGAGCCCTGTTAAACAAACAGCCTTGTATCCTTATGTGGTTTAGGCAAAATTATTTATCTTTAGCTGACCTTGACAAAACTTTGCCTAGTGTGTTTAACTCTCTTTTGTAGGATTATGCGGATATTTTCAATGAGGCACCTAAAGGTTTACCACCTTTACGAGGAATTGAGCACTAAATTGATTTAGTACCCGGAGCATCCATTCCAAATCGACCAGCTTATCGAAGTAATTCCGAGGAGACAAAGGAGTTGCAAAGGCAAGTTGAGGAACTATTAGCCAAAGGGTACATTAGAGAGAGTTTAAGTCCTTGTGTCGTTCCTATCTTATTGGTGCCTAAGAAAGATGGTTCATTTCGAATGTGTGTTGATTGTCGTCCCATCAACAAAATTACAGTAAAGTATAGATATCCAATCCCTAGACTTGATGACATGCTTGATGAATTACATGGATCAACGATTTTCACAAAAATTGACTTAAAAAGTGGTTACCATCAAATTCGTATGAGGGAAGGAGATGAATGAAAAATAGCCTTTAAAACTAAGTTTGGATTGTATGAATGGCTTGTTATGCCTTTTTGTCTAACTAATGCACCTAGTACGTTCATGAGGTTAATGAATCATGTTTTAAGACCTTATTTGGGTAAATTTGTGGTGGTATATTTTGATGATATTCTAATTTACTCAACTTCTTAGGATGATCATGTTTTCCATGTAAATCTATTTTGGACATTTTGCGAGCTGAACATTTATTTTTGTCAACCTTGATAAATGCACTTTTTGTTGTGACAAGCTAATCTTTTTAGGGTCTATAGTAAGTTCTCAAGGTATTCATGTCGATGATGACAAAGTAAAGGCAATAAGGGAGTCGCCCACTCCTAAATCGATTATTGAGGTGAGATCTTTCCATGGTTTAGCAAGTTTTTATAGACGTTTTGTGAAGAATTTCTCCACTATTGCTGCCCTATTAACTGAGGTTATTAAAAAATCAGTGGGCTTCAAGTGTGGTGAAGCTCAAGAAAAGGCATTTCAAGCCTTAAAGAATAAGTTATGTTCTACTCCAGTTCTTAAATTACCTGATTTCTCTAATACTTTTGAACTTGAATGTGATGCTTCAGGTATTGGAATTGGTGCCGTCTTGATGCAAGATAAAAGGCCAATAGCATATTTCAATGAAAAACTAAATGGGGCGCAACTGAACTACTCAACGTACGATAAAGAATTATTGGCATTGGTACGAGCTCTCCAAGTGTGGCAACATTACTTGCTGCCAATGAGTTCGTTATACATACGGATCATGAGTCCCTCAAATGGCTAAAGGGACAAGGTAAGTTGAGCAAAAGACATTCAAGATGGGTGGAATTTATTGAAACATTCCATATGTAATTAAGTACAAAACAGGCAAAGAGATTGTAGTTGCTGATGCCTTATCTCGTAGATATTCTTTGATAACTACATTACATTCTAAAATCTTAGGATTTGAGCGTATAAAAGATTTGTACCCAAATGATGCTGATTTTTCAAAAATCTTTGCTAATTGTGGGAATAGTGCCCTTGACAAATATTATCTTGTAGATGAATTTCTTTTTCGCCTAAACAGGTTATTTGTGCCACATTGATCCATGAGGGAGTTACTAATTCGTGAGGCCCATGGTGGAGGCTTAATGGGACACTTTGGTGTCACCAAAACACTAGATGTTCTACAAGAACACTTTTATTGGCCACACATGAAGAAGGATGTTGACAAGGTATGTTCTAAATGCATTGCTTGTAAACAAGCAAAATCTAAGGTAATGCCTCATGGACTCTATACTCCTTTGCCGATTCCTTCTTCACCATGGGTAGATTTATCCATGGATTTCATTCTTGGTTTGTCTCGAACTAAAAAAGGTCGAGATAGTATTTTTGTTGTTGTTGACAGGTTCTAAAAAATGGCACACTTTATTCCTTGTCACAAAACAGATGATGCTACACATGTGACAGACTTATTCTTTAGAGAGGTGGTGCGACTACATGGGATACCTTGCACAAATGTCTCTGACAGAGTCGTAAGATTCCTCAGCCACTTTTGGAAGGTATTGCGGGGTAAGCTTGGTACTAAATTATTATATTCCACTACATGTCACCCCCAAACTGATGGACAAACAGAAGTAGTAAATCAAGTTTTAGGCACTTTGCTATGAGCTGTTGTGGGTAAGAACCTTAAGAATTGGGAAGAATGTTTACCATTTGTTGAATTTGCATATAATCTATCTATTCACTCTATAACTGGCTATTCACCATTTGAACTTGTTTATGGTTTTAACCCACAAACTGTACTTGATCTTGTACCATTGCCTATAGAAAATATTTCTAGTTTTGATGGTGCGAAGAAAGTTGAATTGGTTAAGTCAATGCATGAAAAGGCAAAACAACGGATTGCCAAAACAAATGACATGAATTCCAACAGAGATAACAAGGGGCGCAAACAAGTTATCCTTGAACCCGGTGATTGGGTTTGGGTCCATATGCACAAAGAGTGATTTTCGAGTAAAAGGAGGACTAAATTGGACCCTAAGGGTGATGGACCTTTCCAAGTGCTAAAATGGATCAATGACAACGCCTATCAAATAGATCTACCCGGTGAGTACAATATAAGTTCTACTTTTAATATTGCTGACTTGTCTCCCTTTGATGTTTCAGATTAGAAGATGAATCTTTTTGAGGAAGAGGGGAATGATACGAGTCGCAAGGTCCAAAATCCAGCATATGAACGTGATGGGCTCAATCTTCCTCAAGGACCAATAACGAGGTCAAAAGCCAAGCAAATTCGGGCAAAATTGAACGGGACCATCCAAGACTTCGTTATCATGGCCCTAGATGCGCACATGATCGAAAAAGAAAATCAAGATTCACTTTCTTATTTTCAAGAAAATCAAGAAACCGAATCTTGGTTCAATTATGCTATTTCAAACAATTTCAAGAATCATGAAAATCAAGATTTCAGTTCTTGGAAAAAGAAACCGAATCTTACAGCCAAGGCACATTGGATTTCTTGTACGACCTTGAACGAGCCAATTTCGAGAGCAAACAGATCACAAGAACCAAGTCTTACAAAAAGGCCCATTAAGATATCTACAAGTTCATCTTGAAGTCTAGAAAGTAATTTAATTGAATATCAGACCAAATATTAAAGTGGCCCAAATTGAAAAGTATTTAAATTTAAGTCCAATTTTTATTTTAATAAGTGGATCATCATGTAAGAATTCAGCCTAAGGAGCCCATTCAAAGCCCTTTGACCGAAATTCCCTATATCCACACTTAAATTTATTTTGTTTTTTATTTTATTTGATCAGCTGTCATGGTTAGAATTCTATTAGGGTTAGGAAAGCTTATTTTGAGGGCTTATAAGAAGCATGGTCGTTCCCCCTTTGAAAAGACACTTGATTTTGATTATTTTGAGTTAATAATAATTCTCTTTGAGTTTTTTCTTTAAGAATTGCTCTTGAGTTTTTTTTAGAAGTTGTTTTAACTATCTTTCAGGTTCTGGGAATCATCTTCAACCTTTTTCTTGCCAATATCTCTTTCTTGGAGGGGAAATTAGAGCCTTTGAAGGGAGTTATGGATTCTTATTGTTTCTAAGGCTTCTTAGGACTTTATCTTCTCTTTTCTATCTTTAATCTATCGTTTTAGTTTGATCTAGTTTATTTCTTACTGTTTAGGGTTACTGATTTAGTTGTTTTCTTTCTAGGTTAAAATTGCTTCAAGAGGGATGTTCTCCTACCTTGATCCATCAAGGAACACATAAAAAATTAGGAGATTCAATCTTTTCTTGTTGTTTCAAACGTTCTTGCCTAAACAGTTTGCTTTCATCTTTTAAATCACTTCTAACGAATCTGTTTTGTGTTTTTATTTTCAGATCTGGTTGGGACGTTTTCTTGAGGTCTAAGGATGATTTCTTTCATCCAAGAAACCCTAATTTCATTCTCTATTGGATCTTTTACCAGCCATTCATCTTTCTTATGTTTTAATTTTCGTTTGATTATTCTTCTTGTCATCTAATCTGTTTTCTTTGTTTTCGTTTCAGATTACTTTTGGCTAGAGCTTTAGGGTAGGTCTGCGACTTGACAACTTTATGATCCTCTTTCGCATTCATTTCGTATCAAGAGTCTTCCTTGAGTGAGAATTTATCTCTAGAAAAGGAAGTGGTAGAAATGATGAACTTAGAGAAATTCGAGAACAATAACAGATAACTGAACTAGAGATTGAACAAAACAAATTTCACAAGTTGTTGTGGAGCAACGAATTATTTTGGAAACACGACCACCGTGAAGATCTTAAGAGAATGCCATGAAGTTGAGAGATATGGATTTTTCTTTACTATAGATGGTAATGTTCTACTTATGGATCGAATTTAGCCTTGGACTTATTAAGAAGCGGTGGCAAGCCTAGATTTTGAGAAATGGCTTGAGGCCATGAGGTTAGAGATGGATTCCATGTTAGAAACCTAAGTATGGATCTTGGTTAACTAGCTTGAAGGGGTTAAACCCATAGGGTGCAAGTGTGTTTTCAAAGAGAAAATTGACATGGACGATAATGTACAAGCCTAGAAAGGGCAATTAGTCGCTAAAGGTTTTTGCCAAGTTCATGGTATTAACTATGTTGAAAACTTTTTCTCTTGTTGCTATGTTTAAATCCATTCGAATCTTACTTGCAATAATTGCATTTCATGACTAAGAAATTTGGAAGATGGATGTCAAAACAACTTTCCTTAGTTGGAAACTAGAAGAGGATGTGTACATGACACAACCTTAAGGTTTTTTTCAATCCAAAATATGTTGGAAAGATATGCAAGCTAGAAAGATCCATTTATGGACTGAAGCAAGCTTCTTAAAGTTGATATCTTTGTTTTAATAATGTAACCAAAGAGTTTGGTTTTATCAAGAATGAAGATGAGTCTTGTGTTTAAAAGAAAGTTAATGGGAGCAGTATTGCATTCTTGGTACTGTATGTAGATAAGATACTTATCATAGGAAATGACATACCTACCCTACAGTTTATTAAGATTTGGTTAGAAAGTTGTTTTTCTATGAAAGACTTGGGCGAGGCTACATACATATTAGGAGTCAAAATCTATAGAGATAGATAAAGACGACTCCTAGGTCTAAGCCAAAGTACATACATAGATAAAGTACTGAAAAGGTTCAACATGGAAGAATCTAAAAGAGGATTCTTATCTATGAGACATGGCATCTCCCTCTCGAAGGAAATGTGTCCTTCAACTCCATAAAAGAGAGAGAGAGAGAGAGAGAGAGAGAGAGAGAGAGAGAGAGAGAGAGACTAAGATTCCATATGCTTCGATTGTTGGGTCTATCATGTATGCCATGTTATGTACTTGTTCAGATGTTTCGTATGCTTTGAGCATGCCGAGTAGGTACCAAGTAGATCCCGATGAAGGTCAACGGGTCGTAATTAAAAATATCCTTAAGTATTTGAGAATGACTAAGGATACATTTCTTTTATATGGATGTGAGGAAGAGCTGAGTGTAAAAATTACATTTATGCAGCTTTATGCAGCTTCCAGACTGATAAGGATGATTCACTACCGCAATCAGGTTTTATGTTTTGCCTTAATAGTGGTGCTGTGAATTGAAAAAGTTCAAAGCAAGATACAATAGCTAATTCTACAACTGAGGCCGAGTATATTATATAGCTAGTGGGGCTACAAAAGAGGCTGTTTGGATCAAGAAGTTCATATCTGAATTAGAGGTTGTGCCTAGCATATCAGATGCTATAGAACTTCATTATGACAAAAACGGGGCCATTGCACAAGCAAAAGAACCTAGATCACACTAGCACTCCAAATATATACTTAGGCACTTCCATCTTATTCGAGAAATCATTGATCGAGGAGATGTAGAAATATGCAAAGTACTAACAAATGATAACATTGCTGATCCACAGACGAGGCATCTGACACAACAGAAGCATGATTGTCATACTAAGTCACTTGGTATTAGATATATGAGTGATTGATCTTAGTGCTAGTGGAAGATTGGCATAGTATTACCAAAGACCAATCATGAGCTGTGTACCCTCCTAAACCCGGACTAAATGTTATGGTCGAATCTCGAAGATCACATTAGCCATGTTGATGGCGTAGAAAATCATTTAACTATTTTCTCTCGACAATCATCATCATTTTAAAACGTCACTTTGATTTACTTAAGAAACACTAGGTATTGTTTATAGATTTTCTTTTGGAAAGAAATTATCAAGACCGTTAATCTTTAAAAAAACTCGAGTTACGAATATTTAAAGAAAACATCATATTTTCAGAAATGTCGCAATGGAAAATATTATAGCTAAAATCTCACTTGTTGGTTCGAAATCATAACTTTGACATGTTTTAAAAAAACCTCAATTAAATGAGCAGAAAATGTTAAGTTTCAAAAATAAAGTTTTAAATTTGGACTACCAACATTGAATTGAGGTTTAAAAAAATCCAATTTTTCTTACCAAGTTTATAAACCAATTTAGGTGATAGTTTTAAAATTTCAATCATGCAAAATAATCCAAAAAATTCAAATATGAAAAGTCTCAAATCATAGTCCAAAATAATGAAACAACCCCAAAATACCAAATAGTAAAGTGTGAAATTTTATTCGAAAATATCTGAGTGCACCTCTGTAAGCTGAGCCCATATACTAACCTCGATTATTGTCTGAAATACCAAAACTTAAAGGGGTGAGCTTTTAAAACCCAGTGTGGGTCAACTTGCATAATAGCAGAAATTAAGACAGAATCTCAATAGTATAACATATCACATGTACATAAATCTACAATCACAGAATCACATTAATCAGTATGCATATCATTGATGTTGATGCCCAGACTCTCAGCCGTATAGCAAATCACATATACAAAATTATAATCATAGAATCACATATATTAGTATGCATATTGATGATGTCGATGTGACTCTTTTTTAGAAACAGTGTAGATTTTCAGGAAAAACATTTCCTACCCATCTCCGCTACACACCATAATGAGTTCCCCAAAAATCGTCCATTCAATAACTCACCAACTAAGTCATTTCAGTTGCTCGACAACGATGACCCGCCACCCCGTGTTACCTGTCAATTATGGCTTATTAAAATCCAATTATAATATCAAATCAAATATATGTGGTCTAGCCACTATATTGTAGTCAAGCTGTCAAATACAGAATATTATGGTCAAGCCACCAGAATTGCAGATATACTGCCAGATAGTGTGATTAAACCACCAGAACGTGCAAATTATTAAACTGCCAGAATCTTCCTTTCTAAAATCATATCCTAACCCCATGCGTGTGATATGAGTTATAGAACATAAATTTCAGTAGGCACATGCAAATCAAAATCAGTGGAAGCATGCTTAAATGCGAATCAGAATCGATATAATGGCATGCTTAACATGCGAATAAGAATTAATATAATGATATGCTTAACATGTGAATCAGAATATCAATAGAAATAGTGGCATGTTCATTTTAATGCATATAAAATCACAGAATCACTTTCATGTTATCACAGATCTGAAAGTTCAAAATCAATTACTTGGAATCCTCTTTTTTAATGGATTTATCAATCCATTTGAATACTTAGTGTGTTCTCACATTTTAGAGTTTTCTTAAACAAATATTTAATACTTTCACATTTTTAAAATTTCAACAATTTCATAAAATTTTAATAGAATAAATCCCCACACCTGATTTCGTGAATTCCAATTACAACAACTCCGTTTCCAACTCTAAAAGAGGAGATTGATTCTTGAGTCCTTAATTTAAACCAATTCCGTATCATGTTAGAATATGTTATCTTATTGAATAACTCTCTTTGTGATGATTAAGTAAGATACTTACTTAATAAGCTGTCAAAATGCACTCGTCCAAATGTGGAGTATGAATCCGAGATTCACAAATATCACTTCACGGAAGCACCAAAAATCGTAACATTATAAACATCCAAATCGATTATAAAAAGGAGAGAGAATATATTGTGATTGAAGGATCTTCAATACTTACGCAATATCGGAAGGATAGAGGCTAAAAAATTTCCCATGATGAATTGTTTAGGGAGAAGGAATCACAACTAATAAGAATATAACAAAAATATTAAACAAGATGGATTAGAAATAGAATGTGAATAAATCCCTTTCAAGATCAAAATACTAAAATTTAATGATTAGAAAATCGATTGTGAGTATAGGAGTAGAAAAGAAGAAGAACGGAGAATTTCAATGGTAGAGGATGGCGATGGCGGTGATGGTGATGTGGTGGTTTGATTGGCTTCTAGTAGTGGTGAGGTGGAGGAGAAAGGAAGAAAAAAAGTGATTTAGGTGGTAAAAATGAAAGAAAATGAGAGAAAGAGGGGGGTAAGGAAGAGGACTACAAAGAGAGGGGAGGAGAGCAAAATGCAAAAAAAAAAAAAAAAAAAAAAAAAGTAGTATGAGTTTATCTATGTGCATTGGATGACACACTATATAGTAAGGGAGGCAAAATGGTAAGTTAAGGGGACAACGGCATGGAAATGGGATCATGGGTGTGACAGGGGGCTATTGAGGGAAATTTGACCAAATAAACAAGGGAAGAATCTTCCCAAGCATGTCAACTATGGGTTGGACAGCAAGGGTGTTGACTCATGAAAAAATTATCCAAAAATTTAATTAAAAAGTTGAGAGTGTGGGGGCTTGATCTTGGGACCTTTTGGAAACAAATTACTCACTTAACGACTAGGCTACTTAAATTTATTTTTCTTTCCCTAGCAAATTAAAGTAAATAAAATATGGGGTGTGACAAGATGATTGTAATTACATACTTGTTTTTACCCTGTTTATTAATTTAAGTTATTGTCATTATTATTTCAATTTCTTTTTCTGTGTATGTAAATAAACATAATCATAATAATGTCCTAAGAAAATATTATTATTCTTAAAAGATCCTTAGTCAAGTATTATTGTGAGCTTAGACAACAATAATGCATTGAGACTAAAGTGTAGTTGATTGGTGACAAAGTGTTGTTATTGACATGGGGATGTCATAATCAATACATGAGTATGTGTTAGAGAACAACATATTGGATTGACCTGCTACGAGTATGTTTTTTGGATTATTATGTAATAGTCACAATATTATTCATAGTGATAACTATGTATACGATTCTCAAACTTGAGATAATCATTATCCCAACATTATCAGTATATTTTTATACAGTCAAACGTCTTTCGTAATAGGTTGTACCAAAAAGATTGATTTGGATATGCCACAATCTATGTAGTGAGATATGGTTTATCAATATAGAATTTGTCCCTCCTACATAATGGGAGAAATATCTTAAGCCACTTGATTGAGTGAGACTAGAAATGCTAGGTCATACTCGAATAAGTTTATATGAGATATCATACTTATTTATTTATTGTAGTATACAATAAACTCCAATTTATATAAGTTTTTAGTAGTTTATGTCACATTTTTACTTAAAAATAATGTTAATCCTAAGTATTCAATAGTTAATTGGGTGAATTTTGTTCATATTGCAATAATGGGCATGATTTAATAAAGAATGCAATTTTATGCCTTTATGTATTAATTTTGTGCATAATTTAATTAATTCATGCTACATATTAATTGCTTATATTTTAATTGTTGTAGTGAGACCAAAAGGGTTGATAAATTAAAGCTTACTTTAATTTTTGCACGGACATTAGACAATTTCTACCCTAGTTGTACAACAAATGCATGCAAAGTGGGTAATGAAGAGATCACCTTGATTCAGTTAAAGATGAAATAAATGAAGGACAAATTTGACAAGTTAATTGGGTCACAACATCATCCAAACGAGGGGGAAAGAAGCCCAATTCGAAAAGACATATAAGCAGCCTTGGGAAATTTAATCAGAGATCCCTACACTTGCAAATAAATTAGAAATCAACACATAACTTTTACCCTTGAAACCATCCACCACCTTGCTTGATTCAAGCATAATTTCTTGCATGAATCAAGCAACCAAGAACTACTTCCTTCCACCAATCATGTTCAGCCAAGAATGAGAGAAACCTTAGGGAATTTCAAACTATTTTTAGTAAACATATTAGCCTCCCTTCAAGTATAAATATACCTCCGATTTCACCTTTCAACTCATCCCTCATCCTTCACTCAACATTTATTTTTCATTTCTCATCTTTTCTCTCATCACATTTTGTTCTCCCTTTCATGGATAGTCATCCCCATTTTCCCTCTTCATTAGTTAGCAAATCCTTGAGAAAATACTCTCTTGGCCGGCCACCTTGAGAAGTACACTCTCTTGGTTGGCCACCATGAGGAGCACTTTGCGAAGGAGCAAATACGAGGATTGGAGGAAGCCATTACGATAAGATTCTGGTGGACTGCTGAATCAGTCAGAGTTTATTCTTCCTTATCTTTGTTTTACTTTTGATATTAATCATGTTCACAAGTTGTTTTGTTATTTTTTTCGTACACAATGGTAGCTTAATTTTGTTTAGCTAGAATGATTGCATCAATTCAATGAAGTTCATTTGAATCATTTTTATGGTGTTTTGTGCCTCAATCATTCATACACCCAATTAAAATCATTCATGTATTTCGTTCATTAAAATGTGATTAAATGCATTATAATCATTCATGTATTTAGTTGTTAGGTTTATGTAATTAAATTGTTTCAAACTGACCCAGTCCTTGTTAATTCACATGAATTCTAAAAAACCCTTAGTTAAATATGATCATGATAGTATGCATGTTTTTGTAAGTAAAAGATTTTGAAAGGACTTAATATTTGTTTCAAGCTCATGAAAGATCGAGTTGGCATGAAATATTTTCTGGAACATTATTAAGTATGACGAGAATGAATTAAGTTGAATGATGTGATTATTTTAGCCTGTTAAAGTTATTGATTGTTGAAGTTTATGAATTTGCTGCTAAACCCATCTCATACATTTTATTTCATACATTGCATTTAGATCATTTAATTTAGTTTAATCATCAATCACCTCAAAAATATTGTGTTTTTCTACCAACTTGTAAATCTTTAATTTTACATTTAACTTATTAACATACAACCCTGTGAAGACGGTAACTCTTTTACTTACTTATTACATGATAATAACTGTGTACACTTGCACAAACCTATGCAGTACAAGTTTTTGGCACTATTGCTGGGGACTATTGTCTTAATCATTTTTGTGAAATTATTCTTTGCAAATTGGTTTTTATTTATATTTTTATTTCTAACTTTTACTAATTAATTCTTTAATTTTTTTGTGAATTTCTTTTCAGGTGTTTATGAGCATAGATGGAATCATTGTGATGCAAGCACAAGTAGTGCGAACTCGAATAATGTGAGCATGGATCTTGCGAGCACTCATGCTGTGAACACTCATTTTGTGAACACACACATTGCAAACACTAATGTTGTGAACAGTCGCGTTGCAAGCATGGACGAAGGGCAAGCCTCATACGATCCAATCAAGCTACCTAGAGGACCAAGCACACGAGCACAAGCCAAGAAGTTCAAAGAAGATGTCACAGGTTTAATTAAATGAGTTTGGGAAAACTCTTCATGCATTACATGCATTTCATATAACTTGTGCACTTCTTGCTACACATGCATTCCATGCAATGTGCTGCACATAAAACTTTAATTTATTTAGTTAATTAAATTGTTGGAAAAAATGTTTTAACCATTTAGTTATTTTAGTATAATTATTAATTATGTTTTTGTATTATTTTGATAAGTCTTTAATATGTCCTAAGTTAGTTGTTAGTTTTAATCAAATTTTGCTGCCCATTTAATATGTCCTAACCAGCATGTTTAATATGATGTAGGGATATCAATGGCTGGCTAACACAAACTTTTAATGCACTTACCAACATTTAAAATGCTGAAAACATCTCTCCAAAAGGGCATTTCGTGATCAACAAAGGAATTCAATGTTCTCTTCATGCATGGTATTGGTTTCACCAAAGGTTTCAAGGTGTTTAAATGCTCAAAGGCTGATCATAAGAACATGAAAAGTGGCTGTTTAGGTTACTCAAAATCATTAATGCACCGCCCACATTTATTTCAAGTGCTTGGGGAATTTCAGTAGAATTTAAAAGCACTTTTTCCTAGCCAACCAAGCACTAAATTTGATCAACTACTCCATTGAAACAACTACCACATTGACTTAAAGTGCATGGGGAATATTGGATGAATTTATGGTGTAACTTTGATTATTTATTTCATACCTTTTCAGCTAGTCCTTTGTAAGCCTATAAAAATGAGGCTTGAAATATTTTGTAACAAGTTTTGATGAATTTTAATCTTTTTGTGAGTTTGAAAACTTCTTGTTCTTATTTGACTCAAATTGACTTATCAAGTAACCCTTGTGGCATCAATCTTATTCTTTCGAACTTATCACTTTTTTGAAGTGTAGCGTTCACCCTTATACTGATTGGTTCCTATCTTGCTAGATAGAGGGTCACAGTCCTTACTTGCAATTCATTCTAAGTACTAATATAGTAATCGGGTCAATAATATTTTATAATATTGGTTCATTCTTGAGTCCTTAAACCGAATTCAAGCCTATCCATCTCTATCCTTCACATATCCATGAATCCACCATTCCAAAGCCTATCATTTTCATTCACAACCTTTACCATATTCATTTACGAATGATAATTCTTAATTTCGATCGGGGACTACGTGACTTGTAATCATCCCTCGAGGATGAGCTCGCATCATTTGGTATTAGAGCTAGCTAAATTAATAAGTATTTGATGTTCTTATCTTTCCCGGGATTAGCATTTGAAAAAAAGAAAATAAAGAAAATAAATTTAAAAAAAAAAGAGTACAACGTATTTGAATCCCAAGTTAAAAAAATATAAGGGATATTCGAAATTCTATAAAAAATGAAGAAGAAGAGCTAGTTTGAAAGTGTATAATTCCCGAGTTCAAGTTTTCCTTTCCATAAAATTTCAGCCACTCTTTTACCTACCCTTTATTTTTCTTCTAAGCCTTCCCTATCACCTAATCTTACATCACATTTGAAGCCGATACTACTAGGTTTGTTGTTAAGTCTAAAGAACTCACCTAAGAACTTCGAGCAAGCAAAGAGTGGTAAAAGGCAAGAGTGCGAAAGAGCATTAGAGAAGTTAAAAAGCTAATATCGAGTGCAAACACGAGTGGAGTGATTTCATTCCGAGTGGCTTGTGAGGTTTTGTATTTGGTAAGGTACTCATTAACTTTCAATCAAAATCTTTTATTGCTAATATTTTTCTGTCTTGAAGAGAACATGTCTTGAAGTCCCAATAGAAATGAAGGTGGTAGAGCACCAAAGTTACAAATGCAAGCCATGATTCGAGAAATGCAACGAATGCTTCGCATCAAACCAGAGCTAATCCAAGAACGACTCGATCGAGTTAAGGAAAGGTCACAATGAGGTCATTCACCATGAGGGCCTAACATACAATGTGGTCACATTCATATGAGAAATGAAAATGAACAATACTATAGTAATGAAGAGGCTGATAGTGATTGCGAGTCTGTTGTTAGCATGAGATGACAAGGATGGAGAATGCGTGAAAGGGTCGATGACAATCTTGAGAATATTAAGCTACAAATTTCGTAATTCCAAGGCTTGAACGATCTCGAAGCTTATTTGGAGTGGGAAAGAAAGATTGAAATGATCTTTGATTGCCACAACTACTTTGAGATGAAGAAGGTAAAACTTGCTGCCATTGAATTTACTGATTATGCTATGATATGGTGGGATCAACTAACCATGAGTAGGAGATGAAATGGAGAGCGTCTTGTAAAAACTTGGAGTGAGATGCGTGCCATCATGCAAAAGAGGTCTATTCCTAGCTATTATCAACGAGACCTCTATCAAAAATTACAAGTCATGACCCAAGGTAATCGAAGTGTTGAGGAGTATTTTAAGGATATGAAAATCGCCATGATCCGAGCCAACATTAGCGAAGATCGAGAGGCGACCATGGCTCAATTTTTGGCTAGTTTGAATCATGAAATAGCCAACATCGTGGAACTTCAACATTACATTGAATTAACTAATATGGTGCATATGGCTATCAAAGTGGAGAGGCAACTGAAGCGGAAAGGTATGGCGAGACCTGTGAACAATGTGAGGTCTTCCTCACGATGGAATCCGAATGCCAATGTGAAGCGCCAAGTGAAAAATCCATCCGAAGCATCTAAAGTTAATAAGCCTTATGTTTCCAACGATAAGGGCAAGAATGAAGTGCAACAAGGTTGAACTCGTGATGTGAAGTGTTTGGGACATGGTCATATTGCTAGCCAATGATCTAACTGAAGTTTAATGATACTTAAGGAAAGTGGTGAGATCAAGTCTGAATATGAGAATGAGCAAGAGCTAATTCCACGAAATGAAGAATCAAACGATGTGGAGTTTCCTGTTGAAGGAGAACTCCTTATTGTCAAGAGGAGTTTAGCCACATCAAAGACAAAGTGTGTAGTATGATCATCGATGGTGGAAGCTACACTAACGTGGCTAGTTCCATCTTGGTCGAGAAGTTGGGTTTATCAACTACGAAACATCCACAACCATAAAAGCTTCAATGGCTTAATGAGGGAGGAGAAATTAAGGTGACCAAGCAATCATTAATTAATTTTTCTATTGGTAAGTATACCGATGAGATTTTATATGATGTTGTTCCAATGCGCATGCTGGGCACATTTCGCTTGGAAGACCATGGAAATACAATCGAAAGGTGATGCATGATGGTTATACCAATCGATATACCTTCAACTTCGATAGTAAGTCCATTACACTTGCCCCTTTGATGCCACAACAAGTGAATGAAGATCAAGTTCCACTAAAGAATGATCGTGCGAAAAATACTTTAAAATAGAGTGAATTGATGAAATCAAGTGACAATAGGTTCAGTGAAAAAGAAAAGGAGAATGAGCTAGACAAAACTGCTGAAACTGAGGTGTTAATAATCGAAGAGAAAGAGAAAGGCAAAAATATAGAGAGAAAACAAGAGATAATATCCATAAAGAAGTTGATTTTTTTATTAAGGAAATTTGAGTGCGCGAAAGCTTTAGGGATATCTTCAACAATGGAAGAAAAAGAATTTCCTAACCCACTTAATAATTCTTTTGACTTATTTCAGATACCTTCACATGGATGCATGGAAACTCTTGATAAGGAAAAATGCAAGGAAAAGAGTTTGACATGCATAACCAGTCATTTGATTTGGAGGACTGAAACATCAAAAAGAAAGCTTTGGATTTTGAAAACCATTTTGATGAATGTTTTGAGCACTTAAACTTTGATTATTTGTTTCCTTATGATGTACGTATCGATTTGAGGACAAATCACTTTGAAGAGGGAGGGGATGATACGAGCACGAGTAGTGCGAACTTGAATAATGCGAGCATGGACCTTGCGAGCTTGGAAGATGCGAGCACCAATGTAGCGAACACACACATTGCTAACATTGATGTTGTGAACACTTGTGTTGCGAGCATGGACAAAGGGTGAGCCTCACACAATCCAATCAAGCTACCTAGAGGACCAAGCATGCAGCATAAGCCATGAAGTTCAAAGAAGATGTCACGGGTTTAATTAAATGAGTTTGGGAAAACTCTTCATGCATTCCATGCATTTCATATAACTCGTGCACTTCTTGCAACACATGCATTCCATGCAATGTGCTGCACATAAAACTTTAATTTATTTAGTTAATTAAATTGTTGGAAATAAGGTTTTAACATTTAGTTATTTTAGTATAATTATTAATTATGTTTTTGTGTTATTTTGATAAGTCTTAATATGTCCTAAGTTAGTTGTTAGTTTTGGTCAAATTTTACTGCCCATTTAATATGTCCTAACCAACATGTTTAATATGATGTAAGGATATCAATGGCTGGCCAACACAAGCTTTTAATGCACCTACCAACGTTTAAATTGCTGAAAACACCTCTCCAGAAGGACATTTTATGATCAGCAAAGAAATTTAATGTTCTCTTCATGCATGGCTGATTGGTTTCACTAAAAGTTTCAAGGTGTTTAAATGCTCAAAGGCTGATCATGGGAACATGAAAAGTGGCTGTTCAGGTTACTCAAAATCATTAATGCACCACCCACATTTATTCCAAGTTCTTGGGGAATTTTAGTAGAATTTAAGAGCACTTCTTCCTAGCCAACCAAGCACTAAATTCGGCCAACTACTCCATTGAAGAAACCACCACATTAACCTAAAGTGCATGGGGAATATGGATGAATTTATGGTGTAATTTTGATTAATTATTTCATACATTTTCAGTTGGTCCTTTGTAAGCCTATAAACATGAGGCTTGAAATATTTTGTAACAACTTTTGATGAATTTTAATCTTATTGTGAGTTTGCAAACTCCTTGTTATTATTTGAATCAAATTGACTTATCAAGTAACCCTTCTGGCATCAATCTAATTCTTTTGAACTTATCACTTCTTTAAAGTGTGGCGTTCACCCTTATACCGACTGGTTCCTATCATGCTCAATTTCGATCAGGAACTCACGCGACACATAACCATCCCTCAAGGATGAGCTTGCATCACATTGTTTTATTCCCTATAGACCCTGAAATTAAGCGAACATTTTTAAAAAGAAGAAGTAAAAGATTAGCCCAAAGACAAGTCGAGATGGACCTTGGAAATCAAAATGATGGTAAAGGAAATAGAGCCATTAATTTACGCAATCCAATCCTTATAGCTGATGATAGGGATCGTGCCATAAGACAATATGCTATGATGTTTCAAATGCTTTAAATGGTGGGCTAGTTCAGTGGTATGTCCAAAGAAGATCCACGCCTTCACCTTTGATTGTTCATGGAGGTGAGGGATTCATTCAAGATAGTCGATGTAACTGAAGATGCATTGAGGTTGAATTTGTTTTCGTACTCGTTGGGAGGTAAAGCACGAGCATGGCTTAATTCGTTGCCACCTAGCTCAATTTCTACTTGGCAAGAGCTAGCTAAACGATTTTTGGTAAAGTATTTTCCACCTAGCAAAAATGCTATGTTGCAAAATGAGATCACCACATTTCAGCAAATGGATGATGAGTCCTTATACGAGGTGTGGGAAAGATTCAAGGAATTACTTCATAAGTTTCCTTACTATGGGATTCCACATTGTATCCAGTTGGAGAAGTTATATAATGGTCTCAACGCACACACAATGTTGATGGTAGAAGCTTCTGCAAATGGTGCTCTCCTATCTAAGTCTTATAATGAGGCTTACAAAATCATCGAGAGGATAGCCAGCAAAAATTACCAATGGCCAAGCAATCGAATAACTTCTGGAAAACAAGTAGTCGGAGTGCATGAGGTCGATGCCCTCACTTCACTCTCAGCTCAAGTATTTTCTATCTCTTCAATGTTGAAACAATTTACCACTAATGTCTTGATTAATTTTGCAGCTCAACCACCAAGTCAATTTGATGTTGTTTCCAGAATATATTGTAGGGACAGTCATTCTTTTGAGAATTGTCCATCAAGTCCCGAGTTGGTATATTACATAGGGAATCAACACCAAAATAAAAGTGGACAAGGAACAAAGTCGAACTTCTATAGTCTTTCATGGAGAAACCATCTCAGCTTTTCTTGAAATAACAAAGGAAATTGATCGAACAACACTTACGTACAACATAGACCAAATCAATCCTAAGGGTTTAAACAACAAGTTCCAAAACCCTTACAAGTTGAATCATCCAATAGTTTGGAGAACTTGTTAAAGGAGTACATGATGAAGAATAATGCCTTAATCCAAAGACAAACAACAACACTAAAAAATTTGGAGAACCAAATGGGTCAGTTAGCTATGTAGCTTCGTAATAGACTGTAAGGAGCCCTACTGAGCGATACAGAAAATCCAAGGAATTTGGGTAAGGAACATTGCAAGGTAGTTTCTTTGGGAAGTGGTAAGACTTTGGAACCCAAGGTGATTGATGTTGAAGATAAACCTATTAAGAAGGAGGAAAATCAACCAATAGTTGAAACTCTTGCGATAGAAGAGCCAGAACCCACAAAGTTTGAGGAGGTAAAATCTAAACTAGTGAATTTTAATAAGCTAACACCTTTAGATATAGGTTTACCTCCTCGAAAAAGTTGTCCAATCAAAGTTCCACAACCTCTATACCCTCAAAGATTCCAACAACATAAGCAGAAACAGGAGGTGCAATTCAAGAAGTTCTTAGATGTTCTAAAGAAACTTCACATCAATATTCCATTGGTGAAAGCTTTAGAAAAAATGCAAAATTTTGTTAAGTTTATGAAGGACATTTTGTCCAAGAAGAAAAGGCTTAGTGAGTTTGATACTGTAGCCTTAACAAAGGAGTGCAGTGCATTCCTATAGAACAAGCTACCTTCAAAATTGAAGGACCCTAGAAGTTTTACTATACCTTGTAATATTGGGGAATCTTATTGTGGTAAAACTTTATGCGATCTAAGAGTGACCATCAACTTGATGACCAAATCTATTTTCAAGTTGTTGGAAATAGGTAAAGTAAGACCCATGACTATGACGCTTCAACTAGAGGATCGATCTTTAGCATACCCATAAGGAAAGATCGAGGATGTTTTGGTACTGTTGATAAGTTTATTTTTCCTACTTACTTTATTGTGTTAGATTTTGAAGCAGATAAAGAAGTGCCGGTCATTTTTGGGAGGCCTTTCCTAGCAACGGGAAGAACATTATTAGACATGCAAAAGGTGAACTCACCATGAGAGTTCAAGACAATCATGTAATGTTTAATGTTCTTAAAACTGAAATTTCCTGATCTGACAGAAAAATGTTCAGTGATGTAGGAGTTAGGAACCTTAGTTTCTATGGAATGAAAGAAAAATTTTAAAGGAGACCCATTGGAGAACACTTTAGGGTCTAAGCTATTGGAAGATGAAGAATGTAATGAAAATATAGTTTTGATGGAAGCCAATCCGAGGGACTATGTTTAACCAACATGATTTGAACCATTGGAGTTGGAAGCTCGGGAATACACACAACCAAAGTTGTCAATCGAGGAACTACCTAAAACTTGAACTAAAAGTACTTTCTTCCCATTTGAAATATGTTTTTTTGGTAATTGATCTACTTTACCTGTGATTATTTAAGCAGAACTAACGAAACACCAAGAAGAGCAACTGATTGTTGTCCTAAAGAAATTTAAAAGGGTAATTGATTGAACCATATCTGATATTCGAGGAATAAGCCCTTCCTTTTGTATGAACAAAATTATCTTAGAGGAAGGTGAGCGAGCTAGAATTGATGGGAAAAGGAGACTTAATCCTATCATGAAAGAGGTAGTGCGAAAGGAAGTTATCAAATGGTTAGATAAGGGAATTATCTACCCCATCTCCGATAGTTCATAGGTAAGTCCAGTACAATGTGTACCAAAGAAAGGTGGAATCACGATTGTTGATAATGAACAAAACGAGTTAATCCTGACGAGAACGACCATGAGATGGAGAATTTTTATTGATTACAAAAAGTTAAACAAAGCAACTCAGAAGGACCATTTTTCGTTGCCTTTTATGGATCAGATGTTGGATCAACTAACAGGTAACGAATTTTTACTATTTCCTAGATGGATATTTGGGATATAAACAAATAGTTGTAGCCTCGGAAGACTAAAAAATGAATTTTACTTGCATTTCATACGAGCATAAGCCAAGAAATTCAATCAGGCTTTCACGGGTTTAATTAAACGAATTTGGGAAGACACTTCATGCATTTCATACGACCCGTCATGCATTCCATGGAATGTGCAACACATTCAACTTTAATTTTAATCTAATTAAATTGCTAGAAAATAAAGTATTAACCATTTAGTTATTTTAATCCATGTCTTAATTATGTTTGTGTTATTTTGATAAATTCTTTTAATATGTCCTAACCAGCATGTTTAAGATGATGTAGGGATGTCCATGGCTGGCCAACACAAGGTTTTAATGCACCTACCAACATTTAAAGTGCTGAAAACACCTCTCCAAAAGGGCATTTCGTGACCAGCAAAGTAATTCAATGTTCTCTTAATGCATGGTTGATTGGGTTCATCAAAGGTTTCAAGGTGTTTAAATGCTCAAAGGCTGATCATAGGAACATGAAAAGTGGTTGTTCGGTTTACTCAAAATCATTAATGCACCGCTCACATTTATTCCTAGTGCTTGGGGAATTTCAGTAGAATTTAAGAGCACTTCTTCCTAGCCAACCAAGCACTAAATTCGGCCAACTACTCCATTAAAACAATCGCCACATTAACTTAAAGTGCATGGGGAATATTGGATGAATTTATGGTGTAATTGTGATTAATTATTTCATGACTTTTTAGCTGGTCATTTGTAAGCCTTTAAATATGAGGCTTGGAACATTTTGTAAAAAAACTTTCGATGAATTCTAATCTTATTGTGAGTTTGCAAACTCCTTGTTCTTATTTGACTCAAATTGACTTATCAAGTAACCCTTATGGCATCAATCTGATTCTTTCGAACTTATCACTTCTTTGAAGTGTGGCGTTCTCCCTTATACTAATTGCTTCCTATCTTGCCAGATAGATGGTTTGCATATCCATTCATCCACCATTTCAAAGTCCATTATTTTCATTTCCAACCTTCACAAAGCCATTACGAATGATACTTCTTAATTTTGATCGAGAACTCAAGCAACTCGTAATCATTCGTTGAGGACGAGCTTACATCATTTGGTATCAAAGCTAGTTAAATTAAGTAAGTATTCGACGTTCTTATCACTCTCGGATTAGCATTCAAAAAAATCAAAAAAAAATTACAGCAGATTTGAATCCCAAGTTCAAAATACAAAGGGAGTTTTTAAAAAAGAAGAAGAAGAAGAAGAAGAGCTAATTGAAAGTGTGAAATTCTCGAGTACAAGTTTTCATTTCCATAACAATTTTAGCCACACTTTTAAGCACCCTTTATATATATTTTTTAAGCCTTCCCTAACACCTAATCAACATACCTTCATTTACATCCCATTTGAAGCTGATTCTACAAGGTTTGTTGCATAAGTCTAAGGAAGTCACATAAGAACTTTGAACAAGCAAAGAGGGGTAAAAGGAAAGAGTGCAAAAGAGCATTAGAGAAGATTAAAAGTCAACATCGAGTGCAAACACGAGTGGAGTGATTTCATTTCGAGTGGCTTGTGAGGTTTTGTATTTAGTAAGGAACTCATTTACTTTCAATCAAAATCTTTTGTTACTAATATTTTATGTTTTAAAGAAAACACCATGTCTCGAAGTTTCGAAAGAAATAATGCTGCTAGTGGCAGTGTGCCTAATTTAGCATACCAAGCTCTTATACGAGAGATGGACAGATTGTTACAATGTCGATTGGAGCCAATGCAAGATCAATTGGACCAAGTAGAGGCAAGATCTCAAAGGGGACATTCACCTTTAGATTAAAGGAGAGAGAGAGGTCTTCCAAGACCAAATCAAGAGCATTACTATGAACCAAGTGAAATGTAGAGTGATCAATCCTCCAACCGAAGTTTGAGACATCGAGGTCAACGAAATCGAGGTCTGAGGATAGATGATAATCTTAGCAACATCAAGATGACAATTCCTACATTCCAAGGGAAAACCGACCTCGAAGCTTATTTGGAGTGGGAAAGGAAAATAGAATTTGTCTTTGAATGTCATAATTACTCAGAAAATAAAAAGGTAAAACTTGCTACCATCGAATTCTCTGATTATGCTATTATTTGGTGGGATCAGCTAACCTTGAGTAGCAGACAAAATGGCGAATGAACCGTGTCTACATGGGCTGAAATGAAAGCTATCATGAGAAAGAGATTCGTACCCGCTCACTATCATCGAGAGTAACATCAAAGGCTACAAAATCTCAATCAAGGAAATCGTAGTGTGGAAGATTACTACAAGGAGATGGAGATAGCCATGATACGTGCTAATGTTGAGGAAGATCAAGAGGCTACCATGGCAAGATTCTTAGCTGGCCTCAATTGAGACATCACCAATGTAGTTGAACTACAACATTATGTCAAAGTTGTTGATATTGTTCACATGGCACTTAAAGTGGAGAAGCAATTGAAAAGAAAAGGTATCACCCGACCCCTTTCTAATTCTTTTTGTACATTAAAGTGGGGGCAAGGAACCTACAAAAAGGATACCACTTTTCGATCCAAAGACAATATTGGGACGTCCAAGCCCTACAAGCCAAGTGTAGATCCAAGCAAGGGAAAGAACGAGGTTGTTCCGAATCGATCTTGAGACATCAAATGTTTCAAATGCCTTAGGAGGGGTCATATGGCAAACCAATGTCCAAACCGTAATTCCATGTTTATAAGGGACAATGGTGAGATCGAATTCAAACTTGAGAAAGAAGACGAGACCGAATCACCTACTGATGAGGAGAATGACTTGGGGTATGCTGTAGAAAGGGAAATCCTTGTCATTAAATGAAGCTTGAGCATCCAAATTGTGGGGGGTGAGTAGCAACATGAAAACATTTTTCATACACGCTGTCATGTCCAAAGAAAGGTATGTAGTGTTATTATTGATGGTGGTAGTTGCACCAATGTTGCTAGTTGCTTGTTGATAGAAAAACTTGGCCTAGTAACCACCAAGCATTCATGCCCTTACAAGCTTCAATGGCTCAATGACAGTGGAGAACTCAAAGTTACTAAGCAAGCTGTTGTCACTTTTTTGATTGGCAAGTATTGTGATGAAGTTCTTTGCAATGTAGTGCCAATGCACGCTAGACACTTACTGTTGGGGAGACCATGGCAATTTGATCGCCAAGTAGTGCATGAAGGTTACACCAACCGATATACTTTCAACACTAAGGAAAGAACATTACTTTGGCACCATTTACTCCCAAACAAGTGTATGAAGATCAACTCAAGTTACAAAATTCGTTTGAAAAATTGAAAGAAAAATAAAAGGATGAGTGTGAGAAAAATTAGAAAATGCAAAAGAAGAGAGAAAAGAGCAAAACAAAAGCAAAAGCAAATAGAAAGCATGAGGTAAAAACACGAGAGAAGAGTGAGAGAAAACAAGACAGTGAGATGGAAAATTTATCTTGTTGCAAAAGAGAGAGAAATCAGAAAGTCCATGCTTTTAAAGCAGCCTTTGCTTGTGCTTATGTACAAGGAAAGTTTGTTTAGTACTAACGATTTAGATAACTCTCTTCCTTCTTCTATTGTGTCTTTTCTGGAAGAATTCAATGATGTGTTTCCGGAATATATCCCAAGTAGATTGCCGCCCATTAGAGGCATTGAGCATCAAATAGATTTTATTCCCGAAGTCACTATTCCGAATTGACCAGCTTATCGAACCAACCCTAAGGAAACTAAAGAGCTACAAAGGCAAGTTACTGAGCTAATAAAAAAAGGGTTTGTTAGAGAGAGCTTAAGTTCATGTGCTATGCCTGTGCTATTGGTACCTAAGAAGGATAGCTCTTGGCAGATGTGAATTGACTGTCGTGCGGTCAATAAGACCAGCATCAAGTATCGACACCTGATCCCGCGCTTAGATGGTATGTTGGACGAGCTAAGTAGAGCTCGTATTTTCTCCAAAGTTGATCTCAAGAGTGGTTATCATCAAATACAAATGAGAGAAGGAGATGAATGGAAGACTGCTTTCAAAACCAAACACGATTTGTATGAGTCGTTGGTTATGCCCTTCGGCCAAACTAACACTCCCAGCACCTTTATGCGGTTAATGAATCATGTTCTGGAGGTACTAAGGAAGGAGACTTTATTTGCAAATTCTGTGTAGTATATTTTGATGATATATTGATTTATAGTAAGTCTTTGGAAGAACATATATATCATTTGAAATATGTTTTGGAGGTACTAAGGAGGAGACTTTATTTGCAAATCTTCAGAAGTGTTCCTTTTTTACTAACAAGCTTGTTTTTCTAGTATTTCTGGTTAGTTCTAAAGGTTTTGAAGTCGACCAAGAAAAGGTAACAGCAATCCAAGAATGGCCACGACCTACTAGCATAAGCCAAATTGAATGTGATGCATCAGGAATAGGGATTAGAGTCATGCTAACACAATATGGGCAACCCATAGCCTACTTTAGTGAGAAATTAAATGATGTTGTTCTCAATTACCCAACTTACGACAAGGAAAATGCACTAATCCGAGCTTTGGAGATGTGGCAACACTATCTATGGCATAAGGAATTCGTCGTTCACACTGACCATGAGGCATTGAAACATCTCAAGGGGTAAAATAAGTTGAACAAGAGACATGCCAAATGGGTTGAATTCCTAGAATCATTTCCTTATGTGATCAAGTATAAGAAAGGTAAAAAGAATGTTGTTACAGACGCATTGTCACGAAGGTACACATTACTCAATAGCTTAGAATCTAAGTTACTTGGTTTTGCATATCTTAAAGTGCTTTATGAAAATGATTTTGATTTTTGTGAAGTTTATAAAGCTTGCGAAAAGTGGCCTTTTGAAAGGTACTATAAGCATGATGGCTACCTTTCAAGGAAGGTAAGTTATGTATTCCTCAAGGTTCCATTTGAGATGTGCTTGTAAAAGAGGTGCATGGTGGAGGGCTCATGGGACATTTTGGAGTGGCCAAAATGATAGCTATTCTCCATGAACATTTCTTTTGGCCTAAGATAAGACGAGATGTTGAGAGAGTTTGCAATCGATGCATTACTTGCAAGAAGGCAAAATTGCGCATTAAACCCCATGGTCTGTACATGCCACTATCCATTCTTGAAGAACCTTGGGTAGACATTTCTATGGATTCTGTATTAGGCCTTCCTAGAACTAAAAATGTAAAAGACTCCGTTTTTGTGGTAGTTGATAGATTTTCTAAAATGGCTCATTTTATACCATACCATAAAACTGATGATGCTTTGAATGTAGCTAACTTGTTTTTCAGGGAAGTTGTTCGATTGCATGGAGTACCCTCAACTAGACTTTTATCACTCAAGATCTCTTTTCTCTCAACCTTTTCACATATTTTTTCCTCACTTCCCATATCACCCTCACAAGTATTTTGAATATTCAATTCAGTACAAGGCATCGCAATAGGAGAACATGACGTTTCTACTTCATCTATAGATTCAAGGAAAAAATTCTAATTATTATCTTTTTCCGGTTCACAAGGTTCGCCATCACAACAAATCTTTTTTTTCACTGGAGTAAGAGTCAACAAACGGCACAAAGTCATACTTACTTTCTTCTCTAGTTGGATATTGGATTGGACATCGAAAACTCTCATGATCTTTTGAACTACACCAATAACATTGCTCAAAATGTGAGAGATCACTTGGAATACTCTTTTCTTTTGGCCATCTCTTCGTAAAGTACTCATCAATTGATCTACTTCCTTAAAAAGACATCAATGTCTGGTTTTGACCACCCTATAATAATGTGTAGGAATAAAGCGTTTTCACATAACTTGTTTCAACTCATCCCATGTGGTAATTTCTCTCTCGTAATTTCGTTGGCGACTTATACCAAGTTGAGTCCACCAACTCAACGCATAGTCTGAAAACTCAAGGGTCATCAATGGAACTTTCTCATCTTCTGGGCATTTATAGTAACGAAACATAAGCTCTAATTTTCATTCCCACTCACAGTATGCTTCAAGATCATTCTTTCCATGAAATTGAGGAATTGTGAACTTCGGCTTTGCCAACAAAGGCTGTTCGCAATCATTGGGAACCAAAGGATCTTCATCCACACGAGGGACATGTCTAGCTTGATGTCTACGAGCACGAGGTTGTTCCACCCCATCATCATCATTAGCATCCAAATGTTGATTCCTTTTCTTAGTTCACGACTGATTTAAGTTATTGCTCATTGTTTGAAATACAACACCCAAATGTCTTTGTTCTGCCGCTTGATGGTCTAGTTTTTGTGTCAACTGATTGAACATGGTTTCTAACTTATCATTGATGTCATGGAGATCTAACTTTGTTGTGACACCAGCAAGATTTTCGATGTTAACTCTGGTCATCATTCCCTTTTCTACTATAAGACATTGTGACAAATCTGGAAAAAAAACACAGCACTCAAAAAAGAAAAAATTAAACAAACCTCACCATTATGCACTCAAAAAGAAAAATTAAATTCTCAATGAGGTAAGAATTAATCTTATGAGTCCTTTAGAAGTATTTATGTCAATTAATCAGGATGTATTAGAATCAAACTAACAAAGTAATCCTAATGGCACTATGAGTCCAAAATCAGCTAGACACCAAAGAATTGTGTTGCACAGAGGAAGTGATGTGAGCTCCCGAGCTTTGAGTGTTCGAAAAATAGCTTGTTGGAAGAATCGTCTTGAAATGGTTCACAAAGTGAAAACCTTAATTCGAAGCACTTGAATTCTCTAAGGAATCGTAGCTATATTAAAACTACGACCTGCTTAAACTGAACCATATATTCGAATCTTGGTGTATTGAAGTCGTCACACCCCGGGATGGTAAACAGAGTGATAAGACAAATTTTGAACGCCACAAACTTTGAAGAAAAGTTTGATAAGTTCGAACAATTTAACGAAGAACCAAGAGAGAAATATTCTCACAAATGATTTAAATTCAAGCAAAGTTCCTTTTTTTAACATAGTGATTTAGGATGAAATTTATAGGCCTGAATTGACCTTTCAAGTTCGTATATCACCCTTCGAATTCGGTCATTTAACTAACTTAAAAACAGACCATTAAATTTGATTTAACTCATGATAGCTAGCCCAAAAGTCATGGTCCTTAAAGGTGTTGTTTGTAGTTCCTTCATCTTCCATAACCGGTTGTCTTTGGCCTTAAGTGCTTGAAACCGATCAGATTTGAAGAGCCACTCTTGGTCCATGATATGAAATGAAAACGAAAGAGGATCGTAAAGTTGTCAAGTCGCGGATCTACCCTAAACTCTAGATAAATGTGATCTGAAAAGAAAACAAAGAAAGACATATTAGTTGACAAGAAGAATAACCAAACGAAATTAAAACGAAAGAAAGATGAATGGCTGGTAACAGATCGAATAGAGAATGAAATTAGGGTTTCTTGGATGAAAGAAACCATCCTTGGACCTCAGGAAAACGTCCCAACCAGATCTGAAAATAAAAAACACAAACAGATTCGTTAGAAGTGATTTAAAAGATAAAAGCAAACTACTTAGGCAAGAATGATTGAAAAAACAAGAAAAGATTGGATCTCCTAATTTTTGATGTGTTTCTTGATGGATCAAGGTAGGAGAACGTCCCTCTTGAAGCAATTTCAACCAAGAACGAAAATCAACTAAATCAGTAACCCTAAATAGCAAGAAATAAACTAGATCAAACTAGAACAATAGATTAAAGATAGAAAAGAGAAGATAACGTCCTAAGAAGCCTTGGAAACAATAAGAATCCACAAATCCCTTCAATGGCTCTAATTTCCCCTCCAAGAAAGAGATCTTGGCAAGAAAAAGCTTGAAGATGATTGCCACAACTTGAATGATTGTTAAAACAACTTCTAAAAAAAATCAAGAGCAAATCTTGAAGAAAAACTCAAAGAGAATTATTATGAACTCAAAATAATCAAAATCCAGTGTTTTGTTTACAATTCCAAGGCCTATATATAGGCAAGCTAAATAAATCTAAATAAAACTCTTAATTAAACTAGAACTCTAACTAATTTAAACAAGAAACTTAAACTACTTAATAATTATTTAAAAATTCGGAATAAAAAATAACAATAAAATAATAAGAGCTGATAATGCAATATTGGGCTCATATATAATAAAAAGTAAACCTAAAACCCAAACTCAATATGATTTAAACTCGAATTAAAAGCCCGAAACTCGTAATTCCCGTCATAATCAGATCCAGAAATTCTGCTTGCGCGGTCTTTATTAAAATGATCATAACTTGAGCTCCCGAACTTGAAATTGAGTGATTCAAAGTGAGTTTCGAAGATAAGAGATAGATATTTGAAATCCATCAGACATATCAAACCATATATTCCTGGATCCCAACCAAAAAGTCATTGCAAGCCTACTGATTTCCCCAACTTGAAAATTGGCAACTTCGATTTCTTGGACCAAGATTTCCAAGATTTGAAATCTTGATTTTCTTGATTCTTGAAATTGTTTGGAATGACAAAATTGGACCAAGATTTGTTTTCTTGATTTTCTTAAAAACAAGAAAGTGAATCTTGATTTTCTTTTTCGGTCGTGTGCACATTTAGAGCCTTGGTAACAAAGTCTTGGATGGTCCTGTTCAATCTTACTCAAATTTGCTTGGCCTTCGACCTCATTATTGGGCCTTGAGAAAATTTGATCCCATCACATTTATAAGCTTGAATTTGGGCCTTGCGACTCGTATCATTCCCCACTTCCTCAAGAAGATTTGTCCTCAAATCTTTAGCTCTCTCCCACAAGTAAAAGTGTCGATTTATCGTAGAGAAATGTAATTGGTAGTCCGCCAATGGATCTTTAAAATCCTGTAACAAGGAAACACCACTAAACAAATTCGAGTTATGGTTAGTTAAAACATAATCATTCCTCACTTTTGTATGGGTATCTTCTTGTTTTTCATTTTCTTTTTCCTCTTGAGAACTCTCCAATTTTACCTCATATGGATTATCACTCACCAAATTTGGACCATCAAGTAGACTTTTATCACACAAGATCTCTTTTTTCTCAGCTTTTTTTGAATATTCTGAATATTAAATTCAGTATAAGGCATCTCAGTAGGAGAACATGATGTTTCTACTTCATCTATAGATTCAAGGGAAAGTTTCTCATTATCATCTTTTTCCGGTTCACAAAGTTCGCCATCACAACAAATATATTTTTTTTCACTAGAGTAAGAGTCAACAAAAGGCACAAAGTCATACTTACTTTCTTCTCTAATTTTTCTCACGTTTGAACCACTAGAATTGGGTTGCTTAGAAGGTACTAGCATCTTCATTGGAGCCCCGCTCTTCCAATCTGATTTCTTAGTATCACCATTGAAGAAGACTTATTAGCAGTAAAAGGTGGTTTCAAATACCTAAAGTTAGAATTGGAACTGTTACCTTTGTAATACTATGAAGTATAGAATGAACGAGGACTTTGTTCCTTCAATTGTTGTTCAATTTCAATGGCTTTGTGAACTGCCTCTTCGAAATCTATAAAAGTTTGAAACCACTAAGTGTTGGCTATGAGTTTGTTCAAACCATCAATAAAATGTATCATAGTGGTCTCATCCCTCTCCTCCACATTTGCTCGTTCAATGAGCATCTCCATCTCCTTGAAGTACTCATCAACTGATTTACTTCCTTGAACAAGTCGTCGAAGTCTGGTTTTGACCTCCCTATAATAATGTGTAGGAATAAAGTGTTTTCGTATAACTTGTTTCTTCTCATCCCATGTGGTAATTTCTCTCTCGTAGTTTCATTGGCGACTTATACCAAGTTGAGTCCACCAACTCAACGCATAGTTTGAAAACTCAAGGGTCACCAATGGAACTTTCTCATCTTCTAGGCATTTATAGTAATGAAACATAAGCTCTATTTTTTATTCCCACTCACAGTATGCTTCGGGATCATTCTTTCCACGAAATCGAGGAACTGTGAACATCGGCTTTGCTAACGAAGGTTGTCCACGATCATTGGGAAATAAAGGATCTTCATCCACACGAGGGACACGTCTAGCTTGATGTCTACAAGCACGAGGTTGTTCAAACCAATCATCATCATTAGCACCCCAACATTGAGTCCTTTGCTCAGTTCGTAACTAATTTAAGGTGTTGTTCAACTGATTGAACATGGTTTCGAACTTATCAGTGATGGCATGAAAATCTAACTTTGTTGCGACACTAGCAATATTTTCGATGTTAACTAGTGGTTTGTCACTCTGGTCATCACTCCCTTTTCTACTATGAGACATTGTGACAAATCTGGAAAAAAAAACACAACACTCAAAAAAAAAAAAAAATTAAACAAACCTCATTGTTATGCACTCAAAAAGAAAAATTAAATTCTCAATGAGGTAAGAATTAATCTTGTGAGTCCTTTAGAAGTATTTATATCAATCAATCAGGATGTATTAGAATCAAACTAACAAAAATCCTAATAGCACTATGAGTCCAAAATCAGCTAGACACCAAAGAATTGTGTTGCATGAAGGAAGGAAGGTGCAACGTTCGTTAACCTACTAACACAAGAAATAAGAAAGTGTTAGCATGTGTAAAGAAATAATAACAAGCAAAAACAAATGAAAACCTAAAACTAAGAATCAATAAAATTGCAGAAACCCGAAAACCCAAAAACTACGAAACAACTTGACAAACTTCGTTCGAGGTGTTCCTAATTTCCAAAAATCACGAAATTTAAATTGGAGCCTCTCCAAATAATGTGTTTTTGATCTAGGAATTTTCGACACAAAATTCAACCCACATAATTTTTATTTTATTTTTTATTTTTCTCGTATTTTTTTTTCTCAACTTTTTGATCACTTTTTTTTGTGGGAAATATTTTATTATACTGTAATATAGTGCCAAGAATCAGTATATAAAATCTCAGATTAATTGAAAAACGTTTACCCACTCAAAAATATTTTTTTCCGAAAAAAAGTACTGGGTAAAAATTGCTTGTTGGCTGTTTGTAATGGAAATCAGTGTAGAAAGAAACGAAAAACACCCAAAACGCCCAAAATCTGATAGCAAATGATACGAAATGAAAATGGAAGAGGATCGTAAAGTTGTCAAGTCGCGGATATAACCTAAAACTCTAGATAAATGTAATCTGAAAAAAATAAAGAAAGACAGATTAGTTGACAAGAAGAATGATCAAACGAAAGAAAGATGAATGGCTGGTAACGGATCCAATAGAGAATGAAATTAGGGTTTATTGGATGAAAGAAATCATCCTTGGACCTCAAGAAAATGTCTCAACCAGATCTGGAAAACAAAAACACAAACAGATTCGTTAGAAGTGATTTAAAAGATAAAAGAAAACTGTTTATGCAAGAATGATTGAAACAGCAAGAAAAGATTGGATCTCCTAATTTTTGATGTGTTTCTTGATGGATCAAGGACGTCCCTCTGAAAGCAATTTCAACCAAGAACGAAAATCAACTAAATCAGTAACCCTAAACAACAAGAAATAAACTAAATCAAACTAGAATGATAGATTAAAGATAGAAAAGAGAAGATAACGTCCTAAGAAGCCTTGGAAACAATAAGAATCCACAACTCCCTTCAATGGCTCTAATTTCCCCTCCAGGAAAGAGACCTTGACAAGAAAAAGCTTGAAAATGATTCCCACAACCCGAAAGATTGTTAAAACAACTTCTAAAAAAAAAACTCAAGAGCAATTCTTGAAGAAAAACTCAAAGAGAATTATTATTAACTCAAAATAATCAAAATCCAGTGTTTTGTTTACAATTTCAAGGCCTATATATAGGCAATCTAAATAAAACTATTAATTAAACTAGAACTCTAACTAATCTAAACAAGAAACTTTCTTGTTGACATAAAACTCCTAAAAACTTAAACTACTTAATAATTATTTAAAATTTCTGAATAAAAAATAACAATAAAATAATAAGAGCTGATAATACAATATTGGGCTCAAATATAATAAAAATTAAACCTAAAACCCAAACCCAATATGATTTAAACTCGAATTAAAAGCCTGAAACTCGTAATTCCTGTCATAATCACGTCCAGAAATCCTGCTTGCGCGGTCTTTATTAAAATGATCATAACTTGAGCTCCCGGACTTGAAATCGAGTGATGCAAAGTGCATTTCGAAGATAAGAGATAGATCTTCGAAATCCATTAGACATCTCAACCCATAAATTCCTGGATCCCAACCAAAAAGTCGTCGCAAGCCTACTGATTTCCCCAACTTGAAAATTGGCAGCTTCTATTTCTTGGACCAAGATTTCCAAGATTTGAAATCTTGATTTTCTTGATTCTTGAAATTGTTTGGGATGGCAAAATTGGACCAAGCTTTGTTTTCTTGATTTTCTTAAAAACAAGAAAGTGAATCTTGTTTTTCTTTTCCAGTCATGTGCGCATTTAGAGCCTTGGTAACGAAGTCTTGGATGGTCTTGTTCAATCTTGCTCGAATTTGCTTGGCCTTCAACCTCGTTATTGGGCCTTGAGAAACTTTGATCCCATCACATTTATAAGCTTGAATTTGGGTCTTGCGACTAGTATCAGTCCATTTGAATAGTCACAATGCATCAATATTGAAAGCTGATTCTTGAATGAATTTTGTGCATTTATTCACCTTCAAAATCCACCAAAAATGTCCTCTTCTTGTACCAGCAAATTAAGTGACCAAATGCAAACCTTTTCATTCCAAAACCAAATAACCTTTGTATGTGAACGTCCCTAGATCTTCTTATCAGCCTTAAATCATTCCTAAAACATATTAAAAATGCATTAAGACAATTTAAACTTATCAATAAGCTAAAATGAATTGAACAATCACCTAGACAAGAATAAATGAATATTTAAACATTTGCAACTTGTTCAAATTCTTATTTAACTTAAAACACCCTATTTATAATAAAAATAAACACACTAACTCATGTTTAAACACACAAGATGTTTTAATGAATGATTTAAAGATGCAAACTAAATGAACTAATGGATTACTAAATGCATGGCTTGATTTAATGATGCAAACTTTAACTAACATGGGAGTTACATAATGCATGATAGGATTAATGATGCATATTTAACTAACATGTAAGTTACTTAATGCATGTCATTATTTATGATGCAAACTTAATTAATCATGAGAGTTAATGGATATCATTACATAATGCATGACTTTATTAAATGCAGATCACATAATGCATGTCATATTTAAAAGATGTAGATTAATAATGCATGACATAATTAAATCAAAATCTTAATAAACATAAGAGATGCTTTTATGAATGACCTAATTAAATGCAAAACACTTAATGCAAGACATAATTAAAGATGCAAACACTTATTAAACTAAAATAAAACTTAAATAAAATTAAAAAGTCCTTAAAAATACTAGCAATCAATCAGGCTTGTGAGATGTTTCATTTTGCACTTGGGCCCCTTGTGTTTGAGCCAATCTCGATATCTTCTAATTGTATCATAACATGATGTGACCGTGCTCACATCAGGAAGGAAGGTGTAACGTTCGTTAACCTACTAACACAAGAAACAAGAAAGAAAAACAGAAAACAAAGAACACCCAAAACGCCCAAAATGTAATACCAAATAATATGAGATGAAAGCGGAAGAGAATCGTAAAGTTGTCAAGTCGCGGATCTACCCTAAAGCTCTAGATAAATGTAATCTGAAACGAAAAAAAAGAAAGACAGACTAGTTGACAAGAAGAATAATCAAACGAAATTAAAATGAAAGAAAGATGAATGGCTGGTAAGAATCCAATAGAAAATGAAATTTTCTTTCCGTCCTTGGACCTCAAGAAAACATCCCAACCAGATCTGAAAAATAAAAACACAAACAGATTCGTTAGAAGTGATTTAAAAGATGAAAGCAAACTATTTAGGTAAGAATGATTGAAACAGCAAGAAAAGATTAAATCTCCTAATTTTTTATGTGTTTCTTGATGGATCAAGGTAGGAGAACGTCCCTCTTGAAGCAATTTCAACCTAGAACGAAAATCAACTAAATCAACAACCCAAAACAGTAAGAAATAAACTAGATCAAACAAGAATGATAGATTAAAGATAGAAAAGAGAAGATAACGTCCTAAGAAGCCTTGGAAACGATAAGAATCAACACGAGGGACACATCTAGCTTGGTGTCTACGAGCATGAGGTTGTTCAACCCCATCATCATCATTAGCACCCCAATGCTAAGTCCTTTGTCAGTTCGCAACTAATTTAAGGTATTGCTCATTGTCTGAAATACAGCATCCCATTGTCCTTGTATTGCCTCTTGATGGTCTAGACTTTGTTTCAACTGATTGAACATGGTTTCGAACTTAAAAGTAATGTCAAGGAGATCTAACTTTGTTGTGACACCAGCAAGATTTTTTATGTTAACTAGCGATTTGTCACTCTGGTCATCACTCCCTTTCCTACTATGAGACATTGTGACAAATCTAGAAAAAAAAAACACAACACTCAAAAAAGAAAAATTAAACAAACCTCACCGTTATGCACTCAAAAAGGAAAATTAAATTATCAATGAGGTAAGAATTAATCTTATGAGTCCTTTAGAAGTATTTATGTATATCAATCAGGATGTATTAGAATCAAACTAACAAAGTAATCCTAATGGGACTATGAGTCCAAAATCAGCTAGACACTAAAGAATTGTGTTGCACAGAGGAAGAAAGGTGCAACGTTTGTTAACCTACTAACACAAGAAATAAGAAAGTGTTAGAATGTGTAAAGAAACAATAAAAAGCAAAAACAAATGACAGCCTAAAACTAAGAATCAGTAAAATTGCAAAAACCCAAAAACTGCGAAACAACTTGACAAACTTTTTTCGAGGTGTTCCCAATTTTCAAAAATCACGAAATTTAAATTGGAGCCTCTACAAATAATGTGCTTTTGGTCTGGAAATTTTCGGCACAAAATTCAATCCACGAAATATTTTTTTATTTTTTCTTTTTCTCATATTTTTCTTTTTTTTCTACTTTTTGATCACTTTCTTTGTGGGAAATATTTTTTTATACTGTAATATAATGCCAAGAATCAGTATATAAATTTTCAGATCAATTGAAAAACGTTTACCCACTCAAAAATATTTTTTTTGAAAAATTTACTGGTAAAAATTGCTTGTTGGCTGTTTGTAATGGAAATTATTGTAGAAAACAATGAAGAACACCTAAAACACCCAAAATCTGATATTAAATGATACGAGACGAAAGTGGAAGAGGACCGTGAAGTTGTCAAGTTGCGGATCTACCCTAAAGCTCTAGACAAATGTAATCTTGGACCTCAAGAAATCGTCCCAACCAAATCAGAAAAATAAAACACAAACAAATTCGTTAGAAGTGATTTAAAAGATGAAAGCAAACTGTTTAGGCAAGAATGATTAAAACAGCAAGAAAAGATTGAATCTCCTAATTTTTTATGTGTTCCTTGATCGATCAAGGTTGGAGAACGTCCCTCTTGAAGCAATTTCAACCTAGAACAAGAACAACTAAATCAACAACCCAAAACAGCAAGAAATGAACTAGATCAAACAAGAACGATAAATTAAAGATAGAAAAGAGAAGATAACGTCCTAAGAAGCCTTGGAAACGATAAGAATCCACAACTCCTTTCAATGGCTCTAATTTCCCCTCCAAGAAAGAGATCTTGGAAAGAAAAAGCTTGAATATGATTCCCACAACCTGAAATATTGTTAAAACAACTTCTAAAAAACAATAAAGAGCAATTCTTGAAGAAAAACTCAAAGAGAATTATTATTAACTCAAAAGAATCAAAATCAAATCTGTTTATTTACAATTCCAAGGCCTATATATAGGCAATCTAAATAAAATTCTTAATTAAACTAGAACTCTAACTAATCTAAACAAGAAGTAGTTTTAAACTAAACCTTCTTGTTGACATAAAACTCCTAAAAACTTAAACTACTTAATAATTATTAAAAATTCGGAATAAAAATAACAATAAAATACTAAGAGCTGACAATACAATATTGGGCTCATATATAATAAAAATTAAACCTAAAACCCGAACCCAATATGATTTAAACTCGAATTAAAAGCTCGAAACTCGTAATTCCCGTCATAATCACGTCCAGAAATTCTTCTCGCCTAGTCTTTTTTAAAACGATCATAACTTGAGCTCCCGAACTTGAAATCAAGTGATTCAAAGTGCGTTTCGAAGATAAGAGATAGATCTTCAAAATCCATGCAGACATCTCAACCATAAATTCCTGGATTCCATCCAAAAAGTCATCGCAAGCCTTCCGATTTCCCCAACTTGAAAATTGGGAGCTTCGGTTTCTTAGACTAAGATTTCCAAGATTTGAAATCTTGATTTTCTGGATTCTTGAAATTTTTTGGAATGGAAAAATTGGACCAAGATTTGGTTTCTTGATTTTCTTGAAAACAAAAAAGTGAATCTTGATTTTCTTTTTCGGCCGTGTGCACATCTACGGCCTTGGTAATGAAGTCTTGGATGGTCCCATTCAATCTTGCTCGAATTTGCTTGGCCTTCGACCTCGTTATTGGGCCTTGAGAAAATTTGATCCCATCACATTCATAAGCTTGAAATTGGTCCTTGCTACTCGTATCATTCCCCACTTCCTCAAGAAGATTCATCCTCAAATCTTTTGCTCTCTCCCACAAGTAAAAGTGTCAATTGATGGTTGAGTAATGTAATTGGAAGTATGTCAATGGATCTTTAAAATCCTGTAACAAGGAAACACCACAAAAAAATTCGAGTTATGGTTAGTTAAAACATAATCATTCCTCACTTTTGTATGGGTATCTTCTTGTTTTTCTTTTTCTTTTTCCTCTTGAGAACTCTCCAATTTTACCTCATATGAATTATCACTCACCAAATTTAGACCATCAAGTATACTTTTATCACTAAAGATCTCTTTTCTCTCAGCCTTTTCACATATTTTTTCCTCACTTCCCATATCACCATCACAAGATTTTGAATATTCAATTCAGTACAAGGCATCTCAGTAGGAGAACATGACGTTTCTACTTCATCTATAGATTCAAGGGAAAATTCTCATTATCATCTTTTTTCGGTTCACAAAGTTCACCATTACAACAAACCTTTTTTTCACTGGAGTAAGAGTCAACAAAAGGCACAAAGTCATACTTACTTTCTTCTCTAGTTGGATATTGGATTGGACATCGAAAACTCTCATTATCTTTTGAACTACACCAATAACATTGCTCAAAATGTGAGAGATCACTTGGAATCCTCCTTTCTTTTGGCCATCTCTTCGTGAAGTACTCATCAACTGATCTACTTCCTTGAACAAGACGTCGAAGTCTGGTTTTGACCTCCCTATAATAATGTATAGGAATAAAGTGTTTTCCCATAACTTGTTTCAACTCAGACCATGTGGTAATTTCTCTCTCGTAATTTCATTGGCAACTTTTACCAAGTTGAGTCTACCAACTCAACGCACAGTTTGAAAACTAAAGGGTTGCCAATGAAACTTTCTCATCTTCTTGGCATTTATATTAATGAAACATAAGCTCTATTTTTTATTCCCACTCACAGTATGCTTCAGGATCATTCTTTCCACGAAATTCAGGAATTGTGAACTTTGGCTTTGCCAACAAAGGCTATCTGCGATCATTGGAAACCAAAAGATCTTCATCCACACGAGGGACACATCTAGCTTGATGTCTACGAGCATGAGGTTGTTCCACCCCATCATCATCATTAGCACCCAAATATTGATTCCTTTGCTCAGTTCATGACTGATTTAAGTTATTGCCCATTGTCTGAAATACAACACCCAATTGTCTTTGTTCTTCCGCTTGATGGTCTAGTTTTTGTGTCAACTGATTGAACATGGTTTCTAACTAATCAGTGATGTTGTTGATACCTAACTTTGTTGCGACACCAGCAAGATTTTCTATGTTAATTAATGGTTTGTCACTCTGGTCATCACTCCCTTTTCTACTATGAGACATTGTGACAAATATAGAAAAAAAATGCAGCACTCAAAAAAGAAAAAATTAAACAAACCTCACCGTTATGCACTCGAAAAGAAAAATTAAATTCTCAGTAAGGTAAGAATTAATCTTATGAGTCCTTTAGAAGTATTTATGTCAATCAATATGTATTAGAATCAAGCTAACAAAGAAATCCTAATGGGACTATGAGTCCAAAATCAGCTAGACACCAAAGAATTGTGTTGCGCGGAGGAAGGAAGGTGCAACATCCGTTAACCTACTAACATAAGAAACAAAAAGAAAGACAGAAAGACAAAACAAAGAACACCCAAAACGCCCAAAATCTAATACCAAATACGAGACGAAAGCGAAAGAGGATCATAAAGTTGTCAAGTCATGGATCTACCCTAAAGCTCTAGAAAAATGTAATCTGAAACAAAAAAAAAAAAGAAAGACAGATTAGTTGACAAGAAGATAATCAAATGAAATTAAAATAAAAGAAAGATGAATGGCTGGTAACGGATCCAATAGAGAATGAAATTAGGATTTCTTGGATGAAAGAAATTGTCCTTGGACCTCAAGAAAACGTCCCAACCAGATCTGAAAAATGAAAACACAAATAGATTCGTTAGAAGTGATTTAAAAGATGAAAGCAAATTGTTTGTTTAGGCAAGAATGATTGGCAGCAAGAAAAGATGAATCCCCTAATTTTTGATGTGTTTCTTGATGGTTCAAGGTAGGGGAACATCCCTCTTGAAGCAATTTCAACCTAGAACAAATATCAAGAAAATCAGCAACCCAAAATAGGAAGAACTAAACTAGATCAAAAACTCATTTGTTTTTGAAATCATGTCATTTGAAAACATCATGTTCTTTTAAATAAAAATTTATTTGTTTCTTTTTATTTAAAAATACTTGTATTATATCTTAGTTGTTAAAACACAATTTGCAGTGGCTAATAATCTCTAAAACATTTAATGTTCATTTCAAAATCCTAAATAAACAATTCATGCAATACTTACCCAAAATAAATAAATAAAAAAAAGATATTCTTATGCCACAGTTCATAATTTTAAAATAAAGTTCCAAAAAGATATTAAAACAAACCCAAATTAAAGTCCATAATAAAATCCAAAATAAACTCATATAGTTCGTAAAAGTCCTGAATTATTTTAAAAATCCATGACTAAGAGATCATTATTTCGAGAGCCTCTCTGATGACCGAATCCGAGTATTAATAACGAGGATTACTTGAGACACATGACTATCATGGGTGAGCTTTAAAAGGCTTAGTGTGAGATCAATACAAACATATAACTTACAATTTAACCTACATCTCAACACATCCAAATCATCAAGTTTGCAATTTTCACAATAATCACATATTATCAAATTTTACACACACACACACACACATATGAAGACATGCTTATGTAATGATGCACATTATGAAGAATTTCCTACCCATCTCTACACACCAAGATCGAGTTCCCCAAAACTTATCCATCCAATACACACTATTTGTGGACAAGCCACCACATAGATACCGATAAAAATTCACATAACACATCGTGGACAAGCTACCACATAATTGTCGATAACAACCACATAATTGCATTTTGGATAAACCACCACATAATTGCCGATAACAGCCACATAATTGCATTTTGGATAAACCACCACATAATTGTTGATAACGGCCACATAATCACAGTTAAACTAGCACATAGCTTCCTCCTTTCACAATCCTACCCCATGCATGTGATATGACCATTTTAACACATATGATTCACTTTTCGCATATTTCACATAATCATGCTCAGAGCTCATATTTCTCAATTTTACACATATGCATGTAAACATGCTCACATTTTCGTATATCACATAGTTTTCACTTCACATCACTTTAGCATGCTTCAACATATATATATATATATTAAATCATGGATCTCGTCACACATACACATAAAATACATATTTAGATCAGCACATATCATTTTAGCCATGAATCACATAACATAGAGTTTAGGTCAACATTATATACATCGCATATCACAAATCATAGATTTTCACAACACTTAACAATTTAGGACACTTACTTGGATTCCTCTTGGTTGAGTTTTTCAACTCCACTTGAGTACTTCATGTACTCTTGATTTAATTAATTTAATAACATTTTATTAAAATAAATAATATCATATTTTACTTAAAACAAGAGTTAGATCCCACTCCTTATTGTAGAGCTAAACTGTACGCTCCCTTTGTAGAGGTCTCGCTTGGATCTAGTCCTGATTACAAATCTAATCACATGAATATCTCTTTTTAGTCATGATCTAACAAAAAACAAGTCCTTTATAATATCTAATGTAGGAAATCTCACCAATACTTATACTTAATTCGAATGCTCGAATTTGTTACTCTCATGATGTCACACTATTGATTTCCCGCAGGGTTGTTATTTGGTGCTTCATGTTCATATGAGGTTGTATTAGTACTATGATATTCAAATAATAATAAATAATAATATGGTACTAATATGGCCCTATGCCATTATGCCAAGTCTTAGAATTTCTAAGTGTAGGATTTACTATCAAAAAACCTCACTTACACTTGTTTCAACCTGGAGAGGTCGAGAAATCGAGAATGGGATGAGATCAACGATTCGAGTGTTCTAAATTAATTGATAAAATGAAAGAAAAATTTGAGTTTTATTCACTTAAGGAATTGAAATAAGAAAAAGAAAACAAAAGGGAAATTTTTGGTCATCGACGATGGTGGCGGCGGTGGTCTGATGGTATCGATTCGATGGTGGATCGATAACGATTAAGCGGTAGTCTAAAGGTGGTGAGAAAAATATAAGGAGGGAGAGGGTTTGTTCACAAAGTTAGAAGAAAGGAGAAAAGAAAAATTAAGTAGAGTAGGAGGGGTTTTCTGCAGTGGTTCATGGTGGCGATGAAGGGTGGTGATGGAAAAAAAAGAGAGTCTTGAGTGATGGTGGGGTTTATAGGTGGTGGTTGTTTTATCAAAAAGAAGAGAGAAAAAGGAATGGAGAAGAAAAAGAAAAAAAAAAAAGAAAAGAGGGAGAATGAGGAGGGTGGATGGAAAGGAGGTATTTTGGTGGTTATTACTTGATTTTTTTTTGCAAGGATAAGTGAAAGGAAAGGAGAGGGAACAAGGGAGAAAAAAGGGAGATGTGTCTCACAACATATGGCAAGTTTAAATTACTAATGGAGGAAAGGAATCAAATCATTTATGGCAACAATAGACAACAATGGTAAGGCACATTGCACTCCCAAAGGAAGGACCTAGGTTTGAACCTTGGAGATGACATTGTTGGGAGGGGCAGCCACGCACCCCGAATATGGACCGTAAAACGGACATGAATAACATAAAAAAGTGAAAATTTTAAATTAAAAATATGAGGGCAATGGGATTCGAACTGGACACCTTTTAATTAACTTAGGAGCTTGCTACCACTAGACCACATTGTTCCTTGTTTTCACTATTGCACAATAAATTTTAAGACATAAGAGATGACAGTTTCACTCTTGAATAATTAATTGAAAATTGGATGTGACACCCAAAATAAAGTATAGTCCATAACCATAAAAATCATTTTTTCGAGAGTCTCTCCAATGACAAAATCCGAGTCCTAACTACGAGGATTATTTGAAACACATAAGTAATGTCGATGAGCTTTGAAAGGCTCAATGTAAGATCAACACATAATATATTTGCATATACCAAAATACATATATCAATCATGACATAATTATACATCATTAAAATAATGGAATATAACTCTAATACCTATGCATGGACATATTGATGCATATTTTAAAACTATGCACATTTTATAAAATTCCTAGCCCTCACCGCTACACACCAATATTGAGTTCCCTAGAACTAGTCCATCCAAAACACCATTTATGGACATGCCACCACTGATTTGTAGAGAAACTGCCACTGATAACAATTTTGTGGACAAGCCACCAGTGATTTGAAGATAAACTGTCACTGATAATTCTTTTGTGGACAAGCCACCACTAATTTGCAACTATACTGCCACTGCTTCTACCTTTCACAAAATCCCACCCCATGCATATGATATGTAAATTTCACTTTGAACACATATAGATCACTTTTACACTAATGCACATGTAAACATGCTCTCATAATCATATAACACATAATAACCAGTTATCACATGTTAAACATGCTTTTCACATTAAATCATAGATCTCGATTTATCATACACATACACACACATATATATATATATAAGTCACACATGTTTAAGTCATCACTTATAACACATATGTCATACATCACATATCAAGATGATGAGATCTACACATACATCAATAATCACGAATAAGATCACATCATTTATCATGCATTTCCAAAATCACTCGATTAGAGTCACTTACTTGGTGTTCATCTTGATAAGTTTTTCACCTCTTCATGAATATTTAGTGTACTCATATTTTAATATAATTAAATTATTGATACGGCCATGGTCCGAGACTCACCAAGTGCTAACAAGGAACCTTTGGAGCTGCCCTTAGGACCTATAACTCTAGCACAAGCCAAAGGTTTCAAGGAGGCTATTTCGGCTCTAATTGATCGAGCGTGGGGAGAAGCTGTTGCGGGGCTTATCGATCAATCTTGGACAAGACAACTAAGTTGACCTTGCAACCTCCTACAAGTTCATCTAGCTCATTGAACTCAACTTCAGCTCATTTTTAACTTAGCATTATTTTGCTGGAATAAATATTTAATTTGTTTTAGTTAATTTAGTTATTTAATTTAAGTTGTTAAATGTGTCATAATCTGGACATTTTTATTAAATAGGGTTTTAATGTGTCTTAGTTTGATACATATTTAATAGTTGTTTTTAATGTGTCTTATTTTGATACATATTTAATAGTTGTTTTTAAGGTGTCTAAGTTTGAGACAAATTAATTTCATGTTTGAATTAATTTGTCCTTGCCGAAATTAATTAGCTAATTAATGTGTTTTAGGTACATGCAATTAGCTGATTAATATATTTCAGGTACATTTATGGATGGCTTGAATATGGTGTGTTGTTATTGAAATGCTCCAAACACCTCTTCGTGAATGCCAAGAGCCATTGAGCTGCTGATTTGTCTTCCCGAAGCTATCCATTTAGTTGCTTAAGTGCCTTCACATTTGCTAGAGGTTCCTTTCACACTCATGGCTATTCAAATTCGTATGTTCACACTCCAAGATTGTTGAAGTGTCCCAAGCTGCCATTTAAAGTCCAAGACTCTCCAAACATTCAAGGTAGCCCCTTAAAAGCCTTTCACACCTCTTAGCTGAATCTAGCCTAGTCCATTCAGTTCCATACAGCTCCTTAATTTCATTTAATTTAAGCTTATTGGAAACATCAAGGGACTTGTCTAATGGCATCACCAATGCTAGAAAAGGTTCAAGGAAGTTTCCAACTCCATTAAGCTGAACACATGCTGCCCATTCTATTCCCCAAGTGTTTATTCAGCTAGCCATGAATTGAGCTATAAATATGAAGCTTTTTAGTTGTATTGCAGACTTTTTGATACTTTGATGAATTTTGATATCTTAGTAAGTTTATACAACTCTCAATTTTCGTTTAAGACTCAAGTTGACTTATCTAGCTTGCTAGTGGCGTCATCCTTGTTTCTTTGAACTTATCACTCAAGTTCACTCTTAAACCGAGTATGACATTCACCTTTCATACCTTTGGTTCCTATCTCTTCATAGGTAGCGGGTCAAGATCCTTTCTATCACCCTTCCATCACCTTAAGTGTCTTATAAGTCTCGAGTCAATACTCCTTCATAGTATTGGTTCATTCTTGACCTTAAACTTACTTATCCACTATAACTTTCCATCTTTGCCTTACCTCATTTCATTCCTAGCCAAACTGCATCCATACTTAGCCGAATTCCTTCCAACTCAAACTTAGAACGATACTTCTCCATTTAACGATCAGGCACAACTACGACTCGAATACTTTCACAAACTCAAGATCGTATCATTTGATATCAGAGCTAGCAAAAATTAAGGAGTACGAACGTTCGAGCATTCCCAAAGTAAGTTCTTGAAAAAAAATTCGTGAAAAAAAAAGAGAATAGATAGCATATTAGAAGTGCAAAGTTTGAAATATTAAAAAAAAGAGTTTCTAAAGTATAAAAAAGAAGAAGGCTAGTTTGTGATAGCAATTATTTTCTCGATTTCAAGAAGTTTCCTGTACAACTCATTCCGCCACACTTCAAGCAAAAAAAAACCCATTCTTTTCTGTCAGCCTACCTATTACCAAAGACATCATCTACCTTTGCACCCCTTTGAAGCCGACCCTTAAACTAGCTTATAAGTCTAAACGAGTTGTTTTACAAACTTTGAGAGAAGAATTGAGTGGTAAAAGGCACGAGAGTGGTGAGCTCATTAGAGAGTAGAAAAAAGCCAAAATATTGAGTGCAAACATGAGTGGAGTGTCATCTATTCTTTTCTTTGCAAGTGAATTGTGAGAATTTATGGTGAGGATTAAAATATCATGTCTCGAAGCCCAGAAAGAAACATGGCGGAAGGAGGTGGTTTACGACCTGGTCGAAATGTTGCGACTAGTGGAGGAGTACCAAATTTGACGCTCCAAGCCCTTATGCATGAGATGGAGCGCATGTTTGATCGAAAGCTAGAGCCCATACAAGAACGATTGGACTGAGTCGAAGAGAGGGGCCAGCGAGAGAAAACTCCCCAAAGTCCACAAAGGGAGCGAGGCCGTCCAAGGTTCAATCAAAATGATCTATATGAGCCAAGCGATGTGGAGAGTGACCAAGCTTCGAATCAAAGCGAAAGGCAAAGAGGCCAAAGAAACCGAGGTCCTCAAGAGTGAGAACGAGTGGACGATGATTTGAAGAATATAAAGTTATCCATTCCACCATTCCAAGGTAGATCAGATCCGAAGGTGTACCTTGAATGGGAGAAGAAGATTGAATTAGTTTTCGAGTGCCACAATTACTTAGAAACTAAGAAAGTGAAGTTGGCAGAAATCGAGTTTTTCGACTATGCCATGATCTGGTGGGATCAATTCACTACAAGTCGAAGAAGGAACGGTGAATGGCCAATAACCACTTGGGTCGAAATGAAGGCCATGATGTGTAAGCGCTTCATTCCATCCTACTACCACCGAGAGCTCTATCAAAAGCTCAAAAACCTTACTCAAGGCACTAGGAGCGTGGAAGACTATTTTAAAGAAATAGAGATTGCCATGATACGTGCGGATGTGGAAGAAGATCAAGAGGCAACCATGGCCAGATTTTTAGCCGAACTCAACCGAGATATTACCAACATTGTGGAACTTCAACACTACGTTGAAGTAACTGACATGGTGCACATGGTCATCAAGGTAGAGAAGCAACTTAAGCGCAAAGGTTCCATTCGAGGCTATTCCAACTCCAATGCCTCACAATGGGGCCAAGGCACTAGCAAGAAAGATCCACCAAGCCGTGCCAAGGAGCAAATGGTGCCAGAAAAGTCGAACAAACCTATGAGTGAATCTAGCAAAGGCAAGGTCGAATCATTCTCCAATCGGTCAAGGGACATAAAATGTTTTAAATGCCTTGGGAGGGGGCATATCGCCAGCCAATGTCCTAATCGAAGTAACATGGTTGTTCGCGCAAACGGAGAGATTGAGTCGGAGGAAGAGAATGGAGAAGAACTCGATGCCATCACTGATGAGGAGGAGGAATTAGAGTATGCTGTTGATGGCGAATTCCTTGTCATAAAAAAGAAGCTTACGTCTTCAAAGTGTGGAGAACGAGCAGCAAAGAGAAAATATCTTTCACACTCAATGCCAAGTACAAGGTAAAGTGTGCTGCGTTATTATTGATGGTGGGAGTTGCACCAATGTGGCCAGCACTTTGATGGCGAAAAAATTGGGATTGCCAACAACTAAGCACCCATATCCCTACAAGCTTCAATGGCTTAATGATGGTGGCGAGTTGAAGGTGACCAAACAAGTGCACATGGCATTTTTTATTGGAAAGTATACGGATGAAGTCCTATGTAATGTGGTTCCCATGCATGCGGGACACTTGCTGCTAGGACGACCATGGAAATTTGATAGGCGAGTTATTCACGATGGCTATGCCAATCGGTATACTTTCAAACATTTGGGTAAAAATGTAACTTTGGCTCCCTTGACGCCAAAACAAGTATATGAAGACCAAATCAAATTGAAAAATTCTGTTGAACAAGTGAGGGAAAAAGAAAAGAGTGAGAATGAAAAAGAAAAGAAAATTGAAAAAAAGAAAGGAAAAATGAGAGAAAAGAGCAAAGAAAGTGAGAAGAAAGAGAGAAAAAGAAAAAGATGAAATGGAATAAAAAGAGATAGAAAAATTAAACGTGTATGCAAAAGGGAAGGAGTTTCTAAAATCCTACTTGATGAAACAGCCGATCTTTGACTTGGTTGAAAATCTCCCTTCTTCTGTTGTGTCTCTTTTGCAGGATTTCAATGATGTCTTTCTAGAAAAAGTCCCTAGCGGGTTGCCACCCATCTGAGGAATTGAGCACCAAATTGATTTTGTTCCTGGAGTCATCATTCCTATTAGGCCAGCTTATCGGAGCAACCCTAACGAAACCAAAGAATTACAAAGACAAGTTAACGAACTTATGGAAAAGGGTTACATCCGTGAAAGCCTTAGCCCGTGCATCGTGCCTATTTTGTTGGTGCCAAAGAAGGACGAAACTTGGCGTATGCGTGTTGACTATGGTGCGGTGAAAAAAATAACAATCAAGTATAGGCATCCTATACCACGTTTAGATGACATGCTTGATGAGTTGAGTGGTGCTAATTTATTTTCTAAAATTGATCTTAAAAGTGGATATCGCCAGATTCGAATGCGTGAAGGTGACGAGTGGAAGACCACTTTTCAAACTAAATACGATTTGTATGAATGGTTGGTCATGCCATTTGGCCTAACTAACGCACCTAGTACATTTATGTGCCTTATGAATTATGTTCTGCGGGTCTTTATTGGTATGTTTTGCGTTGTGTATTTTGATGATATCCTTGTCTATAGTAAGACTTTGGATGAACATGTGTTGCATCTTAAATTTGTCTTGGAGGTTCTTCGAAAGGAGACCTTGTATGCAAACCTTAAGAAATGCACATTTTGTACTAACAAAGTTGTCTTCTTAGGCTTTGTGGTTAGTTCAGAAGGACTTGAGGTGGACTAAGAAAAAGTTAAGGTAATCTGAGATTGGCCTAGACCGACAAGCATAAGCCAAGTGAGGAGCTTCAATGGATTGGCAAGCTTTTATAGGCGTTTCGTACCAAATTTCAACACCTTGGCCGAACCTTTGACAAGTGTGATCAAGAAGAATTCAGCCTTTCAATGGAACGAAGAACAAGAGAAAGCCTTTAACTCCATTAAAGATTGTCTTCCTAATGCACCTCTGCTTATTTTGTCTAACTTTTCTAAAACATTTGAAATTGAATGTGATTCCTCAGGTGTAGGAATCGGAGCCGTTCTAACTCAAGATGGGAGGCCCATTGCATACTTTAGTGAGAAACTAAATGGAGCCGCCTTGAACTACCTGATCTACGACAAGGAGATGTATACACTCATTCGAGCCTTAGAGACTTGGCAGCACTACTTGTGGCCCAAGGAGTTTGTAATTCACTCAGATTATGAGGTGTTAAAGCACCTCTAGGGCCAAAACAAGCTGATTAAGCACCATGCCAAGTGGGTAGAGTATTTAGAATCTTTTCCTTATGTTATAAAATATAAGAAAGGTAAGGAAAATATCGTGGCTGATGCACTTTCGAGGAGGAATACTCTTTTGTCTTACTTAGATTCAAAATTGCTTGGATTTACGTTTTTAAAGAATTGTATGCTTCTAATGCTGATTTTGGTGAGTTGTATGCTTCTTGTGAAAAAGTTGTTGTTAACAAGTTCTTTAGGTACGAAGGCTTCCTCTTTAGAGAAGGCAAGCTTTGCATTCCGCAAAGTTCCATTCGGGGCTTATTGGTAAACGAGGCACATAGTGGGGGTCTTATGGGCCATTTTGGCGTAGGGAAAACCTTAGAAATGCTTCAAGAGCATTTCTTTTGGCCAAGGATGAAAAGGGATGTCAAGAGAGTTTGTGCTTAATGCGTGACATGCAAGAAAGCAAAATCAAAGATCAAGCCACATGGGCTATACACGCCACTACCAATACTCGAAGAGCCTTAGGACAACATTTCCACGGACTCTGTCCTTGGATTACCTAGAACTAAAATTGGAAAGGATTTGATTTTTGTTCTTGTAGATAGATTTTCTAAGATGTCTCATTTTATAGCTTCCACAAAAATTGATGATGCTGTTCATATTGCCAATTTATTCTTTACAAAAATCGTTCGATTGCATGGCATTTCGAAAACCATCGTATCTGACTGAGACATGAAATTTCTTAGTCATTTTTGGAGGTCGTTGTGGGGAAAGCTTGGAACGAAGCTACTATTCTCAACAACTTGTCACCCCCAAAAGGATGGCCAAATGGATGTGGCGAATCGTGTTTTGTCAACCTTGTTGCGAGCTATCATTCGAAAAAATCTAAAGTCATGGGAGGAGTGTTTGCCGCACATCGAGTTCGCTTACAATCGATCCATTCTTTCAGCAACCAAATACTCACCTTTTGAAATTGTCTATGGTTTTAATCCCTTGACTCCATTAGACTTAGTTCCTTTTCTTAACGATAATCTTATACATGTAGATGCTAAACGGAAGGCTGAGTACGTTAAGCAGCTACATCAAAAAGTGAGAATTAATATTGAGGCTAGAATCGAAAGCTACATGCATAAGGCAAATAAGGGACGAAAGCGTGTTGTGTTTGAACCCAGAGATTGGGTTTGGTTTCACATGAGAAAGGAACGTTTTCTAGCCCAACGAAGGTCCAAATTATTACCAAGAGGAGATGGTCCATTCCAAGTGCTAGAACGGATCAACGAGAACTCTTATAAGCTCGACCTTCCAGGTGAGTATAACATCAGCGCAAGCTTTAACGTGTCTTACTTATCTCCCTATGATGTAGGCAACGATTTGGGGACAAATCACTTTGAAGAAGAGGGAATGATACGGCCACGGTCACTAAGTGCTAACAAGGAACATTTGGAGCCGCCCTTAGGACCTATAACTCGAGCACGAGCCAAACGTTTCAAGGAGGCTTTTCGGCTCTAATTGATTGAGCGTGGGGAGAAACCGTTGCGGGGCTTATCGATCAATCTTGGACAAGTCAACTAAGTCGGCCTTGTAACCTCCTACAAGTTCATCTAGCTCATTCGTAGCTCATTGAACTCAACTTCAGCTCATTTTTAACTTAGCATTATTTTGCTGGAATAAAATTTTAATTTGTTTTAGTTAATTTAGTTATTTAGTTTAAGTTATTAAATGTGTCATAATCTGGACATTTTTATTAAATAGGGTTTTAATGTGTCTTAGTTTGATACATATTTAATAGTTGTTTTTAATGTGTCTTATTTTGATACATATTTAATAGTTGTTTTTAAGGTGTCTAAGTTTGAGACAAATTAATTTCATGTTTGAATTAATATGTCCCAGCCGAAATTAATTAGCTAATTAATGTGTTTCAAGTACATGCAATTAGGTGATTAATATATTTCAGGTACATGTATGGATGGCTTGAATATGGCGTGCTGTTCATTGAAATGCTCCAAACACCTCTTCGTGTATGCCAAGAGCCATTGAGCTGCTGATTTGTCTTCCCAAAGCTGTCCATTTAGTTGCTCAAGTGCTTTCACATTTGCAGGAGGTTCCTTTCACACTCATGGCTATTCAAATTCGTGTGTTTACACTCCAAGGCTGTTAAAGTGTCACAAGCTGCCATCTAAAGTCCAAGACTCTCCAAATATTCAAGGCAGCCCCTTAAAAGCCTTTCACACTCTTGGTTGAATCTAGCCTAGTCCATTCAGCTCCTTACTTAATTTCATTTAATTTAAGCTGATTGGAAACATCAAGGGACTTGTCTAATGGCATCACCAATGCTAGAGAAGGTTCAAGGAAGTTTCCAGCTCCATTAAGCTGAACACATGCTGCCCATTCGGTTCCCTAAGTGTCTATTCAGCTAGCCATGTAATTGAGCTATAAATATGAAGCTCTTTAGTTGTATTGTAGACTTTCTGATACTCTGATGAATTTTGATATCTTAGTGAGTTTATTCAACTCTCAATTTTCGTTTAAGACTCAAGTTGACTTATCTAGCTTGCTAGTGGCGTCATCCTTGTTTCTTTGAACTTATCACTCTTAAACCGAGTGTGGCGTTCACCTTTGATACATTTGGTTCCTATCTCTTCATTGGTAGCGGGTCAACATCCTTTCTATCACCCTTCCATCACCTTAAGTGTCTTATAAGTCGCAGGTTAATACTCCTTCATAGTATTGGTTCATTCTTGACCTTAAGCTTACTTATCCACTATAACTTTCCATCTTTGCCTTACCTCGTTTCATTCCTAGCCAAACTACATCCATACTTAGCCAAATTCCTTTTAACTCAAACTCAGAACAATACTTCTCCATTTAACGATCGGGCACAACTACGACTCGAATACTTTCACAAACTCGAGATTGTATCAATTATTAATGTAATAAAATAACTATATCACACAAAAAAATGATAACAATTCCACACCTTAGATTGTAGATCCAATTTGCATAAATCCTTATTAACGGTTTCACTCGATCTATCTCACAAGACAATCTAACAAATAAGTAACATTTATTAGTAAGGATCTTTTGAAGATATTTTCGTCACTTAAGAGATCAATCACTAGTAGTCTCACCAACACTTACCCCACGATATAAGACTCTCGAAAGGAGGATTTCTAATGAGAAGTTAGAGGTCTCCCCTATGAATAGCTTTCAACCATTCAAAGTTGATATGAAATCGTATTAGTAAGTTAGTAAATAAATAATAATAAATTATTATGTTGACACTATGGCACTATACCATTCGACCAAGATATGAAACTATGGCATAATACCATTCAGCCAAGATATGAAACCTCCGAGAGACGGATTTTATGATCCAAATAACCACACTTACACATGATTCAATATAGGATGATCGATGAATCGAGAAAGGAATGAGATCGATGATTTTAGTCTAAAAAGGTTAATTGAGTGAAGGAAAATGTAAGTTTAAGCAATAAAAGAATTGGTAAGTGAAATAGGAAGAGAAAGGAAGAACTTCGGTCACCAATGGTGACGACGATGGTGGTCAGATAGTGGCTCGACAACGGTTCGAAGATGGTGGAGTGGCGGTCCGACAGCGGTGGAGTTGTTTTTTGACGACTGTGGAATTATAGGTTTTTGGTGAAATAGAGGAGGAGAAAAGAGTATGAGAAGAAAATAAAGTAAAGGAGAAGAAGAGTCCGTGGTGGCTCACGACTGCGGTCACGGCGATGGAAGAGAGGAGGAGCAGAAAGGGGCAATGTTTATGATGGCCAAAAGGTGTGTCGATGGTGGTGCAAGGGTCTGTTGTGGTGGAGGAGAAAAAAGACTAAAGAAAAATGGGTGATGGTTGTTTTTCAAGTTGAGAGAAAATGGAGGAGGAAGAAATGAGCAAAAATGAGAGAATGGTAACCAAATGGGTTGTATGGACAACAAGAAAGTGTGGTAAGTTTGGTCAACTGTGACCAGGTTCAATGAATCACACAAATAGGTAAGATGGGAGGTTTAAGCAATGGAGGGAAAATGGAGTGAAAAGGGGATCATGCACCCCCAACTTAAGACAAGTTTGATCTATATTGGAGGAAAGGAATCTTCCTAATTTATGGTGAAAGGGGAACTGGACGGAAAGCACTTAAAATATAAGGAAAATTTGTAAAAAAAAACTTAATTGAAAGAGTTATTTTGTTGTCTTTATTGTTTGAATAAATTGTGCTAAAAAGTTATTTTATTGTCTTTAATGCCAATTGAGACCTAAAGGTCAACTAACATACTTCGTGAGTGTGCACGAGACCATTAGCAACTGATCAAAAGTGAAACTAATCATTTCTTCACGACATAGGATGCTTTATGTTGCAATAAAGGGACCAACATTGATGATGAAGGAGACGGCCTGCTTCGTCACAACACAAGACCTGGTGTGTCACGACATTGACCCCTGAACGTAACTTTGCACCGAGTGAAGGGTGTTTCAGTCTTTACAATGCAACTTAAACAAGAAGGATGACACCTAACCTAGGGTTGATGAAAGTGGCTTGCCAAGGCTATAAATAGGGCCTTTAGCACTAGGTTTAGGGACACCATTTATGAGCTTTCAGTTTTTACGTTGTATTTTCATTCTAGAAGTGAGATTGTAAAACTCACATAAACGTTCGAGGAATTTTTCTTGACAGATTGCCAATAAAATTAAAGTTTCTTTTTCATTTGATCTATTCAATTTTATGTTTCCATATATTATTATTTTGGTTATGATTAAGAAATCATTAGGAACAAATTACATTTTGGGGAATTAGGGAGTGGAAGTATGAATATTCAATTGTTGTTTAATAGGGATTTTTTTCATTCGAATCAACAATTTAGGAAAAGAAGAACATCAAACAAACACTAGGCTTGACAATCCTAGAATGTCATTTAGGTGGGAACGAACCCAAAATTGGTATTACCCATCCGTGAAAACCTTTTCCCCAAATCGATTTAGACTGTGACATCTAGCAATAAGTAGTCTCTATTGACTTGCTATGCTGGCATAAGATCGAAAGATCCAACTAGGGTAGTGACTAGTTGATTAAAGGAAAATCCCCAAGACCTAACAATTGAAGAATTCATACTAAAGCAACCTAACATCCCCAAAGCCATTTACTTTTATTTCTTTAAGAAATCGAAGTTATAAAAGAACTCGTAAAAGTTTTACAAGTTCAGATGTTTGTCCAAGATCCAAGAGAAAAACAATTCTCATGTAAATATGTTTTTAATTCAAAGACCAAAAGTTGTATAAAAAATTAAAAACTATTTGAACCAATTGATGCGAATGTTCAGAAAATTGCTTGAAGGAATGGATCGTCTTGGAAACTTTAAGGAACTAATGTTATAAAAGAACTCGTAAAAGTTTGACAAGCTCAAAAATTCATCCAGAAACCAAGAGAGAATCTATTCTCATGTAAATAAGTTTTTAATCCAAAGACCAAAAGTTGTTTACAAAATGTCAAACTATTTGGACCAAATAATGTGATTTCCCGAGCATGGAATGTTTGGAAAATTTCTCGAAGGAATGGACTAACTTGAATACATTTATGAACCAAAGTTATCCAAGAACTCGTAAAAGTTTAACAAGTTCGGAAGTTCGTCCAAGAATCAAGAGAGAAATAATTCTACGTAAATAAGTAATTTGAGCTTCCGATCTTTGAGTGTTCGGAAAAAAGTTTGTTGGAAGAATCGTCTTTAAATGGTTCACAAAAAGTGAAAACCTTAATTCGAAGCACTTGAATTCTCTAAGGAACCGTAGCTATATTAAAACTACGACCCGCTTAAACTTGACCATATACTCGAATCTTGATGTATCGAAGTCGTCACACCCCGGGATGGTAAACAGAGTGATAAGACAAATTTTGAACACCACAAACTTTAAAGAAAGTTTGATCAGTTCGAACAGTTCAACGAAGAACCAAGAGAGAAATATTCTCACAAATGATTTAAATTCAAGCAAAGTTTTTTTTAACATAGTGATTTAGGATGAAACTTATAGGCCTGAATTGACCTTTCAAGTTCCTATAGGACCCTTAAAATTCGGTCATTTAACTAACTTAAAAATAGACCATTAAATTTTATTTAACTCATGATAGCTAGCCCAAAAGTCATGTCTCTTCACTTGTCTTTGAGTAGATGAGAGGTCATGTCTTTTCATAGTCCATGGTTAGATTAAAAGTCATCTTCTTTATGAAAGCTTAATGGTCCTTAAAGGTGTTGTTTGTAGTCCCTTTATGTTCCATAACCGGTTGTCTTTATTGCTTCTGATGTCATGAATTGGCCTTTAAGTGCTTGAAACCAATCAGATTTGAAGAGCCACTCTTGGTCCATTTGAATAGTCACAATGCATCAATATTGAAAGCTTATTCTTGAATGAATTTTGTGCATTTATTCACCTTCAAAACACACCAAAAACGTCCTCTTCTTGTACCAGCAAATTAAGTGACCAAATGCAAACCTTTTCATGCCAAAACCGAACAGCCTTTGTATGTGAACGTCCCTAGATCTTCTTATCAGCCTTAAATCATTCCTAAAACATATTAAACATGCATTAAGACAATTTAAACATGCCAATAAGCTAAAATGAATTGAACAGTCACCTAGACAAGAATAAATGAATATTTAAACATTTACAACCTGTTCAAATTCTTATTTAACTTAAAACACTCTATTTATAATAAAAATAAACACACTAACTCATGTTTAAACACACAAGATATTTTAATGAATGGTTTGAAGATGCAAACTAAATGAACTAATGGATTACTAAATGCATGACTTGATTTAATGATGTATTTAACTAACATGGGAGTTAGATAATGCATGATAGGATTTGTGATGCATATTTAACTAACATGTAAGTTACTTAATGCATGTCATTATTTTGTGATGCAAACTTAACTAATCATGAGAGTTAGTGGATGTCATTACATAATGCACGACTTTATTAAATGCAGATCACATAATGCATGTCATATTTAAAAGATGTAGATATTATAATGCATGACATAATTAAATCACAATCTTAATAAACATAGGAGATGCTTTTATGATGACTTAATTAAATGCAAAACACTTAATGCAAGACATAATTAAAGATGCAAACACTTATTAAACTAAAATAAAACTTAAATAAAATTAAAAAGTCCTTAAAAACATTAGCCCAATAATCAATCTAGCCTGTGAGATGTTTCATTTTGCACTTAGGCCCCTCGTGTTTGGGCCAATCTCGATATCTTCTAATTGCATCATAACATGATGTGACCGTGCTCACATCATACCCTCCCTCTTGAAAACGATTTGTCCTCAAATCGGGCCATTTGCTTGCAAAAAATGTTTTACAGTCACAATCCCCTTTGTCATGAACTTGACAAAATCATTTCGAAAAACCTGAAATCAAACACAGTTTGAAAATAAAGAAAGCTAATTGCAAACCCTCCCTCTTTAGAACGATTCAATTTCAAGTTGTCACCTACACATGAGTGAAATAAATCAGTGACATTAAGAATAATACACACAAAATATTTTTCCAAAATCCTTTTTAGAGTCTAAAGGTGCAAACCATCACCGGGATCAAAGACATAAGTTTGCCTTACCTTTTCAAAATGAATCAAAAAAGTTCATTGTTGGTAACATGGAAGAATCGTAAAGCATTTGAAATTTATTCACATAGTCATGCAAAACAAAATTCTGATGCTCGAATTCCTTCAATAATATAAAACAACAATCTCCGGGATTGAAAACAAAATTTTGATAATTTATCTCCAAATGAATCACATGCTTTCCTTTCAAAAACAAATCACACATACTAAATGTACAAAATTCATACATATGCAAATTCACGTAAACAAATCTCTCAATCTTCCTTTGAGCAAACATGTACTTACATGAAAATTTTCCACAAAAATTTGAAGAATTCACATAACCATCATAATGAAACAAATTAAGCATTTTATGTGAAAACTCTTTATTGTTCAAAACAATAAGATTTTGCAAACATCTAGTTGGACCAAAGACGTCAATGATTTTATCAACTTGCGATTCAAAATTGCTTGGACCAGCTCGATACATTTTATGAGAAAAATATTTTAAATCATTACTTATGTCAAGATCAGTAACATCTTTCAATGAATAACAACACAACAGATTATTGTAAAGAGTTTTGAGATAAAAAAATATTGAGAAATTTATCAATGAAATTTAAAGAATATCGTGGTTTATCCTCAAAGAATTTATTACCTTGCTCACTTTCCTACGCTTGATCTTGGAGATTAATTTTATTTTTGTTCTTACCTTTCTCGATCAACTGGAATCGTCTCTCATTGGGAAGATATTGAAGTTGGAACTTGTCAATTGGATCTTTAGAGACCTGAAAAGAAGAGAAAACACGAAGCAAATTTGTATGTTGGTTAGTTAAAACATCCCTCGCATTTGTTTGAACAAGTTCTTTGTTTTCACTCTCTTCTTTTTCACATTCTTTCTCAACCTCACATTCTTTTTCCATAAGGATACGCTCATCACCCACTCTTTCATTTCTTTCTTCATTCTCAATTTCTTTTTCAATTTCGATCTCTTTTCTCACACTCTCTTTTATTTTTGGAATCTCACTCTCATTCTTTTTTTCAAGTTTTTTTTTATTTCTTTTGACAATCTTTTTTTTCAATATCTCTTTCATCTTCTCTTTCTTTTTTTTACACATTCTCCTTTTCTTTCCTTTTCAATTTCCTCACTAGCTTTTAACTTCATTTGATCTTCAACAATTTGTTTGGGAGTTAAAGAAACTAGTGTAATAGATTTTCCTCGAAACACTAAAGAAAAACGATTAGATTGTCCATCGTACTTGGCTCGACGATCAAATTGCCAAGGTTGACCCAAAATAATGTGGCTATCTTGTATGGGAGCAACGTCACACCAAACTTCATCACGGTACTTTCCAATAGAGAATGGAACCAACACTTGATTGGTTACCTTTACTTTTTCGCATTTGTTGCACCATTGAAGATTATAGGGTTGTGGATGTTCCAGCATGAGTAGGTTCATCTTCTCAACCATGTAAGGGCTCGCAATGTTAGCACATATTCCGCCATCGATGATAAGACTACATACTTTGTCGTGGACTTGAAAGCGTGTTTGGAATGACTTTTCTCGTTGAATGTTTGTAGCCTTTCTTCTAACTTGATTTTCTTTAGACATTATTTTCAACAAAGGATTAGAAAACACAAGAATAAGTGTAACAAAATATATATATACCTCACCAAATACAAATCCTCACGTGTCACTCGAAAAAAAATTCACTCTACTCATGTTTCACTCCACAATTCTTTGGTTTTTTTTCTCTCTCGGATGCTCTTACCACACTCGTGCCTTTTTCCACTCGTAATTTTATCTTGTAAGCTCTTAAGAGAACTAAAAGAAGTCTTCCAATCCTTTCGAAAGTTGGCAGCTTGGAAAATTGCCTTATCGTTTCCATGGGAGCTTGCAGCAAGAACAAATGTTAGAAAGCTCACAGAAATGATGGAAGTTACTTGGAATTGCTCGGAATGCTTTCAATGAAGACAAGAATAGAAATTGATTTTTTTAATACTTAATTTTTTTTCTGCTTTCGATTCTTTTTTTCTTTTTTTAATTCGAATTTTTTTCTTCTTATTTTTCAAACTTTGATTTTTTTTATTTTTTTTCAATATTTCGATTTTTTTCTTTTTTCGAATTTTTTTCACTTTTTCGAAATATGAAATAACAGTAAAGATAAAATCGAACCTAATTTCAAAATTAACCTGGCTTTGATACCAAATGATGTGAGCTTCCGATCTTTGAGTGTTCAGAAAAAAGTTTGTTGGAAGAATCGTCTTTAAATGGTTCACAAAAAGTGAAAACCTTAATTCGAAGCACTTGAATTCTCTAAGGAACCGTAGCTATATTAAAACTACGACCCGCTTAAACTTGACCATATACTCGAATCTTGATGTATCGAAGTCGTCACACCCCGGGATGGTAAACAGAGTGATAAGACAAATTTTGAACACCACAAACTTTAAAGAAAGTTTGATCAGTTCGAACAGTTCAACGAAGAACCAAGAGAGAAATATTCTCACAAATGATTTAAATTCAAGCAAAGTTTTTTTTAACATAGTGATTTAGGATGAAACTTATAGGCCTGAATTGACCTTTCAAGTTCCTATAGGACCCTTAAAATTCGGTCATTTAACTAACTTAAAAATAGACCATTAAATTTTATTTAACTCATGATAGCTAGCCCAAAAGTCATGTCTCTTCACTTGTCTTTGAGTAGATGAGAGGTCATGTCTTTTCATAGTCCATGGTTAGATTAAAAGTCATCTTCTTTATGAAAGCTTAATGGTCCTTAAAGGTGTTGTTTGTAGTCCCTTTATGTTCCATAACCGGTTGTCTTTATTGCTTCTGATGTCATGAATTGGCCTTTAAGTGCTTGAAACCAATCAGATTTGAAGAGCCACTCTTGGTCCATTTGAATAGTCACAATGCATCAATATTGAAAGCTTATTCTTGAATGAATTTTGTGCATTTATTCACCTTCAAAACACACCAAAAACGTCCTCTTCTTGTACCAGCAAATTAAGTGACCAAATGCAAACCTTTTCATGCCAAAACCGAACAGCCTTTGTATGTGAACGTCCCTAGATCTTCTTATCAGCCTTAAATCATTCCTAAAACATATTAAACATGCATTAAGACAATTTAAACATGCCAATAAGCTAAAATGAATTGAACAGTCACCTAGACAAGAATAAATGAATATTTAAACATTTACAACCTGTTCAAATTCTTATTTAACTTAAAACACTCTATTTATAATAAAAATAAACACACTAACTCATGTTTAAACACACAAGATATTTTAATGAATGGTTTGAAGATGCAAACTAAATGAACTAATGGATTACTAAATGCATGACTTGATTTAATGATGTATTTAACTAACATGGGAGTTAGATAATGCATGATAGGATTTGTGATGCATATTTAACTAACATGTAAGTTACTTAATGCATGTCATTATTTTGTGATGCAAACTTAACTAATCATGAGAGTTAATGGATGTCATTACATAATGCACGACTTTATTAAATGCAGATCGCATAATGCATGTCATATTTAAAAGATGTAGATTAATAATGCATGACATAATTAAATCACAATCTTAATAAACATAGGAGATGCTTTTATGATGACTTAATTAAATGCAAAACACTTAATGCAAGACATAATTAAAGATGCAAACACTTATTAAACTAAAATAAAACTTAAACAAAATTAAAAAGTCCTTAAAAACATTAGCCCAATAATCAATCAGGCCCGTGAGATGTTTCATTTTGCACTTGGGCCCCTCGTGTTTGGGCCAATCTCGTTATCTTCTAATTGCATCATAACATGATGTGACTGTGCTCACATCAATAAGTTTTTAATTCGAAGACCAAAAGTTATTTACAAAATAACAAACTATTTGGACCAAATGATGCGATTTCCCGAACAGTGAAAGTTCGAAAAATTGCTTGATGGAATGGATCATCTTGAATACTTAAAGGAACCAAAGTTATTCAAGAACTCGTTCAAGTTTGAAAAGTTCAGAAGTTAGTCCAAGAACCAAAAGAGAATCAATTCTCACGTAAGTAACATTTTAATTCAAAGACCAAAAGTTGTTTACAAAATGAAAAACTACTTATTCCAAATTTTACGATTTCCAAAACATGGAATGTTTAGAAAATTGCGCGAAGGGATAGATCGTCTTGAATACTTTAAGGTGTTGATGTTATAAAAGAACTCGTAAAAGTTTTACAAGTTTAGAAGTTCACCCAAGAACAAAGAGAGAAATAATTATCACGTAAATAAGTTTTTAATTTAAAGAACAAAAGTTGTTTACAAAATGACAAACTATATGGACCAAATTATGTGAATGTTCTAAAAATTACATGAAAGAATGAATCGTCTTAAATACTTTAAGGAACCGATATTATAAAAGAAATCGTTAAAGTTTGATAAGTTCGAAAGTTCGGCCAAGAACCAATAGAAAGATAGTTCTCACGTAAATAAGTTTTTATTTTAAAGACCAAAAGTCTTTTACAAAATTACAAACTATATGGATCAAAAGATGCGATATCCCGAGCATAGAATGCTCGAAGGAATGGATCGTCCTGATACATTAATGAAGAAAAGTTAGAAAAGAACTCGTAAAAGTTTGACAAGTTCCGTAGTTCGTCCAAGAACCAATAGACAAACAATTCTCACGTAAATAAGTTTTTAATTCAAAGACCAAAAGTTGTGTACAAAATGAGAAACAATTTAGACCAAATGATGCGATTACCAAGCATGGAATGTTTGAAAAGTTTCTCTAAGGAATGGATCATCTTGAATAATTTAAGGAACCGAAGTTATAATAGAACTTGTAAAAGTTTGACAAGTTCGAAAGTTTATCCAAGAACCAAGAGAGAAACAATTCTCACGTAAATAAGTTTTTAATTCAAAGACCAAAAGTTGTTTACAAAATGAGAATCTATTTTGACTAAATTATGCGATTTTTCGAGCATGAAATGTTCAAATAACTGGTGAAAGGAATGGATCGTTTAGAATACTTTAATGAACCAAACTTATAAAAGAACTTGTAAAAGTTTTATTAGTTCGGAAGTTCAGCCAATAACCAATAAACAAAGAATTCTCACTTAAATAAGTTTTTAATTCAAAGACCAAAAGTTGTTTACAGAATCTCAAACTATTTGGACCAAATGATGTGATTTCTCGAGCATGGAATGTTCAGAAAATTTCTCGAAGGAATGGATCGTCTTGAATACTTTAAGAAACCGAAGTTATAAAAGAACTCGTAAAAGCTTTACAAGTTCAGATGTTAGTCCAAGAACCAAGAGAGAAACAATTCTCACTTAAATATGTTTTTAATTCAAAGACCAAAAGTTGTATAAAAAATTAAAAACTATTTGAAGCAACTGATGTGAATATTCAGAAAATTACTTGAAGGAATGGATCGTCTTGAAAACTTTAAGGAACCGAAGTTATCAAAGAACTCGTAAAAGTTTGACAAGTTAGAAAGTTCTGCCAAGAACCAATAGACAAATAATTTTGACATAAATAAGTTTTTAAATCAAAGACCAGAAGTTGTTTACAAATTGTCAAACTATTTGGACCAAATGATGCGATTTCCCGAGGATGGAATGTTTGGAAAATTCCTCAAAGGAATGGATCATCTTGAATACTCTAAGGAACCAAAGTTATAAAAGAACTTGTAAAAGTTTGACAAGTTCAGAAGTTCGTCCAAGAACCAATAGAGAAATAATTCTCACGTAAATAAGTTTTTAATTCAAAGACCAAAAGTTGTTTACAAAATGACAAACTATTTCGGACCAAATTATGCAAATGTTCTGAAAATTATTTGAAAAAATTGATCGTCTTGAATGCTTTAAGGGACTGATGTTATAGAAGAACTCGTAAAAGTTTGACAAGTTTGGAAGTTCAGCCAAGAACCAAGGGAGAAACAATTATCACGTAAATAACTTTTTAAATCAAAGATCAAAAGTTTTTTACAAATTGACTAACTGTTTGGACATGATTTCTCGAGCATGGAATGTTCGGGAAATTACTTGAAGGAATGGACCATCTTGAATACTTTAAGGAACCAAAGTTATTCAAGAACTCATAAAAGTTTGACAAGTTCTGAAGTTCGTCCAAGAATCAAGAGAGAAACAATTCTCAAGTAAATAAGTTTTTAATTCAAAGAGCAAAAGTTGTTTACAAAATGACAAACTATTTGGACCAACTTATGTGAATGTTCTGCATGAAGGAATGGATCGCCTTGAATACTTTAAGGAATCGATGTTATAAAAGAAATCGTAAAACTTTGACAAGTTTGGAAGTTCAACCATGAACCAATAAACAAATAATTCTCAAGTGAATATGTTTTTAAATCAAAGACCAAAAGTTTTTTTCAAGATGACAAACTATTTGGATGAAAAGATGCGATTCCTTGAGCATGGAATGTTCGAAAAATTGCTCAAAGGAATGTATTGTCTTGATACTTTAAGGAACCGAAGTTATAAAAGAACTCGTAAAAGTTTGACAAGTTTGGAAGTTCGTCCAAGAACCAATAGACAAACAATTCTCACATAAATAAGTTTTTAATTTAAAGAGCAAAAGTTGTTTACAATATCATAAGCTATTAGACCAAATGATGCGATTCCCCGAGCATGGAATGTTCAAAAAATTGCTTGAAGGAATGGATCATCTTGAATACTTTAAGGAACCGAAGTTATTCAAGAACTCGTACAAGTTTGACAAGTTTGGAAGTTTGTCCAAGAACCAAGAGAGAATCAATTCTCATGTAAATAAGTTTTTAACTCAAAGACCAAAAGTTATTTACAAAATGACACTATTTAGACGAAATGATACGATTTCCTAAACATGGAATGTTTGAAAAATCACTGGAAGGAATGGATCATCTTGAATATTTTAAGGAGCCGAAGTTATTAAAGAACTCATAAAATTTTGACAAGTTCAGAAGTTCATCCAAGAACCAACAGAGAAACAATTCTCACGTAAATAAGTTTTTAATTCAAAGACCAAAAGTTTTTTACAAAACAACAAACTATTTTGGACCAAATTATGCGAATGTTAAGAAAATTGTTCGAAGGAATGGATCGTCTTGAATGCTTTAAGGGACCGATGTTATAGAAGAACTCGTAAAAGTTTGACAAGTTTGGAAAGTCGGCCAAAAACCAAGGGAGAAAAAATTCTCACGTAAATAACTTTTTAAATCAAAGACCAAATGTTGTTTACGAAATGAATAACTGTTTGGACAAAATGATGCTCTTTCCTGAGCATGGAATGTTGGGGAAATTACTTGAAGGAATGGACTGTCTCTTTTACTTTAAGGAACCAAAGTCATTCAAGAACTCGTAAAAGTTTGACAAGTTCGAAAGTTTGTCCAAGAACCACGAGAGAAACAATTCTATGTAAATAAGTTTTTAGTTCAAAGACCAAAAGTTGTTTACAAAATAACAAACTATTTGGACCAAATGATGCAATTTCCAGAACATTGAAAGTTCAAAAAATTGCTCGATGGAATGGATCATCTTAAATACTTTAAGGAACCGAAGTTATTCAAGAACTCGTAAAAGTTTGACAACTTTGGAAGTTCGTCCAAGAACAAAGAGAGAAACAATTCTCACGTAAATAAGTTTTTATTTCAAAGACCAAAAGTTTTTTACAAAATGACAAACTATATGGATGAAAAGATGCGATTTCTCGAGCATGGAATGTTCGAAAAATTGCTCGAAGGAATGGATCGTCTTGATACTTTATGGAACCGAAGTTATAAAAGAACTCGTAAAGTTTGACAAGTTCAAAAGTTCGTCCAAGAACCAATAGACAAATAATTCTCACGTAAATAAGTTTTTAATTCAAAGACCAAAAGTTGTTTACAAAATGAGAAACAATTTGGACCAAATGATGCGATTACCTAGCATGGAATGCTCGGAAAATTTCTCTAAGGAATGGATTATCTTGAATACTTTAAGCAATCGAAGTTATAAAAGAACTCATAAAAGTTTGACAAGTTCGAAAGTTCATCCAAGAACCAAGAGAGAAACAATTCTCACGTAAATAAGTTTTTAATTCAAATATCGAAAGTTGTTTACAAAATGAGAAACTATTTTGACCAAATGATGTGATTTCTCAAGCATGTAATGTTTAAAAAATTGCTGGAAGGAATGGATTGTCTAGAATACTTTAATGAACCGAACTTATAAAAGAACCTATAGAAGTTTACAAGTTTGGAAGTTCGGCAAATAACCAATAAACAAACAATTCTCACGTAAATAAGTTTTTAATGACCAAAAGTTATTTACAAAATCACAAACTATTTAGACCAAATGATGCGATTCCCCGAGCATGGAGTGTTCAGAAAATTGCTCAAATGAATGGATAGTCTTGAATACTTTAAGAAAGTGAAGTTATAAAAGAACTTGTAAAAGTTTTACAAGTTCGGGTGTTCGTCCAAGAATCAAGAGAGAAACAATTCTGACGTAAATAAGTTTTTAATTCAAAGACCAAAAGTTGTATACAAAATTAAAAACTATTTGAACCAACTGATGCGAATGTTCAGAAAATTACATGAAGGAATGGATGTCTCGAAAACTTTAAGACCAAAGTAATAAATGAACTTGTAAAAGTTTGACAAGTTCAAAAGTTCAGGCAAGAACCAATAGACAAATAATTCTGACGTAAATAAAATTTTAAATCAAAAACCAAAAGTTGTTTATAAAATGTCAAACTATTTGGACCAAATGATGCGATTTCCCGAGCATGGAATGTTTGGAAAATTTCTCAAATGAATGGATCGTCTTGAATACTTTAAGGAACCGAAGTTATGAAAGAACTCGTAAAAGTTTGACAAGGTTGAAAGTTAGTCGAAGAACCAACAAAGAAACAATTCTCATGTAAATAAGTTTTTAATTCAAAGACCAAAAGTTGTTTACAAAATGACAAACTATTTTTGACCAAATTATGCAAATGTTCTGAAAATTTCTTGAGGGAATGGATCATCTTGAATGTTTTAAGGGATCGATGTTATAGAAGAACTCATAAAAATTTGGCAAGTTTAAAAGTTCGGCCAAGAACCAAACAATTCTGATGTAAATAACTTTTTAAACCAAAGACCAAAAGTTGTTTACAAAATGACTAACTATTTGGACAAAATGATGCGATTTCCCAAGCATGGAATGTTCGGGAAATTACTCGAAGGAATGGACTATCTTGAATACTTTAAGGAACCAAAGTTATTCAAGAACTGGTAAAAGTTTGACAAGTTCGAAAGTTCATCCAAGAACCAAGAGTGAAACAATTCTCATGTAAATAGGTTTTTAATTCAAAGACCAAAAGTTGTTTTTCAAAATGACTAACTATTTGGACCAAATTATGCGAATGTTCTCAAAATTGCATGAAAGAATGGATCATCTTGAATACTTTAAGGAACCGAAGTTATAAAAAAATCGTAAAAGTTTGACAAGTTCGAAAGTTCGACCAAGAACCAATAGACAAATAATTCTAACGTAAATAAGTTTTTAAATCTAAGACCAAAAGTTTTTTACAAAATGACAAACTATTTAGAAGAAAAATGCAATTTCTCGAGCATGGAATATTCGAAAAATTACTCGAAGGAATGGATCGTCTTGATACTTTAAGGAACTGAAGTTATAAAAGAACTCATAAAAGTTTGACAAGCTATTAAGGACTCGTACAAGATTGACAAGTTTGGAAGTTTGTCAAAGTAACCAAGAGAGAATTAATTCTCATGTAAATAAGTTTTTAATTCAAAGACAAAAAGTTATTTACAAAATGAAAAATTATTTGGACGATAAGATTCGATTTCCAGAACATGGAATGCTAGAAAAACTACTGGAAGAAATGGATCATCATGAATACTTTAAGGAACCGAAGTCATAAATGATGCGAGTACGAGTAGTGCGAACACTAATAATGCGAACATGTCTCGTAGTCCCAACAGAAACGAAGGTGGTGGAGCACCAAATTTACAAATGCAAGCCATAATTCGAGAAATGCAACGAGTGCTTCGTGCTGAATTAGAACCGATGAAAGATCGATTAGACCAATTAGAGGCAAGCTCTCAAAGGGGATGTTCACCCCAAGATCAAAGGAGAGAGAGGTCTTTCAAGACAAAATCAAGAGGATTACTATGAACCAAGTGAAATGGAGAGTGATCAATCCTCCAATTGAAGTTTGAGACGTCGAGGTCAATGAAATCGAGGTCTGAGGATAGATGATAATCTTAGCAACATCAAGATGACAATCCCTCAATTCTAAGGGAAAATCGACCCCAAAGCTTATTTGGAGTGGGAACAGAAAATAGAACTCGTCTTTGAATGCCATAATTACTCAAAAAACAAAAAGGTAAAACTTGCTGCCATCGAATTATCTGATTATGCTATTATTTGGTGGGATCAGCTAACTTTGAGTAGGAGACGAAATGGCGAACGACCGGTGTATACATGGGCTGAAATGAAAGCTATCATGAGAAATGGATTTGTACCCGCTCACTATCATCGAGAGTTACATCAAAGGCTGTAAAATCTCAATCAAGGAAATCATAGTGTGGAAGATTACTACAAGGAGATGGAGATAGCCATGATACGTGCTAATGTCGAGGAAGATCGAGAGGCTACCATGGCAAGATTCTTAGTCGGCCTCAATCGAGACATCGCCAATGTAGTTGAGCTACAACACTATGTTGAAGTTGTTGACATGGTTCACATGGCACTTAAAGTGGAGAAGCAATTGAAGAGAAAAGGTACCACCCGACCCCTTTCTAATTCTATTTCTACATCAAAGTGGGGGTAAGGAACCTATAAAAAGGATACCACTTTTCAACCCAAAGACAGTATTGGGATGTCCAAGCCCAACAAGCTGAGTGTAGATCCAAGCCAGGAAAGAACAAGGTTGTACCAAATCGATCCCGAGGCATCAAATGTTTCAAATGCCTTGGGAGGGGTCATATGGTGAACCAATGTCCAAACCGAAATTCCATGTTTATACGGGACAATGGTGAGATTGAATCCGAACTCGAAAAAGAAGATGAGCCATGACTTGGAGTATGCTGTAGAAGGGGAAATCCTTGTCATTAAACGAAGCATGAGCATCCAAACTATAGAGAGTGAGTAGCAACGCGAAAACATTTTTCATACTCGCTTCCATGTCCAAGGAAAGGTATGTAGTCTTATTATTGATGGTGGTAGTTGCACTAACGTTGCTAGCTGCTTATTGGTAGAAGAACTTGGCCTACCGACCACCAAGCATCCATGCCCTTAGAAGCTCAAATGGCTCAATGACGGTGGAGAACTCAAAGTTACTAAGCAAGCTATTGTCACTTTTTCGATTGACAAGTATTTTGATGAAGTTCTTTTGTGATGTAGTGCCAATGCATGCTAGTCATTTACTGTTGGGGAGACCATGGTAATTTGATCGCCGAGTAGTGCATGATGGTTACACCAACCGATATACTTTCAAACACCAAGGAAAGAATGTTACTTCGACACCACTTACTCTCTAACAAGTGTATGAAGATCAGTTCAAGTTACAAAATTCATTTGAAAAATTGAAAGAAAAAGAAAAAGATGAGTGTGAGAAAAATTAGGAAATGCAAAAGAATAGTGGAAAGAGCAAAACAAAAACAAAAGAAAACAGAGAGCATGAGGTAAAAGCACGAGAGAAGAATGAGAGAAAAGAAGAAAATGAGATGGAAAAATTATGTTATAGCAAAAGAGAGAGAAATAAAAAAGTCGTTGCTTTTAAAGTAACCTTTACTTGTGCTTATGTACAAGGAAAGTTTTTTTAGTACTAACGATTTAGATAACTAAAGATTTTATTTTCGGAGCCCTTATTCCAAATCGACTAGCTTATCGAACCAACCCCAAAGAAACTAAAGAGCTACATACAAAGGCAAGTTATCGAGTTAATGGAAAAATGGTATGTTCGAGAGAGCTTAAGTCCATATGTCGTGCTTGTGCTATTGATACCAAAGAATGATGGCTCTTGGCGCATGTGCATTGACTATTGCTCGGTCAATAAGATTATCATCAAGCATCGACACCTGATTTCGTGTTTAGATGATATGTTGGACGAGCTAAGTGCAGCTCCTATTTTCTCCAAAGTTGATCTCAAGAGTGATTATCATCAATTACGAATGAAAGAAGGAGATGAATGGAAGACTGTTTTTAAAACCAAACACTGTTTATATGAGTGGTTGGTTATGCCCTTTGGCTTAACTAATGCACCCAGCACCCTTTATGCGGTTAATGAATCATGTTCTTCGATCCTTCATTGGTAAATTCTGTGTAGTATATTTTGATGATATCTTGATTTATAGTAAGTCTTTGGAAGAACATATACATCATTTGAAATCTGTTTTGAAGGTACTAAGGAAGGAGACTTTATTTGCAAATCTTAAGAAGTGTTCCTTTTGTACTAATAAGCTTGTTTTTCTAGGATTTGTGGTTAGCTCTGAAGGCCTCGAAGTCGACCAAGAAAAGTTAACAGCAATCCGAGAGTGGCCACGTCCTACTAGCATAAGCTAAGTAAGAAGATTTCATGGTCTTGCTAGTTTTTATCAAAGGTTTGTTCCTAATTTTAGCACATTAGCTGCACCTTTAACTAGAATTATCAAGAAAAACTCCAACTTTTATTGGGGTGAGGAGCAAGAGAAATCCTTTAATCTGATAAAAGATTGTTTGACTAATGCACCGTTGTTGTACTTACCTGATTTTACAAAGACTTTTGAGATTGAATGTGATGCATCAGGAATAGGAATTGGAGCCGTGTTAACACAAGAAGGGCGACGCATAGCCTACTTTAGTGAGAAATTAAATGGTGCTGTTCTCAATTACCCAACTTATGACAAAGAAATGTATGCTCTAATCTGAGCATTGGAGACATGGAAACATTATTTGTGGCCTAAGGAATTTGTCATTCACACTGACCATGAGGCATTGAAACATCTCAAGGGGCAAAACAAGTTGAACAGAGACATGCCAAATGGGTTGAATTCCTAGAATCATTTCCTTATGTGATCAAGTACAAGAAAGGTAAAGAGAATGTTGTTGCGGATGGATGCACTGTCACGAAGGTACGCATTACTCAATAGCTTAGATTCTAAGTTACTTAGTTTTGTATATCTTAAAGAGCTATATCAAAATGATTATGATTTTTGTGAAGTTTATAAAGCGTGTGAAAAGGGGCCTTTTGAAAGACACTATAAGCATGATGGCTACCTTTTTAAGGAAGGTAAGTTATGTATTCCTCAAGGGTCCATTCGAGATGTGCTTGTAAAAGAGGCACATGGTGGAGGTCTCATGGGACATTTTGGAGTGGCCAAAACGTTAGCTATGCTACATGAACACTTCTTTTGGCCTAAGATGAGACGAGATGTCGAGAGGGTTTGCAATCGATGCATTACTTGCAAGAAGGAAAAATCACGCATTAAACCCCATAGTCTGTACATGCCTCTACCCATTCTCAAGCACCTTGGGTAGACATTTCTATGGACTTTGTGCTAGGCCTTCCTAGAACTAAAAATGGAAAAGACTTTGTTTTTGTGGTAGTTGATAGATTTTCTAAAATGGCTCATTTTATACCATGCCACAAAACTGATGATGTTTTGAATGTAGCTAACTTGTTTTTCAAAGAAGTTGTTAGATTGCATGGAGTACCAAGAACAATTGTGTCAGATTGTGATGCTAAATTTCTTAGCCAATTTTGGAGGACCTTATGGAGCAAACTTGGTACTAAGTTGCTGTTCTCTACGACATCCCACCCACAAACTGATGCCAAACTGAAGTTTTGAATCGAGTGCTCTCTACCTTGTTAAGAGTGATCATTCGGAAGAACTTGAAAACATGGGAAGAATGCTTGTCGCACATCGAGTTTGCTTACAACTGTTCTGTTCATTTGGCCACCAAGCATTCACCATTTGAAGTTGTTTACGATTTTAATCATTTAATCCTTTAGATTTAATTCCCTTACCTTCTAATAAACTTGTGCATGTATATGGCAAAAAGAAGGCTGATTTTGTGAAAAATCTACACCAAAAAGTGAGGGAAAACATTAAGGAGAGGACTAAGCAATATGCAAGTAAAGCAAACAAAGGACGTAAACGAGTAGTCCTTGAACCCGGAGATTGGGTATGGCTTCACATGTGAAAAGAAAGATTTCCATCTCAAAGAAGATCCATGTTGTTACCACGAGGCGATGGCCCTTTTCAAGTGCTGGAAAGAATTAATGAAAATTCATACAAATTGGACCTTCCAGGTGAGTATTCTGTTAGTCCAAGCTTTAATGTTTATGAACTATCCCCTTATGACGTAGGCGACGATTTGAAGACAAATCGCTTTGAACAGGGAGGGGATGATGCGAGCACGAGTAGTACGAACACTAATAATGCGAATACAAACCTTGCAAGCTTGGAAGATGCGAGCACTGGTGTTATAAGCACTCATGTTGCGGACACACACGACGCGAACACTGTTGTTGCGAATAATCGTTCTATGGGCATGGAGGATGGGCGAGCCTCACACGATTCAATTGAGCTACCTAGAGGACCAATCACGCAAGCACAACCTAAGAAATTTAATCTAGCTACCACGGGTTTAATTAAATGTCTATAAAAATTTGCTAAACCATGGAAAGATCTCACCTCGGTAATAGATTTAGGAGTGGGCCACTCCCTTATTGCCTTTACTTTGTCCTCGTCTACATGAATACCTTGAGCACTTACTATAGACCCTAAAAAGATTAGCTTATCACAACAAAAAGTGCATTTATCAAGGTTGACAAATAATTGTTCAGCTCACAAAATGTCCAAAACAGATTTAACATGGAAAACATGATCATCCAAAGAAGCTGAGTAAATTAGAATATCATCAAAATATACCACCACAAATTTACCCAAATAAGGTCTTAAAACATGATTCATTAACCTCATGAACGTACTAGGTGCATTAGTTAGACCAAAAGGCATAACAAGCCATTCATACAATCCAAACTTTGTTTTAAAGGCTATTTTCCATTCATCTCCTTCCCTCATACGAATTTGATGGTAACCACTTTTTAAGTCAATTTTTGTGAAAATCGTTGATCCGTGTAATTCATCAAGCATATCATCAAGTCTAGGGATTGGATGTCTATACTTTACCATAAATTTGTTGATGGGACGACAATCAACACACATTCAAAATGAACCATCTTTCTTAGGCACCAACAAGATAGGAATGGCACAAAGACTTAAACTCTCTCTAATGTACCCTTTGGCTAATAGTTCCTCAACTTGCCTTTGCAACTCCTTTGTCTCCTCAAGATTACTTCGATAAGCTGGTCGATTTGGAATGGATGCTCCGAGTACTAAATCAATTTGGTGCTCAATTCCTCGTAAAGGTAGTAAACCTTTAGGTGCCTCATTGAAAATATCCGCATAATCCTGCAAAAGAGAGTTAAACACACTAGGTAAAGTTTTGTCAAGGTTAGCTAAAGATAAATAATTTTGCCTAAACCTCACAAGGATACAGGGTTATTTGTTTAACAGGGCTCTTTGCACATCTTTTACACTTGCAAATAGACTTTGCACTCTGTTTTTACCACTAGAGGATTCACTCACCATTGGGTTGTTTGAATTTTGACTTTTAATACAAATGACATCTTTTCTCTCAGTCTTTTTTTTTGTCCTTTCCCCTTAACCTTCTCACAGAATTTCATCTTTTTTATTTGATCTTTATACACATCGTTGGGATTCAAATGAGCTAGAGTAAATTTCTACCCTTTAAAGATAAGGGAATATCAATTTTGTTTGCCATGGTGTATGACATCACGATCATATTGACATGGTCTTCCAAGCAATAAATACACGGTATGCATAGGGACAACATCGCACCATACCTCATCCTCATAATTACAGAGTTTAAATGTAATCAAGGACTATTTTGTAACTCGCACTTCTGAACATTCATTAAGCCATTGAAGGTGGTATGGCTTAGGGTGTTTTGAGCAAGGTAACTTCAAAAAGTCCACAAGATAGCTACTAACAACATTAGCACAACTCCCACTATCCATAATAAGCGAACATAGTGTACCTTTAATGAAAAACTGAGAATGTATGATACGAGTTGTAAGGCCCAAATTCAAGCTTATAAATGTGATGGGATTAAAGTTGTTCAAGGCCCAATAATGAGGTTGAAGCCCAAGCAAATTCGAGCAAGATTGAGCAGGACCATCCAACACTTCGTTACCAAGGCCCTAAATGCGAACATGACCGAAAAAGAAAATCAATATTCACTTTCTTGTTTTCAAGAAAATCAAGAAAACGGATCTTGGTCCAATCTTGTCATTCCAAACAATTTCAAGAATCGAGAAAATCAAGATTTCAAATCTTGGAAATCTTGGTCCAAGAAATCGAAGCTGTCAATTTTCAAGTTAGGGAAATCAGTAGGCTTGCGACGACATTTTGGTTGGGATCCAGGAATTTATGGTTTGATGATGTCTGCATGGATTTCAAAGTTCTATCTCTTATCTTTGAAACGCACTTTGAATCACTCGATTTCAAGTTCGGGAGCTCAAGTTATGATCATTTTAATAAAGACTGTGCAAGCAGAATTTCTAGACGTGATTATGACGGGAATTACGAGTTTCGGGCTTTTAATTCGAGTATAAATCATATTGGGTTCGGGTTTTAGGTTTAATTTTTATTATATGAGCCCAATGTTGTATTATCAGCTCTTATTATTTTATTGTTATTTTTTTATTTCAAATTTTTAAATAATTATTAACTAGTTTAAGTTTTTAGGAGTTTTATGTCAACAAGAAAGTTTCTTGTTTAGATTAGCTAGAGTTCTAGTTTAATTAAGAGTTTTATTTAGATTTATTTAGCTTGCCTATATATAGGCCTTGGAATTGTAAACAAAACACTTGATTTTGATTATTTTGAGTTAATAATAATTCTCTTTGAGTTTTTTCTTCAAGAATTGCTCTTGAGTTTTTTTTTTAGAAGTTGTTTTAACAATCTTTCAGGTTGTGGGAATCATCTTCAAGCTTTTTCTTGCCAAGATCTCTTTATTGGAGGGAAAATTAGAGCCTTTGAAGGGAGTTTTAGATTCTTATTGTTTCCAAGGCTTCTTAGGACGTTATCTTCTCTTTTCTATCATTAATCTATCGTTCTAGTTTGATCTAGTTTATTTCTTGCTGTTTAGGGTTACTGATTTAGTTGTTTTCGTTCTAGGTTGAAATTGCTTCAAGAGGGACGTTCTCCTACCTTGATTCATCAAGGAACACATCAAAAATTAGGAGATTTAATCTTTTCTTGCTGTTTCAAACGTTCTTGCCTAAACAATTTGCTTTCATCTTTTAAATCACTTCTAAAGAATCTGTTTTGTGTTTTTATTTTTAGATCTGGTTGGGATGTTTTCTTGAGGTCCAAGGCTGGTTTCTTTCATCCAAGAAACCCTTATTTCATTCTCTATTGGACCTTTTACCAGCCATTCATCTTTCTTGTGTTTTAATTTTCATTTGATTATTCTTCTTGTCATCTAATCTGTTTTATTTGTTTTCGTTTCTGATTACTTTTGTCTAGAGCTTTAGGGTAGATCCGGACTTGACAACTTTACGATCCTCTTCCGCATTCATTTTGTATCATTTGGTATCAGATTTTGGGCGTTTTAGGTGTTCTTCGTTGCTTTCTACACTGATTTCCAATACAAACAGCCAACAAGCAGTTTTTACCTAGTAATTTTTCGGAAAAAGATATTTTTGAGTGGGTAAACGATTTTCAATTGTTCTAAAATTTTATATACTGATTCTTGGCACTATATTACAGAATAAAAAAAATATTTCCCACAAAAAAAAAGTGATCAAAAATTCGAGAAAAAAAGAAAAATACGAGAAAAATAAAAAATAAAAAAATATTCTGTGGGTTGAATTTTGTTCCGAAATTTTCCAAATAAAAAAAATATTATTTGGAGAGGCTGCAATTTAAATTTTGTGATTTTTAGAAATTGGGAACACCTCGAACAAAGTTTATCAAGTTGCTTCGCAGTTTTTGGGTTTTAGGGTTTTTGCAATTTTATTGATTCTTAGTTTTAGGTTTTCATTTGTTTTTGCTTTTTCTTGTTTCTTTTACACATTCCAACACTTTCTTATTTCTTGTGTTAGTAGGATTAATGAACGTTGCACCTTCCTTCCTCCGTGCAACACAATTATTTGGTGTCTAGCTGATTTTGGATTCATAGTGCTATTAGGATTACTTTGTTAGTTTGATTCTAATACATCCTGATTGATTGACATAAATACTTCTAAAGGACTCACAAGATCTATTCTTACCTCATTGAGAATTTAAATTTTATTTTTTTGAGTGCATAACGGTGAGGTTTGTTTAATTTTTTTTTTTGAGTTTCTGTGTTGTTTTTTCCAGATTTGTCACAATGTCTCATAGTAGAAAAGGGAGTGATGACCAGAGTGACAAACAGCTAGTTAACATCGAAAATCTTGTTGGTGTCGCAACAAAGTTAGATCTCCATGCCATCACTGATAAGTTAGAAACATGTTCAATCAGTTGAACAATACCTTAAATCAGTTGCGAACTGAGCAAAGGACTCAACATTTCGGTGCTAATGATGATGATGGGTTTGAACAACCTCGTGCTCGTAGACATCAAGATGGATGTGTCCCTCGTGTGGATGAAGATCCTTTATTCCCCAATGATCGCAGACAACCTTCGTTGGCAAAGTCAAAGTTCACAATTCCTCGATTTCGTGGAATGAATGATCCCAAAGCATACTGTGAGTGGGAATAAAAAATAGAGCTTATGTTTCGTTACTATAAATGCCTAGAAGATGAGAAAGTTCCATTGGCAACTCTTGAGTTTTCAGACTATGCGTTGAGCTGGTGGATTCAACTTTGTATAAGTCACCAACGAAACTACGAGAGAGAAATTACCACATGGGATGAGTTGAAACAAGTTATGCAAAAACGCTTTACCCCAACACATTATTATAGAGAGGTCAAAACCAGACTTCGACGACTTGCTCAAGGAAGTAGATCAGTTGATGAGTACTTCACGAAGAGATGGCCAAAAGAAAGAAGGATTCCAAGTGATCTCTCACATTTTGAGCAATGTTATTGGTGTAGTTCAAAATATCATGAGAGTTCTCGATGTCCAATCCAATATCCAACTAGAGGAGAAAGTAAGTATGACTTTGTGCCTTTTGTTGACTCTTACTCTAATGAAAAAAATATTAGTTGTGATGGCGAATTTGGTGAACCACAAAAGGATGATAATGAGAAATCTTCCCTTGAATCTATAGATGAAGTAGAAACGTCATGTTCTCCTACTAAGATGCCTTGTACTGAATTGAATATTCAAAATACTTGTGAGGGGGATATGGGAAGTGAGGAAAAAATATGTGAAAAGGTCGAGAGAAAAGAGACCATGAGTGATAAAAGTCTACTTGATGGTCCAAATTTGGTGAGTGAAAATCCATATGAGGTAAAATTGGAGAGTTCTCAAGAGGAAAAAGAAAATGAAAAACAAGAAGATACCCATACAAATGTGAGGAATGATTATGCTTTAACTAACCATAACTCGAATTTGTTTAGTGGTGTTTCATTGTTACAGGATTTTAAAGATACATTGGCGGACTTCCAATTACATTACTCTACCATCAATCGACACTTTTATTTGTGGGAGAGAGCTAAAGATTCGAGGACGAATCTTCTTGAGGAAGCGGGGAATGATACGAGTTGTAGGCACAAATTCAAGCTTATAAATGTGATGGGATTAAAGTTGTTCAAGGCCCAATAACGAGGTCGAAGCCCAAGCAAATTCGAGCAAGATTGAACAGGACCATCCAAGACTTCGTTACCCAGGCCCTAAATGCGAACACGACCGAAAACGAAAATCAATATTCACTTTCTTGTTTTAAAAAAATCAAGAAACCGAATCTTGGTCCAATCTTTTCATTCCAAACAATTTCAAGAATCGAGAAAATCAAGATTTCAAATCTTGGAAATCTAGGTCCAAGAAACCGAAGCTGCCAATTTTCAAGTTGGGGAAATCAGTAGGCTTGCGACGACTTTTTGGTTGGGATCCAGGAATTTATGGATTGAGATGTCTGCATGGATTTTGAAGATCTATCTTTTACCTTCGAAACTCACTTTGATCACTCGATTTCAAGTTCGGGAGCTCAAGTTATGATCATTTTAATAAAGACTGTGCAAGCAGAATTTCTGGACGTGATTATGACGGGAATTACGAGTTTCGGGCTTTTAATTCGAGTTTAAATCATATTGGGTTCGGGTTTTAGGTTTAATTTTTATTATATATGAGCCCAATGTTGTATTATCAGCTCTTATTATTTTATTGTTATTTTTTTATTTCGAATTTTTAAATAATTATTAACTAGTTTAAGTTTTTAGGAGTTTTATGTCAACAAGAAAGTTTCTTGTTTAGATTAGTTAGAGTTCTAGTTTAATTAAGAGTTTTATTTAGATTTATTTAGCTTGCCTATATATAAGCCTTGGAATTGTAAACAAAACACTTGATTTTGATTATTTTAAGTTAATAATAATTCTCTTTGAGTTTTTTCTTTAAGAATTGCTCTTGAGTTTTTTTTTAGAAGTTGTTTTAACAATCTTTCAGGTTGTGGGAATCATCTTCAAGCTTTTTCTTGCCAAGATCTCTTTCTTAGAGGGGAAATTAGAGCCTTTGAAGGGAGTTGTAGATTATTATTGTTTCCAAGGCTTCTTAGGACGTTATCTTCTCTTTTTTATCTTTAATCTATCGTTCTAGTTTGATCTAATTTATTTCTTGCTATTTAGGGTTACTGATTTAGTTGTTTTTGTTTTAGGTTGAAATTGCTTCAAGAGGGACGTTCTCCTACCTTGATCCATCAAGGAACACATAAAAAATTAGGAGATTTAATCTTTTCTTGCTGTTTCAAACGTTCTTGCCTAAACAGTTTGCTTTCATCTTTCTAAATAACTTCTAACGAATCTGTTTTGTGTTTTTATTTTTAGATCTGGTTGGTACGTTTTCTTGAGATCCAAGGACGGTTTCTTTCATCCAAGAAACCCTAATTTCGTTCTCTATTGGATCTTTTACCAGCCATTCATCTTTCTTGTGTTTTAATTTTCGTTTGATTATTCTTCTTGTCATCTAATCTGTTTTCTTTGTTTTCGTTTCATATTACTTTTGTCTAGAGCTTTAGTGTAGATCCGTGACTTGACAACTATATGATCCTCTTCCGCATTCGTCTCGTATCAATGGAAGATATTAGTCCTTTGACTATCATGATCATCTTTCATTTGGATGTTGAGAGTGCTACGCGCTACTGAGCAATGGGATTAAAAAAAACCATCCTCTTCATTTGGTGGTTCGACGATCTCCTCATTCAAATCACTATTATGGACAATATTCTCCATAAAGTCTGTCATATCTTGATTGCCTGAATCACAAGTATATTCACCATTTTCTTTGATAAGGAGAAGTCTTGTGTTAGGGCAATCTCTACCATAGTGTCCTCACCCTTAACATTTGAAACACTCTATCTCATGAGTTTTTCTCGTGTTTTAACCACTAGAACTGGGTTGCTTAAAAGGTACTTGCGTCTTCATAGGAGCCCCACTCTTCCAATCTGATTTCTTAGTAGAAGGTGGTTTCATATACCTAAAGTCAGAATTGGGACTGTTACCTTTGTAATACTAAGTAGAGAATGAACGAGGACCTTGTTCCCTCAATTGTTGTTCAATCTCAATGGCTTTGTGTATTGCCTCCTCGAGATCTATATAAGTTTGTAGATGCAAAGTGTTGGCTATGGGTTTGTTCAAACCATCAATAAAACGTATCATAGTGGTCTTATCATCCTCTTCCACATTTGCTCGTTGAAGGAGCATCTCTATCTCCTTGAAGTACTCATCAACTAATCTACTTCCTTGAACAAGTCGTCGAAGTTTGGTTTTGACCACCCTATAATAATGTGTAGGAAAAAAGCATTTTCGCATAACTTGTTTCAATTCATCCCATGTTGAAATTTCTCTCTCATAGTTTCGTTAGTGACTTATACCAAGTTGAGTCCACCAACTCAACGCATAGTCTGAAAACTCAAGGGTCGCCAATGCAACTTTCTCATCTTTTGGGCATTTATAGTAACGAAACATAAGCTCTATTTTCACAGTATGCTTCGGAATCATTCTTTCCACAAAATTGAGGAATTGTAAACTTCGGCTTTGCAAACGAAGGCTGTCCGCAATCATTGGGAAATAAAGGATCTTCATCCACACGAGGGACACGTCCAGCTTGAGTGTCTACGTGCACGAGGTTGTTCAAATCCATCATCATCATTAGCACCGAAATGTTGAGTCCTTTGCTCAGTTCGCAACTGATTTAAGGTATTGTTCAACTGATTGAAAATGGTTTCGAACTTATCAGTGATGGCATGGAGATCTAACTTTGTTGTGACACCAGCAAGATTTTTTATGTTAACTAGCGGTTTGTCACTCTGGTCATCACTCCCTTTTCTACTATGAGACATTGTGACAAATCTGGAAAAAAAAACACATCACTCAAAAAAGAAAAAATTAAACAAACCTCACTGTTATGCACTCAAAAAGAAAATTTAAATTCTCAATGAGGTAAGAATTAATCTTGTGAGTCCTTTAGAAGTATTTAGGTCAATCAATCAGGATGTATTAGAATCAAACTAACAAAGTAATCCTAATAGCACTATGAGTCCAAAATCAACTAGACACCAAAGAATTGTGTTACACGGAAGAAGGAAGTTGCAACGTTCGTTAACCTACTAACACAAGAAACAAGAAAGTGTTATAATGTGTAAAGAAATAATAAAAAGCAAAAACAAATGAAAACCTAAAACTAAGAATCAATAAAATTGGAGAAACTCAAAAACCCAAAAAAACTGCAAAACAACTTGACAAACTTCGTTTGAGGTGTTGTCGATTTCCAAAAATCATGAAATTTAAATTGGAGCCTCTACAAATAATGTGTTTTTTATATGGAAATTCAACCCACGAAATATTTTTTTATTTTTTCTTTTTCTCGTATTTTTCTTTTTTTTTTTTCTCTACTTTTTTATCACTTTTTGTAGGAAATATTTTTTTATACTGTAATATGGTGCCAAGAATTAGTATATAAAATTTTAGATCAATTGAAAAATGTTTACCCACTTAAAAATATTTTTTTTCTAAAAAAATTACTGGGTAAAAACTGCTTGTTGGCTATTTGTAATGGAAATCAATGTAGAAAGCAACGAAGATCACCAAAAACGCCCAAAATCTGATACCGGATAATATAGTACGAATACATAATATGACCGTAAAGTTGTCAAGTCGCGGATCTCCTAAAACTCTAGGCAAATGTAATCTGAAACGAAAATAACAAAAGACAGATTAATTGACAAGAAGAATAATCAAACGAAATTAAAATGAAAGAAAGATGAATGGTCGGTAACAAATCCAATAGAGAATTAAATTAGGGTTTCTTGGATGAAAGAAACCGTCCTTGGACCTCAAGAAAATGTCCCAACCAGATCTGAGAAATAAAAAACACAACAGATTCGTTAGAAGTGATTTAAAAGATAAAAGCAAACTGTTTAGGCAAGAATGATTGAAACAACAAGAAAAGATTGGATCTCCCAATTTTTTATGTGTTTCTTGATGGATCAAGGTAGGAGAACGTCCCTTTTGAAACCAAGAATGAAAATCAACTAAATCAGTAACCCTAAACAGTAAGAAATAAACTAGATCAAACTAGAATGATAGATTAAAGATAGAAAAGAGAAGATAACATCCTAAGAAGCCTTGGAAACAATAAGAATCCACAACTCCCTTCAATGGCTCTAATTTCCCCTCTAAGAAAGAGATCTTGGCAAGAAAAAGCTTGAAGATGATTCTCACAACTTGAAAGATTGTTAAAACAATTTCTAAAAAAACTCAAGAGCAATTATTGAAGAGAAACTCAAAGGGAATTATTATTAACTCAAAAATAATCAAAGTCAAGTGTTTTTTCAAGGGGGGAACGACCATGCTACTTATAGGCCCCCAAAATAAGCTTTCCTAACCCTAATAGAATTCTAACCATGGTAGCTAATCAAATAAAAATAAATAAATTTAAATGTGGATATGGGGAATTTCGGCCAAAGGGATTTGAATGGGCTCCTTGGGCTGAATTCTTATATGATGATCCACTTATTAAAATAAAAATTGGACCTAAATTTAAATACTTTCCAATTTGGGCCACTTTAATAATTTGGCCTGATATTCAATTAAATTACTTTCTAAACTTTAAGATATCTTAATGGGCCTTTTTACAAGAACTTGGTCTTGTGATCCGTTTGCTCTCGAAATTGGTTCATTCAAGGTCGTAAAAGAAATCCAATGTGCCTTGGCTGCAAGATTCGGTTTCTTTCTTCGGGAATTGAAATCTTGATTTTCTTGATTCTTGAAATTGTTTAAAACAACATAATTTGATACGGCCATGGTCCGTGACTCACCAAGTGCTAAAAAAGAACCTTTGGAGCTGCCCTTAGGACCTATAACTCGAGCACGAGCCAAAAGTTTCAAGGAGGCTGTTTCAAGCTCTAATTGATCGAGCGTGGGGAGAAACCATTGCAGGGCTTATCGATCAATCTTGGAAAAGTCAACTAAGTCGGCCTTGCAACCTCCTACAAGTTCATCTAGCTCATTCGTAGCTCATTGAACTCAACTTCAGCTCATTTTTAACTTAGCATTATTTTGATGGAATAAATATTTAATTTGTTTTACTTAATTTAGTTATTTAGTTTAAGTTATTAAATGTGTCATAATCTGGACATTTTTATTAAATAGGGTTTTAATGTGACTTAGTTTGATACATATTTAATAGTTGTTTTTAATGTGTCTTATTTTGATACATATTTAATAGTTGTTTTTAAGGTGTCTAAGTTTGAGACAAATTAACTTCATGTTTGAATTAATATGTCCTAGCCGAAATTAATTAGCTGATTAATGTGTTTCAGGTACATGCAATTAGCTGATTAATATATTTCAGGTACATGTATGGATGGCTTGAATATGGTGTGTTGTTGATTGAAATGCTCCAAACACCTCTTCGTGTATGCCAAGAGCCATTGAGCTGCTGATTTGTCTTCCCAAAGCTGTCCATTTAGTTGCTTAAGTGCTTTCACATTTGCTGGAGGTTCCTTTCACACTCATGGCTGTTCAAATTCGTGTGTTCACACTCCAAGGCTGTTGAAGTGTCCCAAGCTGCCATTTAAAGTCCAAGACTCTCCAAATATTCAAGGTAGACCCTTAAAAGCCTTTCACACCTCTTGGCTGACTATAGCCTAGTCCATTCAGCTCCATTCAGCTCCTTACTAAATTTCATTTAATTTAAGCTGATTGGAAACATCAAGGGACTTGTCTAATGGCATCACCAATGCTACAGAAGGTTCAAGGAAGTTTCCAGCTCCATTAAGCTGAACACATGCTGCCCATTCGGTTCCCTAAGTGTCTATTCAGCTAGCCATGTAATTGAGCTATAAATATGAAGCTCTTTAGTTGTATTGCAAACTTTTTCATACTCTGATGAATTTTGATATCTTAGTGAGTTTATTTAACTCTCAATTTTTGTTTAAGACTCAAGTTGACTTATCTAGCTTGCTAGTGGTGTCATCCTTGTTTCTTTGAACTTATCACTCTTAAATCGAGTGTGGCGTTTTCCTTTGATACCTTTGGTTCCTATCTCTTCATAGGTAGTGGGTCAAGGTCCTTTCTATCACCCTTCCATCACCTTAAGTGTCTTATAAGTCTCGGGTCAATACTCCTTCATAGTATTGGTTCATTCTTAACCTTAAGTTTACTTATCCACTATAACTTTCCATCTTTGCCTTACTTCATTTCATTCCTAGCCAAACTACATCCAAACTTAGCCGAATTCCTTCAAACTCAAACTCAGAACGATACTTCTTCATTTAATGATCAGGCACAACTACAAATCGAATACTTTCACAAACTCGAGATCGTATCATAATTGGTCCAAGATTCGATTCCTTGATTTTCTTGAAAACAAGAAAGTGAATCTTGATTTTCTTTTTTGATCATGTGCACATCTAGGGCCTTGGTAATGAAGTCTTGGATGGTCCCGTTCAAATTTGCTCAAATTTGCTTGGCTATTGACCTCGTTATTGGTCCTTGAGGAAGATTGAGCCCATCACGTTCATACGCTGGATTTTGAGCCTTGTGACTCGTATCAATAAGTTTCATAAACGTGCTGGGTGCATTGGTTAAGTCAAACGACATTACCAACCATTCATACAAACCGTGTTTTGTCTTGATAGCGGTTTTCCATTCATCACCTTCTTGCATTCGAATTTGGTGATATCCACTTTTAAGATCAATCTTGGTAAAAATGTTGGACCCATGTAGTTCATCAAGCATGTCATCTAATCAAGGATTAGGGTGTCGATACTTTACCATGATCTTATTTACAACATGAAAATCAATACACATTCGTCAAGTTCCATCCTTCTTTGAAACTAACAAAACAGGAACAACACATGGGCTTAAACTTTCTCGCACATAACCTTTTCCCATAAGTTCACGGATTTGTCGTTGTAACTCTTTGGTCTCCTCCGAATTGCTTCAATATGCAGGTCGGTTCGAAATTGTGGCTCTCGAAACAAAGTCAATTTTATGTTCAATTCCCCTTAGTGGTGGTAGTCCATCGGGAAATCATCGGGAAATACATCTTGAAAATCCTGCAAAAGAGCAACAATCGCACTAGGAAGATTTTCATTAAGTTCGTTAGTACTAAAATATGCCTCTTTGTACAAAAGTACAAGTAGTGGCTGTTCTTTTATTTTTTTCTTTTTCGCTCACTTTTTCTTTTCCCTCATGCTATTTTTGTTTTTCTATTTTTTTTTGCATTCTCTCATGTTTTTCTCTTTTTCTATTGTTGTTACCTCACTCTTTTTTGTTTTTGTTTTTCCACTCTCTTCCTTTAAACGTACTTGATCTTCATACACTTGTTTGGGTGTCATGGGTACAAGTGTGATGGGTTTTCTGTTGAATTTGAAAGAATAGCAGTTGATGAATCCATCATGGATAACTTTTCGGTCATATTGCCATGGACAACCAAGTAAAATGTGCCCCGCATGCATGGGAACAACGTCACATAGCACTTCATCTTGGTACCTTCTGATGGTAAATGACAACATCACTTATTTTACCACCTTTATCTCACCTCCATCATTCAACCATTGTAATTTATATGGTTGTGGATGTTCAATCGTGGGCAATCCAAGTTTTTCCACCAAAGTTGAGCTTGCTACATTCGTGCAACTACTGCCATCAATAATCATGCTGCACACTTTTCCCTTGATGTGGCAACGAGTGTGGAATATGTTCTCCCTTTGCTCCACCTTTTCTTTAGCTTGTGTGCTTAATGCATGTTTTGTTATAAGTAGCTCACCTTCAACCGGATACTCGACTTCACTCTCATCTTTCATTGGTGTCATGTCATCATCTATTTCTCCCTCGGATTCAATCTCTCCATTGTCCTTGAGAATCATAACATTTCGATTTGGGCATTAGCTGGCAATGTGCCCTCTTCCCAAGCACTTAAAGCATTTGATATCTCGAGAATGACTCGTTGATCCTTCCACCTTGCTCTTATCTGAAACAAAATCTTTTTTATTTTCTTTAAAAGTTTCAGATTTACCTTCACTTGAGGCCTCATATCTCTTTTGTTGGAACTTTGGTTCCATGTTAAGGATGAACCCGAATGGTGTATCACTCTAGTAGAACCTTTACTTTTAAGTTGCCTTTCCACTTTTATTGCCATGTGAACCATGTCAGTTAATTCAACATAATGCTATAACTCAACAATATTGGCAATCTCTCGGTTTAAACCCGCCAAGAACCTTGCCATTGTGGCCTCACGATCCTCCTCGACATTGGCACGAATCATTGCAATTTCCATCTCTTTGTGATAGTCCTCCACACTCCTGTTCCCTTGGGTAAGAGTTTGTAGCTTTTGATAGAGGTCTCTTTGGTAATGGCTTGGAATGTCTCATTATGGGTTTCATTTCTGCCCATGTCTCCACCAGATGCTCTCTATTTCTTCTCCTAGACATGGTTAGTTGGTCCCACCAAATTATAGCATAATCGGTGAATTCAATGAAAGCCAACTTTACCTTTTTCAACTTTGAATAGTTGTGACAATCAAAAACCAAGTCAATCTTTTTCTCCTACTCAAGATATGCTTCAGGGTCATTGCTCCCTTGGAATGACGGAATATTTAATTTGATAGATCCAAGATCACCATCAACCTGCCCTCATTCTCGTCTCTCTCTAGGCCTTCAGTCATTTCACCTTACACTTCGATCAGACATCCTATCATCATCATTACCATAGTATCCATCATTATCGGATCGGTTGGATGCTTCTCCTTCTCTTAACTAAGGGTTCTTGGTGATCTTCCCCTACGAGGCCTTTCCCTTTGAGTCCTTTCCTCTATTCGATCAACACGTTCACTAAGCTGATAAAACCCTTCCTGCATCCTCCTTCGCATCTCTCGCATCATGGCTTGCATTTGAAGATTAGGAACTCCACCCCTTTCACCCCTATCACGTTCATTAGTAGACATTCTTTAAAATGCACCAGAAAATGATTAGTAACTGAAAGAATAAAATAGTAAAAAAAACTATACCTCACCAAATCAAACCTCACGATTTTTACTCAAAAAAGAAAATCACTCTTCTCGTGTTTGCACACAATTTAGGCTTTTACCACTCGATTGATCTCACTCGCTCTTGCCTTTTCCGCTCAAAATTCCTCTTAAGCTCTTCAAGAAGGTTGGAAATAAACTTAACAAAACTCATAACCTTGTGGTCGTTGATAGGATGTGACAACTTGAAAGAAATAGAAGAAAACAGGTGAATGACTCAAATAAAAAAATTACGAAAAGGCTTAAAAATAGATGTAACAGACTCAAAATGTTGAATGAAATGTGATATAGATGATTTGGACAAACTGAATTTTTTTTTCCACGAATTTTTTTCCTAAATCGTCTTTTTTTTTCTCAATTTTTTTTTCTTTGTTTTACTTCTGCACTTCTTCTCTTTTTGCTATGGAAAAAAATTTTGTTTAAATTTTTTTGAAGTTTTTTTAAATCAGGAAAGAGAAACAAATGATACTTATAAAGAATAATAGCTCTGATACCAAATGATATGAGCTCATAATTGGTTTAGAATTACAAGTCACTTGATAGCCCGACCATTTTTAAACAGGTACTTGATAACTAAAGAAATATGATAGGAATCTTGAATCAACGAGTTGTACGAGAAAAGAACCAGCGTTATTGGAACGTGACCCACTTTCTATATGACAAATAATCGAAAACAAGAATAGAATCAAATAGATCTTGACCCGTTGTTTATGAAAGAAATAAGAACCGGAAGTATAAAAAATAAAGAAGAAGGCCACAAAGCAATAAGCCTTGATAAGTTCAGTTTGTTTGTTCTAAAAAACTCAAGAGAGAATTTCTCACAAATTGTATATTCATTCTTCATTTCAACAAGGTTCTGTTTACAAATTATTTATAGACACTTTTGTGACTATTCAAATGCCTATGTGAGACCTTTCACATTTAGCCATTAACTAAAGTTAATACAAGCACTAATTTCATTTTAACTCTTGTAGGGAAGCTAATGAGTCATGTCTCTTCATTAGGATCTGATGTAGTTAAAAAGGCATGGCAATTTCGTTTTTAACTCTTGTAGGAAAGCCAATGAGCCATGTCTCTTTGTTAGGATCTGATGTAGCTGAAAAGACATGGCATTTCTTCTTATTGAAGACTTATTGTATCCTTAATGTGTGTCTCTTCAACTCCTTTGAAACTGATTTGTATTAGCTTGTGCAACAACCTCTTAAATGGCATCTTGATGAAGGTTAAAGACTCCAAAAACATTCAAACTTGGAGAGTATCCTATGGTCCATTAAACAACCTCCATAATGTTCTTTAAAAAGTTTTGAAACCTTCTAACTTGAAGAGTCTTTAGTCATAGAAAAAGTCACATGCAAAAATAGATATTTAAGCATTAAACAATAACTTAAAACACTTATAAAAAAATAACATATTTAATAACACTCATGCACACGAATTAATTAAACATGCAACTTAAACCTTACTTTAACAAATGAGATGATTAATGCATGACTTATTTAATATAAAAACAAATAATGTAGATTTTTAAAGATGTTGATGTATTAATGCAAGGCATTTAACAAATATGCATTTAATAAACAAAACAGTTAATAATGCATATTACTAAACAAAGATGCATTTTACAAACAAAACACTTAATGATACAGATTATTAAACAAAGATGCCTTTAACAAAAAAACACTTAATGAAGCATAAATAAACAACTTTATTTATGAAGCTTAAATAAAGAAAAACACAACTTTATGCAAATAAGCTTAAAAATGCTTAATAGAAAATGGATAAAACGTTTCAAAGTTGATGCTCCTTGTTTAATTCAAATTGAAAAGTAGATTGTTCCAATTAAGCCCAAATGGCTTGTATGAGAACATTGAGCGACTCCTTAAGCTTTCTAGCCCTCGCCCTCGTAATTGGTCCCATAGGTACGTGCAACGCATCTTCAATTATTAGAACCTTCACATTTGGAACTAAGGTCATTCCCATGCTCACATCACTTACCTTCTAATCAACTTGTGCATGTAGATGGCAAAAAGAAGGCTGATAATGTGAAAAATCTACTCCAAAAAGTGAGGGAAAACATTAAGGAGAGGACCAAGAAGTATGCAAGTAAAGCTAACAAAGGACGTAAACGAGTAATCTTTGAACCCAAAGATTGGGTATGGCTTCACATGCAAAAAGAAAGATTTCCAGCTCAAAGAAGATCCAAGTTGTTACCATGAAGCGATGGCCCTTTCAAGTGCTGGAAAGAATTAATGAAAATTCATACAAATTAGGCCTTCCAGGTGAGTATTCTATTAGTGCAAGCTTTAATATTATTGATCTATCCCCTTTTGATGTAGGCGACGATTTGAGGACAAATCGCTTTGAAGAGGGAGGGGATGATGCGAACACGAGTAGTGCGAACACTAATAATGTGAACACAAACCTTACGAGGTTGGAAGATGCGAGCACTCATGTTTCGAACACACATGACGCAAACACTGATGTTGCAAACAGTTGCATTGTGAGCATGGAGGATGGGTGAGCTTCGCACGATTCAATCGAGCTACCTAGAGGATCAATCACACGAGCACAAGACAAGAAATTTAATCAGGCTGTCATGAGTTTAATTAAATGAATTAGGGAAGACACGTCATGCATTCCATACATTTCATATAACCTGTCATGCATTCCATACAATGTACTGCACATTCAATTTTAATTTTAATCTAATTAAATTGCTGGAAAATAAAGTATTAACCATTTAGTTATTTTAATCCATGTTTTAATTATGTTTTGTGTTATTTGATAACTTTTTAAATATGTCCTAAGTTAGTTGTTAGCTTTAGTCAAATATTGCTGCCCATTTAATATGTCCTAACCAGCATGTTTAATATGATGTAGGGATGTCAATGGCTGGCCAACACAAGCTTTTAATGCACCTACCAATATTTAAAGTTCTAAAAACCCCTCTCCAAGAGGGCATTTCGTGATCAGCAAAGGAATTCAATGTTCTCTTCATGCATGGCTGATTGGGTTCATCAAAGGTCTTAAGGTACTTAAATGCTCAAAGGCTGATCATGGGAACATGGAAAGAGGCTGTTCGGGTTACTCAAAAGTCATTAATGCACCGCCCACATTTAATCCAAGTGCTTGGGGAATTTCAACGGAACTTAAACACACTTCTTCCTAGCAACCAAGCACTAAATTTGACCAATTACTCGATTAAAGCAGCCACCACATTAACTTAAAGTGCATGGGGAATATTGGACGAATTTATGGTGTAATTTTGATTAGTTATCTCATGTCTTTTCAGCTAGTAATTTGTAAGCCTATAAATATGATGCTTGGAACATTTTGTAACAACTTTTGATGAATTTTAATCTTATTGTGAGTTTGCAAACTCATTGTTCTCATTTGACTCAAATTGACTTATCAAATAACCCTTGTGGCATCAATTTGATTCTTTCCGACTTATCACTTCTTTGAAGTGTGGCATTCACCCTTATACCGATTGGTTCCTATCTTGCTAGATAGAGGGTCACGGATCTTACTTGCAATTCGTTCCAAATACAGGAATTGGGTCAATATTCTTCTATAATATTGGTTCACTCTTGAGTCCTTAAACCAAGTTCAAGCCTATCCTTCGTTATCCATTACATATCCATCTAATCATCCTTCTTCAACCTGCTATTATCATTTCCAACTGTCACGAAATTCATTACGAATGATACTTCTTAATTTCGATTGAGAACTCAAGCGACTTGTAATCATCCCTCGAGGACGAGCTCGCATCATTTGGTAACAGAGCTAGTTAAATTAAGTATGTATTTGTCATTCTTATCTCTCTCAGGATTAGCATTAAAAAATAAAAAAAGAAAGAAAATTAAAAGAAATACAGCAGATTTGAATCCCAAGTTCAAAATACAAAGGGATATTCGAAATTTGTATAAAAAAGAAGAAGAAGAAGAAGAGCTAGTTGAAAGTATGCAATTCCCGAGTACAAGTTTTCATTTCCACAACAATTTTAGCCACACTTCTACCCACCCTTTATTTTTCTTTTAAGCCTTCCCTATCACCTAACCATCATACCTTATTTTACATCCCATTTGAAGCTGATACACGAGGATTGTTGTTTAAGTGTAAGGAAGTCACTTAAGAACTTCGAGCAAGCAAAGAGTGGTAAAAGGCAAGAGTGCGAAAGAGCTTAAGAGAAGATTAAAAGCCAACATCGAGTGCAAACATGAGTGCAGCGATTTCATTACGAGTGGCTCGTGAGGATTTGTATTTGGTAAGGTACTCATTAATTTTCATTCAAAATCTTTTATTACTAATATTTTCTGTCTTGAAGAGAACATGTCTCGAAGTCCCAATAGAAACAAAGGTGGTGAGCACCAAATTTACAAACGCAAGCCATAATTCGAGAAATGCAACGACTACTTCATGATGAATTAGAACCGATGCAACATCGATTAGACCAATTAGTGGCAAGATCTCAAGGGGACATTCACCCCAAGATCAAAAGAGAGAGAGAGGTCTGGATTACTATGAACCAAGTGAAATGGAGAGTGATCAATCCTCCAACAGAAGTTTGAGATGTCGAGGTCAACAAAATCGAGGTCCGAGGATAGATGATAATCTTAGCAACATCAAGATGACAATCCCTCCATTCCAAGGGAAAACCGACCCCGAAGCTTATTTGGAGTGGGAAAAGAAAATATAACTCGTCTTTGAATGCCATAATTACTCAAAAAATAAAAAGGTAAAACTTGTTGCCATCAAATTCTCTGATTATGCTATTATTTGGTGGGATTAGCTAACTTTTAGTAAGAGAAGAAATGGCGAACAACCCGTGTCTGCATGGGCTGAAATGAAAGCTATCATGAGAAAGAGATTTGTACCCGCTCACTATAATCGAGAGTTGCATCAAAGGCTGCAAAATCTCAATCAAGGAAACCGTAGTGTGGAAGATTACTACAAGGAGATGGAGATAGCCATGATACGTGCTAATGTCGAGGAAGATCGAGAGGCTACCATGGCAAGATTCTTAGCCGGCCTCAACCGAGACATTGTCAATGTAGTTGAGCTACAACACTATGTTGAAGTTGTTGACATGGTTCACGTGGCACTTAAAGTGGAGAAGCAGTTAAAGAGAAAAGGTACCACCCGACCCCTTTCTAATTCTATTTCTACGTCAAAGTGGGGGAAAGGAACCTACAAAAAGGATACCACTTTTCGATCCAAAGACAGTATTGGGACGTCCAAGCCCAACAAAATGAGTGTAGATCCAAACAAGGGAAAGAACAAGGCTGTACCAAATCGATCCCGAGACATCAATTGTTTCAAATGCCTTGGGAGGGGTCATATGGTGAACCAATGTCCAAATCAAAATTCCATCTTCATAAGGGATAATGGTGAGATTGAATCCGAACCCGAAAAAGAAGATGAGCCCGAATCACCTACTGATAAGGAAATTGACTTGGAGTATGCTGTAGAAGGGGAAATCCTTGTCATTAAATGAAGCTTGAGCATCCAAACTATGGAGAGTGAGCAGCAACGCGAAAAAAAATTTCATACTTGTTGTCATGTCCAAGGAAAGGTATGTAGTGTTATTACTGATGGTGGTAGTTGCACTAATGTTGCTAGCTGCTTGTTGGTAGAAAAACTTGGCCTACTGACCACCATGCATCCACTCCCTTACAAGCTCCAATGGCTCAATGGCGGTGGAGAACTCAAAGTAACTAAGCAAGCTATTGTCACTTTTTTGATAGACAAGTATTTTGATGAAGTTCTTTACGATGTAGTGCTAATGCACTCTAGTCACTTGCTGTTGGGAAGACCATGGCAATTTGATCACCGAGTAGTGCATGATGGTTACACCAACCGATATACTTTCAAACACCAAGGAAAGAATGTTACTTTGGTACCACTTACTCCCAAACAAGTTTATGAAGATCATCTCAAGTTACAAAATTCATTTGGAAAATTGAAAGAAAAAGATGAGTGTGAGAAAAATCAAAAAATGCAAAAGAATAGAAGAAAGAGAAAAACAAAAACAAAAGAAAATAGAGAGCATGAGGTAAAAGCACTAGAGAAGAATGAGAGAAAAGAAGAAAATGAGATGGAAAAATAGTATGTTATAACAAAAGAGAGAGAAATCAGAAAGTCCATGCTTTTAAAGCAACCTTTGCTTGTGCTTATGTACAAGGAAAGTTTGTTTAGTACTAAAGATTTAGATAACTCTCTTCCTTCTTCTATTGTGTCTTTGCTGCAGGAATTCGAGGATGTGTTTTCGGAAGATATCCCAAGTGGATTTCCACCCATTAGAGGCATTGAACATCAAATAGATTTTATTCCCAGAGCCGCTATTCCAAATCGACCAGCTTATAGAACAAACCCCAAAGAAACTAAAGAGCTAGAAAGGCAAGTTACCAAGTTAATGGAAAAAGGGTATGTTTGAGAGAGCTTAAGTCCATGTGTCGTGCCTGTGTTATTGGTACCTAAGAAGGATGACTCTTGGCGCATGTGCATTGACTGTCGCGCGGTCAATAACATTACCATCAAGTATCGACACCTGATCCTGTACCTAGATGATATGTTGGACGAGCTAAGTGGAGCTCGCATTTTCTCTAAAGTTGATCTCAAGAGTGGTTATCATCAAATACGAATGGGAGAAGGAGACGAATGGAAGACTGCTTTCAAAACCAAACACGGTTTGTATGAGTGGTTGGTTATGCCCTTTGGCCTAACTAATGCCCCAACACCTTTATGCAGTTAATGAATCATGTTCTTCGATCCTTTATTGGTAAGTTCTGTGTAGTATATTTTGATGATATATTGATTTATAGTAAGTCTTTAGAAGAACATATACATAATTTGAAATCTGTTTTGGAGGTACTAAGGAATGAGACTTTACTTGCAAATCTTAAGAAATGTTCCTTTTATACTAATAAACTTGTTTTTCTAGGATTTGTGATTAGCTCTAAAGGTCTCAAAGTCGACCAAGAAAAGGTAACAGCAATCCGAGAATGGCCAAGTCCTACTAGTATAAGCCAAGTAAGAAGTTTTCATGGTCTTGCTAGTTTCTATTGAAGGTCTGTTCCTAATTTTAGCACATTAGCTGCTCCTTAACCAGAATTATCAAGAAAAACTCCAACTTTCATTGGGGTGAGGAGCAAGAGAAATCCTTTAATCTGATTAAAAATTGTTTGACTAATGCACCGTTGTTGTCCTTGCCTGATTTTACAAAGACTTTTGAGATTGAATGTGATGCATCAGGAATAGGAATTTTAGTCGTGCTAAAAAAACATGGGCGACCCATAGCGTACTTTAGTGAGAAATTAAATAGTGTTGTTCTCAATTACCCAACTTATGATAAAGAAATGTATGCTCTAATCAGAGCATTGTAGACATGGCAACACTATTTGTGGCCTAAGGAATTTGTCATTCGCATTAACCATGAGGCATTGAAACATCTCAAGGGGCAAAACAAGTTGAACAAGAGACATGCCAAATGGGTTGAATTCCTAGAATCATTTCCTTATGTGATCAAGTACAAGAAAGGTAAAGAGAATGTTATTGCGGATGCACTGTCGCAAAGGTATGCATTACTCAATAGCTTAGATTCTAAGTTACTTGGTTTTGCATATCTCAAAGAGCTATATCAAAATGATTTTGATTTTTGTGAAGCATATAAAGCTTGTGAAAAGGGGCCTTTTGAAAGATACTATAAGCATGATGGCTACCTTTTTAAGGAAGGTAAGTTATGTATTCCTCAAGGGTCCATTCGAGATGTGCTTGTAAAAAAGAGGCGCATGGTGGAGGTCTCATGGGACATTTTGGAGTGGCAAAAAAGTTAGCTATGAACACTTCTTTTGGTCTAAGATGAGACGAGATGTCAAAAGGGTTTGTAATCGATGCATTGATTGCAAGAAGGAAAAATCACGCATTAAACCCCATGGTCTGTACATGCCTCTACCCATTCTCGAAGCACCTTGGGTAGACATTTCTATGGACTTTTTGTTAGGCCTTCCTAGAACTAAAAATGGAAAAGACTATGTTCTTGTGGTAGTTGATAGATTTTCTAAAATGACTCATTTTATACCATGCCATAAAACTGATGATGCTTTGAATGTAGCTAACTTGTTTTTCAAAGAATAAAAGAACTCGTAATAGTTTTACAAGTTCGAAAGTTCGTTCAAGAACAAATTGACAAAAAATTCTCACGTAAATAAGTTTTTAACTCAAAAACCAAAAGTGAGAAACAATTTGGACCAAATGATGCGATTTACCAAGAATTGAATGTTCGAAAAATTTCTTCAAGGAATGGATTGTCTTGAATACTTTAAGGAACCAAAGTTATATAAGAACTCGTAAAAGTTTGACAAGTTCGAAAGTTCATCCAAGAACCAAGAGAGAAACAATTCTCACATAAATTAGTTCTAAATCAAAGACCAAAAGTTGTGTACAACATGAGAAACTATTTTGACCAAATGATGCGATTTCCTGAGCATGGAATGTTCGAAAAATTGCTGGAAGGAATGGATCCTCTAGAATACTTTAATGAACCGAACTTATAAAAGAGCATGTAAAAGTTTTACAAGTTCAGAAGTTCAGCCAATAACAAATAAACAAACAATTCTCACGTAAATAAGTTTTCAATTCAAAGACCAAAAGTTGTTTACAAAACCACAAACTATTTGGACCAAATGATGCGATTCCCCGAGCATGGAGTGCTCAGAAAATTGCTCGAAGGAATGGATCGTCTTGAATACTTTAAGAAACCGAAGTTATAAAAGAACTCGTAAAAGTTTTACAAGTTCGGATGTTCATCCAAGAACCAAAAAAAAAACATTTCTCACATAAATAAGTTTTTAATTCAAAGACCAACAGTTGTATACAAAATTAAAAACTATTTGAACCAACCGATGTGATTGTTTAGAAAATTACTTGACGGAATGGATCATCTTGTAAACTTTAAGGAACTGAAGTTATAAAATAACTCGTAAAAGTTTAACAAGTTCAAAAGTTCGGCCAAGAACCAATAGACAAATGATTCTCACGTAAATAAGTTTTTAAATCAAAGACCAAAAGCTGTTTCCCGAGCATGGAATGTTTGGAAAATTTTGAAGGAATGGATTATCTTGAATAATTTAAGGAACCGAAGTTATCTAAGAACTCGTAAATATTTGACTAGTTCGGAAGTCCGTCCAAGAACCAACAGAGAAACAATTCTCAGGTGAATAAGTTTTTAATTCAAAGACCAAAGGTTGTTTACAAAATGACGAACTATTTTGGACCAAATTATGAGAATGTTCTGAAAATTGCTAGATAAAATGGAACGTCTCTATTGCTTTAAGGGACCGATGTTATAGAAGAACTCGTAAAAGTTTGACAAGTTTGGAAATTCAGCCAAGAACCAAGGGAGAAATAATTCTCACGTAAATAACTTTTTAAATCGAAGACCAAAAGTTTTTTTACAAAAAGACTAACTATTTGGACAAAATGATGTGATTTATTGAGCATGGAATGTTCGGGAAATTACTCGAAGGAATGGACCGTCTTGAATACTTTAAGGAACCAAAGTTATTTAAGAACTTGTAAAAGTTTGACAAGTTCGAAAGTTCGTCCAAGAACCAAGAGAGAAACAATTCTCACGTAAATAAGTTTTTAATTCAAAGACCAAAAGTTGTTTACAGAATGACAAACTATTTGGACTAGATTATGCTAATGTTTTGAAAATTGCATGAAGGAACGGATCGTCTTGAATACTTTAAGAAACTGATGTTATAAAACAAATCGTAAAAGTTTGACAAGTTTGGAAGTTTGGCCAAGAACCAATAGACAAACAAATCTCACATAAATAAGTTTTTAAATCAAAGACCAAAAGCTTTTTTATAAAATGACAAACTATTTGGACGAAAAGATGCGATTTCCCGAGCATAAAATGTTCGAAAAATTGCTGAAGGAATAGATCGTCATGATACTTTAAGGTATCGAAGTTATAAAAGAACTTGTGAAAGTTTGACAAGTTCAGAAGTTCATCCAAGAACCAATAGACAAACAATTCTCACGTAAATAAGTTTTTAATTGAAAGACCAAAAGTTGTTTACAAATATCATAAACTATTTAGACCATATGATGCGATTCCCCGAGCATGGAATGTTTGGAAAATTGCTTGAAGAAATGGATCATCTTGAATACTTTAAGGAACCGAAGTTATTTAGGAACTCGTACAAGTTTGACAAGTTCGGAAGTTTGTCCAAAAACCAAGAGAGAATCAATTCTCATGTAAATAAGTTTTTAATTCAAAGACCAAAAGTTATTTACAAAATGATAAACTATTTTGGACCAAATTATGAGAATGTTCTAAAAATTGCTCAATAAAATGGAACGTCTCTATTGCTTTAAGGGTCCGATGTTATAGAAGAACTCGGAAAAGTTGTACAAGTTTGGAAATTCAACCAAGAACCAAGGGAGAAACAATTCTCACGTAAATAACTTTTTAAACCGAAGACCAAAAGTTTTTTACAAAACGACTAACTATTTGGACAAAATGATGCAATTTCTCGAGCATGGAATGTTCGGGAAATTACTCGAAGGACTGGACCATCTTGAATCCTTTAACGAACCGAAGTTATTTAAGAACTCGTAAAAGTTTGACAAGTTCGGAAGTTCGTCCAAGAACCAAGACAGAAAAAATTCTCACGTAAATAAGTTTTAAATTCAAAGACCAAAAGTTGTTTACAAAATGACAAACTATTTGGAGCAGATTATGCTAATGTTCTGAAAATTGCATGAAGGAATGAATAGGCTTGAATACTTTAAGAAACCGATGTTATAAAAGAAATTGTAAAAGTTTGACAAGTTCGAAAGTTCGGCCAAGAACCAACAGACAAATAAATCTCACATAAATAAGTTTTTAAATCAAAAGACCAAAAGTTTTTTTTACAAAATGACAACTATTTGGACGAAAAGATGCGAATTCTCAAGCATAAAATGTTCGAAAAATTGCTCAAAGGAATGGATCGTAATGATACTTTAAGGTATCGAAGTTATAAAAGAACTTGTAAAAGTTTGACAAGTTCGGACGTTCATCCAAGAACCAATAGACAAACAATTCTCAAGTAAATAAGTTTTTAATTGAAAGACCAAAAGTTGTTTACAAATATCATAAACTATTTAGACCATATGATGCGATTCCCCGAGCATGGAATGTTTGGAAAATTGCTTGAAGTCTTGAATACTTTAAGGAACTAAAGTTATTCAATAACTCGTACAAGTTTGACAAGTTTGGAAGTTTGTCCAAAATCCAAGAGAGAATCAATTCTCACGTAAATAAGTTTTAAATTTAAAGACCAAAAGTTGTTTACAAAATGAAAAACTATTTGGACGAAAAGATGCGATTTCCTGAACATTGAATGTTTGAAAAATTGCTGGAAGGAATGGATCATCTTGAATACTTTAAGGAAACGAAGTTATAAAAAATATCATAAAAGTTTGACAAGTTTAGAAGTTTATCCAAGAACCAACAGAGAAACAATTCTCACGTAAATAATTTTTTAATTCAAAGATCAAAAGTTGTTTACAAAATGACAAACTATTTTGGACCAAATTATGTGAATGTTCTGAAAATTGCTCGAAGGAATGGATCGTCTTTAATGCTTTAAGGGACAGATGCTATAGAAGAACTCGTAAAAGTTTGACAAGTTCGAAAGTTCTGGCAAGAACCAAGGGAGAAACAATTATCGCGTGAATAACTTTTTAAAACAAAGACCAAAAGTTGTTTACAAAATGAATAGTTGTTTGGACAAAATGATGCTCTTTCCCAAGCATGGAATGTTTGGGAAATTACTCGAAGGAATGGACCGTCTTGAATACTTTAAGGAATCAAAGTTATTCAAGAGCTCGTAAAAGTTTGACAAGTTTCGTCCAAGAACCAAGAGAGAAACAATTCTACGTAAATAAGTTTTTAATTCAAAGACCAAAAGTTGTTTACAAAATAACAAATTATTTGGACCAAATGATGCGATTCCCGAACATTGAAAGTTTGAAAAATTGCTCGATGGAATGGATCATCTTGAATACTTTAAGGAACCGCAGTTATTCAAGAACTCATACAAGTTTGACAAGTTCGCAAGTTAGTCCAAGAACCAAGAGAGAATCAATTCTCACGTAAATAACTTTTTAAATCAAAGACCAAAAGCTGTTTACAAAATGACGAACTATTTATTCCAAATTATGTGATTTCCTGAACAAATGGTTAGAAAATTTCCCGAAGGGATGGATCGTCTTGAATACTTTAAGGAATTGATGTTACAAAAGAACACGTAAAAGTTTGACAAGTTCGGAAGTTCATCCCAGAACAAAGAGAGAAACAATTTTAACATAAATAAGTTTTTAATTCAAAGACCAAAAGTTGTTTACAAAATGACAAACTATATGGACCAAATTATGCGAATGTTCTGAAAATTGCATGAAGGAATGGATCGTCTTAATACTTTAAGGAACAGATGTTATAAAAGAAATCGTGAAAGTTTGACAAGTTCGGGAAGTTCGGCCAAGAACAAATAAACAAACAAGTCTCACTTAAATAAGTTTTTATTTCAAAGACCAAAGGCTCTTTACAAAATGACCAACTATATGGTTCAAAAGATGCGATTTCCAGAGCATGGAATGTTCGGAAAATTGCTCGAAGGAATGGATCGTCTTGATACTTTAAGGAACCGAAGTTATAAAAGAACTCGTAATAGTTTGACAAGTTCGAAAGTTCGTCCCAGAACCAATTGATAAAAAATTCTCACGTAAATAAGTTTTTAACTCAAAGACCAATACTTGTTTACCAAGCATGGAATGTTCGAAAATTTTCTTTAAGGAATGGATCGTCTCGAATACTTTAAGGAACCGAAGTTATATAAGAACTCGTAAAAGTTAGAAAAGTTCGAAAGTTCATCCAAAAACTAAGAGAGAAATAATTCTCACGTAAATAAGTTTTAATTCAGAGACCAAAAGTTGTTTACAACATGAGAAACTATTTTGACCAAATGATGCGATTTCCTGAGCTTGGAATGTTCGAAAAATTGCTGGAAGTAATGGATCGTCTAGAATACTTTAATGAACCGAACTTATAAAAGAGCTTGTAAAAGTTTTACAAGTTCAGAAGTTCGCGCCAATAACAAATAAACAAACAATTCTCACGTAAATAAGTTTTCAATTCAAAGACCAAAAGTTGTTTACAAAACCACAAACTATTTGGACCAAATGATGCGATTCCCCGAGCATGGAATGTTCAAAAAATTGCTCGAAGGAATGGATCGTCTTGAATACTTTAAGAAACCGAAGTTATAAAAGAACTCGTAAAAGTTTTACAAGTTCGGATGTTCGTCCAAGAACCAAAAGAGAAACAATTCTCACGTAAATAAGTTTTTAATTCAAAGACCAACAGTTGTATACAAAATTAAAAACTATTTAAACCAATTGATGTGATTGTTTAGAAAATTGCTTGACGGAATGAATCATCTTGAAAACATTAAGGAACTGAAGTTATAAAATAACTCGTAAAAGTTTAACAAGTTCGAACGTTCGGCCAAGAACCAATAGACAAATGATTCTCACATAAATAAGTTTTTAAATCAAAGACCAAAAGCAGTTTACTAAATGTCAAACTATTTGGACCAAATAATACGATTTCCGGAGCATGGAATGTTTGGAAATTTTCTTGAAGGAATGGATCATCTTGAATAATTTAAGGAACCGAAGTTATCAAAGATCTCGTAAATGTTTGACAAGTTCGGAAGTTCTTCCAAGAACCAACAGAGAAACAATTCTCAGGTGAATAAGTTTTTAATTCAAAGACCGAAAGTTGTTTACAAAATGACAAACTATCTCGGCCCAAATTATGAGAATGTTCTAAAAATTGCTCTATAAAATGGATCTCTCGAATGCTTTAAGGGACCGATGTTATAGAAGAACTCGGAAAAGTTGTACAAGTTTGGAAATTCAGCCAATAACCAAGGGAGAAACAATTCTCACGTAAATAACTTTTTAAATCGAAGACCAAAAGGTTTTTACAAAATGACTAACTATTTGGACAAAATGATGCAATTTCTCGAGCATTGAATGTTCGGGAAATTACTCGAAGGAATGGACCGTCTTAAATACATTAAGGAGCCAAAGTTATCTAAGAACTCGTAAAAGGTTGACAAGTTCGGAAGTTCGTCCAAGAACCAAGAGAGAAACAATTCTCATGTAAATAAGTATTAAATTCAAAGACCAAAAGTTGTTTACAAAATGACAAACTATTTGGACCAGATTTTGCTAATGTTCTGAAAATTGCATGAAGGAACGGATCGTCTTAAATACTTTAAGAAACCGATGTTATAAAAGAAATCGTAAACGTTTGACAAGTTCTAAAGTTCGGCCAAGAACCAATAGACAAATAAATCTCACATAAATAAGTTTTTAAATCAAAGATCAAAAGTTTTTTTACAAAATGACAAACTACTTGGTTGAAAAGATGCGATTTCTCGAGCATAGAATGTTCGAAAAATTGCTCAAAGGAATGGATCGTCATGATACTTTAAGGTATCGAAGTTTTAAAAGAACTTGTAAAAGTTTGACAAGTTCGGAAGTTCATCCAAGAACCAATAGACAAACAATTCTCACGTAAATAAGTTTTTAATTGAAAGACCAAAAGTTGTTTACAAATATCATAAACTATTTAGACCATATGATGCGATTCCCCGAGCATGGAATGTTTGAAAAATTGCTTGATGGAATGGATCATCTTGAATACTTTAAGGAACCGAAGTTATTCAAGAACTCGTACAAGTTTGACAAGTTCGAAAGTTTGTCCAAAAACCAAGAAAGAATCAATTCTCATGTAAATAAGTTTTTAATTCAATGAGCAAAAGTTATTTACAAAATGATAAACTATTTGGACGAAAAGATGCGATTTCCTAAACATTGAATGTTCGAAAAATTGCTAGAAGGAATGGATCATCTTGAATACTTTAAGGAACCAAAGTTATAAAAAATCTCATAACAGTTTGACAAGTTCGGAAGTTCATCCAAGAACCAACAGAGAAACAATTCTCACGTAAATAAGTTTTTAATTCAAAGACCAAAAGTTGTTTACAAAATGACAAACTATTTTGGACCAAATTATGCGAATGTTCTAAAAATTGCTTGAAGGAATGGATCGTCTTTAATGCTTTAAGGGATCGATTCTATAGAAGAACTCGTAAAAGTTTGACAAGTTCGAAAGTTCGGCCAAGAACCAAGGGAGAAATAATTCTCGCGTAAATAACTTTTTAAATCAAAGACCAAAAGTTGTTTACAAAATGAACAACTGTTTGGACAAAATGATGCTCTTTCCCGAGCATGGAATGTTCGGGAAATTACTCCAAGGAATGAATACTTTAAGGAACCAAAGTTATTCAAGAGCTCGTAAAAGTTTGACAAGTTTCGTCCAAGAACCAAGAGAGAAACAATTCTACGTAAATAAGTTTTTAATTCAAAGACCAAAAGTTGTTTACAAAATAACAAATTATTTGGACCAAATGATGCGATTTCTCGAACATTGAATGTTCGAAAAATTTCTCGATGGAATGGATCATCTAGAATACTTTAAGGAACAGAAGTTATTCAAAAACTCATAAAAGTTTGACAAGTTCGCAAGTTAGTCCAAGAACCAATAGAGAATCAATTCTCACGCAAATAACTTTTTAAATCAAAGACCAAAAGCTGTTTACAAAATGACAAACTATTTATTCCAAATTATGTGATTTCCTGAACAAATGGTTAGAAAATTTCCTGAAGGGATGGATCGTCTTGAATACTTTAAGGAATTGATGTCATAAAAGAACTCGTAAAAGTTTGACAAGTTCAAAAGTTCATCCCAGAACAAAGAGAGAAACAATTCTGACGTAAATAAGTTTTTAATTCAAAGACCAAAAGTTTTTTACAAAATGACAAACTATATGGACCAAATTATGCGAATGTTCTGAAAATTGCATGAAGGAATGGATCGTCTTAATACTTTAAGGAACAGATGTTATAAAAGAAATCGTGAAAGTTTGACAAGTTTGGACCAGATTATGCTAAAGTTCTGAAAATTGCATGAAGGAATGGATCGTCTTGAATACTTTAAGAAACCGATGTTATAAAAGAAATCGTAAAAGTTTGACAAGTTCGGAAGCTCGGCCGAGAACCAATAGACAAATAAATCTCACATAAATAAGTTTTTAAATCAAAGACCGAAAGTTTTTTTTACAAAACGACAAGCTATTTGGACGAAAAGATGCGATTTCTCGAGCATAGAATGTTCGAAAAATTGCTCGAAGGAATGAATCATCATGATACTTTAAGGTATCGAAGTTATAAAAGAACTCGTAAAAGTTTGACGAGTTCGGAAGTTCATCCAAGAACCAATAGACAAACAATTCTCAGGTAAATAAGTTTTTAATTGAAAGACCAAAACTTGTTTACAAATATCATAAACTATTTAGACCATATGATGCGATTCCCCGAGCATGGAATGTTTGGAAAATTGCTTGAAGGAATGGATCATCTTGAATACTTTAAGGAACCGAAGTTATTCAAGAACTTGTACAAGTTTGACAAGTTTGGAAGTTTGTCCAAAAACCAAGAGAGAATCAATTCTCACGTAAATAAGTTTCAATTTCAAAGACCAAAAGTTGTTTACTAAATAAGTTTTTAAATCAAAGACCAAAAGCTGTTTAAATCAAAGACCAAAAGTTTGTTGACAAATGATTCTCACGTAAATAAGTTTTTAAATCAAAGACCAAAAGCTGTTTACTAAATGTCAAACTATTTGGACCAAATGATGCGATTTCCCGAGCATGGAATGTTTGGAAAATTTCTTGAAGGAATGGATCATCTTGAATAATTTAAGGAACCGAAGTTATCAAAGAACTCGTAAATGTTTGAAAAGTTCGGGAGTTCGTCCAAGAACCAACAGAGAAACAATTCTCACGTGAATAAGTTTTTAATTCAAAGACCAAAAGTTGTTTACAAAATAACAAACTATTTTGGACCAAATTATGCGAATGTTCTGAAAATTGCTCGATAAAATGGATCGTCTCGAATGCTCTAAGGGACCGATGTTATAGAAACACTCATAAAAGTTTGACAAGTTTGGAAATTCAGCCAAGAACCAAGGGAGAAACAATTCTCACGTAAATAACTTTTTAAATCGAAGACCAAAAGATTTTTTACAAAACGACTAACTATTTGGACAAATTGATGCGATTTCTCGAGCATGGAATGTTCGGGAAATTACTCGAAGGAATGGACCGTCTTGAATACTTTAAGGAACCAAAGTTATTTAAGAACTCGTAAAAGTTGGCAAGTTCGGAAGTTCGTCCAAGAACCAAGAGAAAAACAATTCTCACGTAAATAAGTTTTAAATTCAAAGACCAAAAGTTGTTTACAAAATGACAAACTATTTGGACCAGATTATGCTAATGTTCTGAAAATTGCATGAAGGAATGGATCGTCTTGAATACTTTAAGAAACCGATGTTATAAAAGAAATCGTAAAAGTTGACAAGTTCGGAAGCTCGACCGAGAACCAATAGACAAATAAATCTCACATAAATAAGTTTTTAAATCAAAGACCGAAAGTTTTTTTACAAAATGACAAGCTATTTGGACGAAAAGATGCGATTTCTCGAGCATAGAATGTTCGAAAAATTGCTCGAAGGAATGGATCATCATGATACTTTAAGGTATCGAAGTTATAAAAGAACTCGTAAAAGTTTGACAAGTTCGGCAGTTCATCCAAGAACCAAGAGAGAATCAATTCTCACGTAAATAAGTTTCAATTTCAAAGACCAAAAGTTGTTTACAAAACCACAAACTATTTGGACCAAATGATGCGATTCTCCGAGCATGGAATGTTCAGAAAATTGCTCGAAGGAATGGATCGTCTTTAATACTTTAAGAAACCGAAGTTATAAAAGAACTCACAAAAGTTTTACAAGTTCGGATGTTCGTCCAAGAACCAAAAGAGAAACAATTCTCACGTAAATAAGTTTTTAATTCAGAGACCAACAGTTGTATACAAAATTAAAAACTATTTGAACCAACTGATGTGATTGTTTAGAAAATTGCTTGACGGAATGGATCATCTTGAAAACTTTAAGGAACTGAAGTTATAAAATAACTCGTAAAAGTTTAAAACGTTTGGAAGTTCGGCCAAGAACCGATAGACAAATGATTCTCACGTAAATAAGTTTTTAAATCAATTACCAAAAGCTGTTTACTAAATGTCAAACTATTTGGACCAAATGATGCGATTTCCCGAGCATGGAATGTTTGGAAAATTTCTTGAAGGAATGGATCATCTTGAATAATTTAAGGAACCGAAGTTATCAAAGAACTCGTAAATGTTTGAAAAGTTCGGGAGTTCGTCCAAGAACCAACAGAGAAACAATTCTCAGGTGAATAAGTTTTTAATTCAAAGACCAAAAGTTGTTTACAAAATAACAAACTATTTTGGACCAAATTATGCGAATGTTCTGAAAATTGCTCGATAAAATGGATCGTCTCGAATGCTCTAAGGGACCGATGTTATAGAAACACTCGTAAAAGTTTGACAAGTTTGGAAATTCAGCCAAGAACCAAGGGAGAAACAATTCTCACGTAAATAACTTTTTAAATCGAAGACCAAAAGATTTTTTACAAAACGACTAACTATTTGGACAAATTGATGCGATTTCTCGAGCATGGAATGTTCGGGAAATTACTCGAAGGAATGGACCGTCTTGAATACTTTAAGGAACCGAAGTTATTTAAGAACTCGTAAAAGTTGGCAAGTTCGGAAGTTCGTCCAAGAACCAAGAGAGAAACAATTCTCACGTAAATAAGTTTTAAATTCAAAGACCAAAAGTTGTTTACAAAATGACAAACTATTTGGACCAGATTATGCTAATGTTCTGAAAATTGCATGAAGGAATGGATCGTCTTGAATACTTTAAGAAACCGATGTTATAAAAGAAATCGTAAAAGTTGACAAGTTCGGAAGCTCGACCGAGAACCAATAGACAAATAAATCTCACATAAATAAGTTTTTAAATCAAAGACCGAAAGTTTTTTTACAAAATGACAAGCTATTTGGACGAAAAGATGCGATTTCTCGAGCATAGAATGTTCGAAAAATTGCTCGAAGGAATGGATCATCATGATACTTTAAGGTATCGAAGTTATAAAAGAACTCGTAAAAGTTTGACAAGTTCGGCAGTTCATCCAAGAACCAAGAGAGAATCAATTCTCACGTAAATAAGTTTCAATTTCAAAGACCAAAAGTTGTTTACAAAACCACAAACTATTTGGACCAAATGATGCGATTCTCCGAGCATGGAATGTTCAGAAAATTGCTCGAAGGAATGGATCGTCTTTAATACTTTAAGAAACCGAAGTTATAAAAGAACTCACAAAAGTTTTACAAGTTCGGATGTTCGTCCAAGAACCAAAAGAGAAACAATTCTCACGTAAATAAGTTTTTAATTCAGAGACCAACAGTTGTATACAAAATTAAAAACTATTTGAACCAACTGATGTGATTGTTTAGAAAATTGCTTGACGGAATGGATCATCTTGAAAACTTTAAGGAACTGAAGTTATAAAATAACTCGTAAAAGTTTAAAACGTTTGGAAGTTCGGCCAAGAACCGATAGACAAATGATTCTCACGTAAATAAGTTTTTAAATCAATTACCAAAAGCTGTTTACTAACTGTCAAACTATTTGGACCAAATTATGCGATTTCCCGAGCATGGAATGTTTGGAAAATTTCTTGAAGGAATGGATCATCTTGAATAATTTAAGGAACCGAAGTTATCAAAGAACTCGTAAATGTTTGAAAAGTTCGGGAGTTCGTCCAAGAACCAACAGAGAAACAATTCTCAGGTGAATAAGTTTTTAATTCAAAGACCAAAAGTTGTTTACAAAATAACAAACTATTTTGGACCAAATTATGCGAATGTTCTGAAAATTGCTCGATAAAATGGATCGTCTCGAATGCTCTAAGGGACCGATGTTATAGAAACACTCGTAAAAGTTTGACAAGTTTGGAAATTCAGCCAAGAACCAAGGGAGAAACAATTCTCACGTAAATAACTTTTTAAATCGAAGACCAAAAGATTTTTTACAAAACGACTAACTATTTGGACAAATTGATGCGATTTCTCGAGCATGGAATGTTCGGGAAATTACTCGAAGGAATGGACCGTCTTGAATACTTTAAGGAACCGAAGTTATTTAAGAACTCGTAAAAGTTGGCAAGTTCGGAAGTTCGTCCAAGAACCAAGAGAGAAACAATTCTCACGTAAATAAGTTTTAAATTCAAAGACCAAAAGTTGTTTACAAAATGACAAACTATTTGGACCAGATTATGCTAATGTTCTGAAAATTGCATGAAGGAATGGATCGTCTTGAATACTTTAAGAAACCGATGTTATAAAAGAAATCGTAAAAGTTGACAAGTTCGGAAGCTCGACCGAGAACCAATAGACAAATAAATCTCACATAAATAAGTTTTTAAATCAAAGACCGAAAGTTTTTTTACAAAATGACAAGCTATTTGGACGAAAAGATGCAATTTCTCGAGCATAGAATGTTCGAAAAATTGCTCGAAGGAATGGATCATCATGATACTTTAAGGTATCGAAGTTATAAAAGAACTCGTAAAAGTTTGACAAGTTCGGCAGTTCATCCAAGAACCAAGAGAGAATCAATTCTCACGTAAATAAGTTTCAATTTCAAAGACCAAAAGTTGTTTACAAAACCACAAACTATTTGGACCAAATGATGCGATTCTCCGAGCATGGAATGTTCAGAAAATTGCTCGAAGGAATGGATCGTCTTTAATACTTTAAGAAACCGAAGTTATAAAAGAACTCACAAAAGTTTTACAAGTTCGGATGTTCGTCCAAGAACCAAAAGAGAAACAATTCTCACGTAAATAAGTTTTTAATTCAGAGACCAACAGTTGTATACAAAATTAAAAACTATTTGAACCAACTGATGTGATTGTTTAGAAAATTGCTTGACGGAATGGATCATCTTGAAAACTTTAAGGAACTGAAGTTATAAAATAACTCGTAAAAGTTTAAAACGTTTGGAAGTTCGGCCAAGAACCGATAGACAAATGATTCTCACGTAAATAAGTTTTTAAATCAATTACCAAAAGCTGTTTACTAAATGTCAAACTATTTGGACCAAATGATGCGATTTCCCGAGCATGGAATGTTTGGAAAATTTCTTGAAGGAATGGATCATCTTGAATAATTTAAGGAACCGAAGTTATCAAAGAACTCGTAAATGTTTGAAAAGTTCGGGAGTTCGTCCAAGAACCAACAGAGAAACAATTCTCAGGTGAATAAGTTTTTAATTCAAAGACCAAAAGTTGTTTACAAAATAACAAACTATTTTGGACCAAATTATGCGAATGTTCTGAAAATTGCTCGATAAAATGGATCGTCTCGAATGCTCTAAGGGACCGATGTTATAGAAACACTCGTAAAAGTTTGACAAGTTTGGAAATTCAGCCAAGAACCAAGGGAGAAACAATTCTCACGTAAATAACTTTTTAAATCGAAGACCAAAAGATTTTTTACAAAACGACTAACTATTTGGACAAATTGATGCGATTTCTCGAGCATGGAATGTTCGGGAAATTACTCGAAGGAATGGACCGTCTTGAATACTTTAAGGAACCGAAGTTATTTAAGAACTCGTAAAAGTTGGCAAGTTCGGAAGTTCGTCCAAGAACCAAGAGAGAAACAATTCTCACGTAAATAAGTTTTAAATTCAAAGACCAAAAGTTGTTTACAAAATGACAAACTATTTGGACCAGATTATGCTAATGTTCTGAAAATTGCATGAAGGAATGGATCGTCTTGAATACTTTAAGAAACCGATGTTATAAAAGAAATCGTAAAAGTTGACAAGTTCGGAAGCTCGACCGAGAACCAATAGACAAATAAATCTCACATAAATAAGTTTTTAAATCAAAGACCGAAAGTTTTTTTACAAAATGACAAGCTATTTGGACGAAAAGATGCGATTTCTCGAGCATAGAATGTTCGAAAAATTGCTCGAAGGAATGGATCATCATGATACTTTAAGGTATCGAAGTTATAAAAGAACTCGTAAAAGTTTGACAAGTTCGGCAGTTCATCCAAGAACCAAGAGAGAATCAATTCTCACGTAAATAAGTTTCAATTTCAAAGACCAAAAGTTGTTTACAAAACCACAAACTATTTGGACCAAATGATGCGATTCTCCGAGCATGGAATGTTCAGAAAATTGCTCGAAGGAATGGATCGTCTTTAATACTTTAAGAAACCGAAGTTATAAAAGAACTCACAAAAGTTTTACAAGTTCGGATGTTCGTCCAAGAACCAAAAGAGAAACAATTCTCACGTAAATAAGTTTTTAATTCAGAGACCAACAGTTGTATACAAAATTAAAAACTATTTGAACCAACTGATGTGATTGTTTAGAAAATTGCTTGACGGAATGGATCATCTTGAAAACTTTAAGGAACTGAAGTTATAAAATAACTCGTAAAAGTTTAAAACGTTTGGAAGTTCGGCCAAGAACCGATAGACAAATGATTCTCACGTAAATAAGTTTTTAAATCAATTACCAAAAGCTGTTTACTAAATGTCAAACTATTTGGACCAAATGATGCGATTTCCCGAGCATGGAATGTTTGGAAAATTTCTTGAAGGAATGGATCATCTTGAATAATTTAAGGAACCGAAGTTATCAAAGAACTCGTAAATGTTTGAAAAGTTCGGGAGTTCGTCCAAGAACCAACAGAGAAACAATTCTCAGGTGAATAAGTTTTTAATTCAAAGACCAAAAGTTGTTTACAAAATAACAAACTATTTTGGACCAAATTATGCGAATGTTCTGAAAATTGCTCGATAAAATGGATCGTCTCGAATGCTCTAAGGGACCGATGTTATAGAAACACTCGTAAAAGTTTGACAAGTTTGGAAATTCAGCCAAGAACCAAGGGAGAAACAATTCTCACGTAAATAACTTTTTAAATCGAAGACCAAAAGATTTTTTACAAAACGACTAACTATTTGGACAAATTGATGCGATTTCTCGAGCATGGAATGTTCGGGAAATTACTCGAAGGAATGGACCGTCTTGAATACTTTAAGGAACCGAAGTTATTTAAGAACTCGTAAAAGTTGGCAAGTTCGGAAGTTCGTCCAAGAACCAAGAGAGAAACAATTCTCACGTAAATAAGTTTTAAATTCAAAGACCAAAAGTTGTTTACAAAATGACAAACTATTTGGACCAGATTATGCTAATGTTCTGAAAATTGCATGAAGGAATGGATCGTCTTGAATACTTTAAGAAACCGATGTTATAAAAGAAATCGTAAAAGTTGACAAGTTCGGAAGCTCGACCGAGAACCAATAGACAAATAAATCTCACATAAATAAGTTTTTAAATCAAAGACCGAAAGTTTTTTTACAAAATGACAAGCTATTTGGACGAAAAGATGCGATTTCTCGAGCATAGAATGTTCGAAAAATTGCTCGAAGGAATGGATCATCATGATACTTTAAGGTATCGAAGTTATAAAAGAACTCGTAAAAGTTTGACAAGTTCGGCAGTTCATCCAAGAACCAAGAGAGAATCAATTCTCACGTAAATAAGTTTCAATTTCAAAGACCAAAAGTTGTTTACAAAACCACAAACTATTTGGACCAAATGATGCGATTCTCCGAGCATGGAATGTTCAGAAAATTGCTCGAAGGAATGGATCGTCTTTAATACTTTAAGAAACCGAAGTTATAAAAGAACTCACAAAAGTTTTACAAGTTCGGATGTTCGTCCAAGAACCAAAAGAGAAACAATTCTCACGTAAATAAGTTTTTAATTCAGAGACCAACAGTTGTATACAAAATTAAAAACTATTTGAACCAACTGATGTGATTGTTTAGAAAATTGCTTGACGGAATGGATCATCTTGAAAACTTTAAGGAACTGAAGTTATAAAATAACTCGTAAAAGTTTAAAACGTTTGGAAGTTCGGCCAAGAACCGATAGACAAATGATTCTCACGTAAATAAGTTTTTAAATCAATTACCAAAAGCTGTTTACTAAATGTCAAACTATTTGGACCAAATGATGCGATTTCCCGAGCATGGAATGTTTGGAAAATTTCTTGAAGGAATGGATCATCTTGAATAATTTAAGGAACCGAAGTTATCAAAGAACTCGTAAATGTTTGAAAAGTTCGGGAGTTCGTCCAAGAACCAACAGAGAAACAATTCTCAGGTGAATAAGTTTTTAATTCAAAGACCAAAAGTTGTTTACAAAATAACAAACTATTTTGGACCAAATTATGCGAATGTTCTGAAAATTGCTCGATAAAATGGATCGTCTCGAATGCTCTAAGGGACCGATGTTATAGAAACACTCGTAAAAGTTTGACAAGTTTGGAAATTCAGCCAAGAACCAAGGGAGAAACAATTCTCACGTAAATAACTTTTTAAATCGAAGACCAAAAGATTTTTTACAAAACGACTAACTATTTGGACAAATTGATGCGATTTCTCGAGCATGGAATGTTCGGGAAATTACTCGAAGGAATGGACCGTCTTGAATACTTTAAGGAACCGAAGTTATTTAAGAACTCGTAAAAGTTGGCAAGTTCGGAAGTTCGTCCAAGAACCAAGAGAGAAACAATTCTCACGTAAATAAGTTTTAAATTCAAAGACCAAAAGTTGTTTACAAAATGACAAACTATTTGGACCAGATTATGCTAATGTTCTGAAAATTGCATGAAGGAATGGATCGTCTTGAATACTTTAAGAAACCGATGTTATAAAAGAAATCGTAAAAGTTGACAAGTTCGGAAGCTCGACCGAGAACCAATAGACAAATAAATCTCACATAAATAAGTTTTTAAATCAAAGACCGAAAGTTTTTTTACAAAATGACAAGCTATTTGGACGAAAAGATGCGATTTCTCGAGCATAGAATGTTCGAAAAATTGCTCGAAGGAATGGATCATCATGATACTTTAAGGTATCGAAGTTATAAAAGAACTCGTAAAAGTTTGACAAGTTCGGCAGTTCATCCAAGAACCAAGAGAGAATCAATTCTCACGTAAATAAGTTTCAATTTCAAAGACCAAAAGTTGTTTACAAAACCACAAACTATTTGGACCAAATGATGCGATTCTCCGAGCATGGAATGTTCAGAAAATTGCTCGAAGGAATGGATCGTCTTTAATACTTTAAGAAACCGAAGTTATAAAAGAACTCACAAAAGTTTTACAAGTTCGGATGTTCGTCCAAGAACCAAAAGAGAAACAATTCTCACGTAAATAAGTTTTTAATTCAGAGACCAACAGTTGTATACAAAATTAAAAACTATTTGAACCAACTGATGTGATTGTTTAGAAAATTGCTTGACGGAATGGATCATCTTGAAAACTTTAAGGAACTGAAGTTATAAAATAACTCGTAAAAGTTTAAAACGTTTGGAAGTTCGGCCAAGAACCGATAGACAAATGATTCTCACGTAAATAAGTTTTTAAATCAATTACCAAAAGCTGTTTACTAAATGTCAAACTATTTGGACCAAATGATGCGATTTCCCGAGCATGGAATGTTTGGAAAATTTCTTGAAGGAATGGATCATCTTGAATAATTTAAGGAACCGAAGTTATCAAAGAACTCGTAAATGTTTGAAAAGTTCGGGAGTTCGTCCAAGAACCAACAGAGAAACAATTCTCAGGTGAATAAGTTTTTAATTCAAAGACCAAAAGTTGTTTACAAAATAACAAACTATTTTGGACCAAATTATGCGAATGTTCTGAAAATTGCTCGATAAAATGGATCGTCTCGAATGCTCTAAGGGACCGATGTTATAGAAACACTCGTAAAAGTTTGACAAGTTTGGAAATTCAGCCAAGAACCAAGGGAGAAACAATTCTCACGTAAATAACTTTTTAAATCGAAGACCAAAAGATTTTTTACAAAACGACTAACTATTTGGACAAATTGATGCGATTTCTCGAGCATGGAATGTTCGGGAAATTACTCGAAGGAATGGACCGTCTTGAATACTTTAAGGAACCGAAGTTATTTAAGAACTCGTAAAAGTTGGCAAGTTCGGAAGTTCGTCCAAGAACCAAGAGAGAAACAATTCTCACGTAAATAAGTTTTAAATTCAAAGACCAAAAGTTGTTTACAAAATGACAAACTATTTGGACCAGATTATGCTAATGTTCTGAAAATTGCATGAAGGAATGGATCGTCTTGAATACTTTAAGAAACCGATGTTATAAAAGAAATCGTAAAAGTTGACAAGTTCGGAAGCTCGACCGAGAACCAATAGACAAATAAATCTCACATAAATAAGTTTTTAAATCAAAGACCGAAAGTTTTTTTACAAAATGACAAGCTATTTGGACGAAAAGATGCGATTTCTCGAGCATAGAATGTTCGAAAAATTGCTCGAAGGAATGGATCATCATGATACTTTAAGGTATCGAAGTTATAAAAGAACTCGTAAAAGTTTGACAAGTTCGGCAGTTCATCCAAGAACCAAGAGAGAATCAATTCTCACGTAAATAAGTTTCAATTTCAAAGACCAAAAGTTGTTTACAAAACCACAAACTATTTGGACCAAATGATGCGATTCTCCGAGCATGGAATGTTCAGAAAATTGCTCGAAGGAATGGATCGTCTTTAATACTTTAAGAAACCGAAGTTATAAAAGAACTCACAAAAGTTTTACAAGTTCGGATGTTCGTCCAAGAACCAAAAGAGAAACAATTCTCACGTAAATAAGTTTTTAATTCAGATACCAACAGTTGTATACAAAATTAAAAACTATTTGAACCAACTGATGTGATTGTTTAGAAAATTGCTTGACGGAATGGATCATCTTGAAAACTTTAAGGAACTGAAGTTATAAAATAACTCGTAAAAGTTTAAAACGTTTGGAAGTTCGGCCAAGAACCGATAGACAAATGATTCTCACGTAAATAAGTTTTTAAATCAATTACCAAAAGCTGTTTACTAAATGTCAAACTATTTGGACCAAATGATGCGATTTCCCGAGCATGGAATGTTTGGAAAATTTCTTGAAGGAATGGATCATCTTGAATAATTTAAGGAACCGAAGTTATCAAAGAACTCGTAAATGTTTGAAAAGTTCGGGAGTTCGTCCAAGAACCAACAGAGAAACAATTCTCAGGTGAATAAGTTTTTAATTCAAAGACCAAAAGTTGTTTACAAAATAACAAACTATTTTGGACCAAATTATGCGAATGTTCTGAAAATTGCTCGATAAAATGGATCGTCTCGAATGCTCTAAGGGACCGATGTTATAGAAACACTCGTAAAAGTTTGACAAGTTTGGAAATTCAGCCAAGAACCAAGGGAGAAACAATTCTCACGTAAATAACTTTTTAAATCGAAGACCAAAAGATTTTTTACAAAACGACTAACTATTTGGACAAATTGATGCGATTTCTCGAGCATGGAATGTTCGGGAAATTACTCGAAGGAATGGACCGTCTTGAATACTTTAAGGAACCGAAGTTATTTAAGAACTCGTAAAAGTTGGCAAGTTCGGAAGTTCGTCCAAGAACCAAGAGAGAAACAATTCTCACGTAAATAAGTTTTAAATTCAAAGACCAAAAGTTGTTTACAAAATGACAAACTATTTGGACCAGATTATGCTAATGTTCTGAAAATTGCATGAAGGAATGGATCGTCTTGAATACTTTAAGAAACCGATGTTATAAAAGAAATCGTAAAAGTTGACAAGTTCGGAAGCTCGACCGAGAACCAATAGACAAATAAATCTCACATAAATAAGTTTTTAAATCAAAGACCGAAAGTTTTTTTACAAAATGACAAGCTATTTGGACGAAAAGATGCGATTTCTCGAGCATAGAATGTTCGAAAAATTGCTCGAAGGAATGGATCATCATGATACTTTAAGGTATCGAAGTTATAAAAGAACTCGTAAAAGTTTGACAAGTTCGGCAGTTCATCCAAGAACCAAGAGAGAATCAATTCTCACGTAAATAAGTTTCAATTTCAAAGACCAAAAGTTGTTTACAAAACCACAAACTATTTGGACCAAATGATGCGATTCTCCGAGCATGGAATGTTCAGAAAATTGCGTCGAAGGAATGGATCGTCTTTAATACTTTAAGAAACCGAAGTTATAAAAGAACTCACAAAAGTTTTACAAGTTCGGATGTTCGTCCCAAGAACCAAAAGAGAAGACATTCTCACGTAAATAAGTTTTTAATTCAGAGACCAACAGTTGTATACAAAATTAAAAACTATTTGGGGCAACTGATGTGATTGTTTAGAAAATTGCTTGACGGAATGGATCATCTTGAAAACTTTAAGGAACTGAAGTTATAAAATAACTCGTAAAAGTTTAAAACGTTTGGAAGTTCGGCCAAGAACCGATAGACAAATGATTCTCACGTAAATAAGTTTTTAAATCAATTACCAAAAGCTGTTTACTAACTGTCAAACTATTTGGACCAAATTATGCGATTTCCCGAGGATGGAATGTTTTGGAAAATTTCTTGAAGGAATGGATCATCTTGAATAATTTAAGGAACCGAAGTTATCAAAGAACTCGTAAATGTTTGAAAAGTTCGGGAGTTCGTCCCAGAACCAACAGAGAAACAATTCTCAGGTGAATAAGTTTTTAATTCAAAGACCAAAAGTTGTTTACAAAATAACAAACTATTTTGGACCAAATTATGCGAATGTTCTGAAAATTGCTCGATAAAATGGATCGTCTCGAATGCTCTAAGGGACCGATGTTATAGAAACACTCGTAAAAGTTTGACAAGTTTGGAAATTCAGCCAAGAACCAAGGGAGAAACAATTCTCACGTAAATAACTTTTTAAATCGAAGACCAAAAGATTTTTTACAAAACGACTAACTATTTGGACAAATTGATGCGATTTCTCGAGCATGGAATGTTCGGGAAATTACTCGAAGGAATGGACCGTCTTGAATACTTTAAGGAACCGAAGTTATTTAAGAACTCGTAAAAGTTGGCAAGTTCGGAAGTTCGTCCAAGAACCAAGAGAGAAACAATTCTCACGTAAATAAGTTTTAAATTCAAAGACCAAAAGTTGTTTACAAAATGACAAACTATTTGGACCAGATTATGCTAATGTTCTGAAAATTGCATGAAGGAATGGATCGTCTTGAATACTTTAAGAAACCGATGTTATAAAAGAAATCGTAAAAGTTGACAAGTTCGGAAGCTCGACCGAGAACCAATAGACAAATAAATCTCACATAAATAAGTTTTTAAATCAAAGACCGAAAGTTTTTTTACAAAATGACAAGCTATTTGGACGAAAAGATGCGATTTCTCGAGCATAGAATGTTCGAAAAATTGCTCGAAGGAATGGATCATCATGATACTTTAAGGTATCGAAGTTATAAAAGAACTCGTAAAAGTTTGACAAGTTCGGCAGTTCATCCAAGAACCAAGAGAGAATCAATTCTCACGTAAATAAGTTTCAATTTCAAAGACCAAAAGTTGTTTACAAAACCACAAACTATTTGGACCAAATGATGCGATTCTCCGAGCATGGAATGTTCAGAAAATTGCTCGAAGGAATGGATCGTCTTTAATACTTTAAGAAACCGAAGTTATAAAAGAACTCACAAAAGTTTTACAAGTTCGGATGTTCGTCCAAGAACCAAAAGAGAAACAATTCTCACGTAAATAAGTTTTTAATTCAGAGACCAACAGTTGTATACAAAATTAAAAACTATTTGAACCAACTGATGTGATTGTTTAGAAAATTGCTTGACGGAATGGATCATCTTGAAAACTTTAAGGAACTGAAGTTATAAAATAACTCGTAAAAGTTTAAAACGTTTGGAAGTTCGGCCAAGAACCGATAGACAAATGATTCTCACGTAAATAAGTTTTTAAATCAATTACCAAAAGCTGTTTACTAAATGTCAAACTATTTGGACCAAATGATGCGATTTCCCGAGCATGGAATGTTTGGAAAATTTCTTGAAGGAATGGATCATCTTGAATAATTTAAGGAACCGAAGTTATCAAAGAACTCGTAAATGTTTGAAAAGTTCGGGAGTTCGTCCAAGAACCAACAGAGAAACAATTCTCAGGTGAATAAGTTTTTAATTCAAAGACCAAAAGTTGTTTACAAAATAACAAACTATTTTGGACCAAATTATGCGAATGTTCTGAAAATTGCTCGATAAAATGGATCGTCTCGAATGCTCTAAGGGACCGATGTTATAGAAACACTCGTAAAAGTTTGACAAGTTTGGAAATTCAGCCAAGAACCAAGGGAGAAACAATTCTCACGTAAATAACTTTTTAAATCGAAGACCAAAAGATTTTTTACAAAACGACTAACTATTTGGACAAATTGATGCGATTTCTCGAGCATGGAATGTTCGGGAAATTACTCGAAGGAATGGACCGTCTTGAATACTTTAAGGAACCGAAGTTATTTAAGAACTCGTAAAAGTTGGCAAGTTCGGAAGTTCGTCCAAGAACCAAGAGAGAAACAATTCTCACGTAAATAAGTTTTAAATTCAAAGACCAAAAGTTGTTTACAAAATGACAAACTATTTGGACCAGATTATGCTAATGTTCTGAAAATTGCATGAAGGAATGGATCGTCTTGAATACTTTAAGAAACCGATGTTATAAAAGAAATCGTAAAAGTTGACAAGTTCGGAAGCTCGACCGAGAACCAATAGACAAATAAATCTCACATAAATAAGTTTTTAAATCAAAGACCGAAAGTTTTTTTACAAAATGACAAGCTATTTGGACGAAAAGATGCGATTTCTCGAGCATAGAATGTTCGAAAAATTGCTCGAAGGAATGGATCATCATGATACTTTAAGGTATCGAAGTTATAAAAGAACTCGTAAAAGTTTGACAAGTTCGGCAGTTCATCCAAGAACCAAGAGAGAATCAATTCTCACGTAAATAAGTTTCAATTTCAAAGACCAAAAGTTGTTTACAAAACCACAAACTATTTGGACCAAATGATGCGATTCTCCGAGCATGGAATGTTCAGAAAATTGCTCGAAGGAATGGATCGTCTTTAATACTTTAAGAAACCGAAGTTATAAAAGAACTCACAAAAGTTTTACAAGTTCGGATGTTCGTCCAAGAACCAAAAGAGAAACAATTCTCACGTAAATAAGTTTTTAATTCAGAGACCAACAGTTGTATACAAAATTAAAAACTATTTGAACCAACTGATGTGATTGTTTAGAAAATTGCTTGACGGAATGGATCATCTTGAAAACTTTAAGGAACTGAAGTTATAAAATAACTCGTAAAAGTTTAAAACGTTTGGAAGTTCGGCCAAGAACCGATAGACAAATGATTCTCACGTAAATAAGTTTTTAAATCAATTACCAAAAGCTGTTTACTAACTGTCAAACTATTTGGACCAAATTATGCGATTTCCCGAGCATGGAATGTTTGGAAAATTTCTTGAAGGAATGGATCATCTTGAATAATTTAAGGAACCGAAGTTATCAAAGAACTCGTAAATGTTTGAAAAGTTCGGGAGTTCGTCCAAGAACCAACAGAGAAACAATTCTCAGGTGAATAAGTTTTTAATTCAAAGACCAAAAGTTGTTTACAAAATAACAAACTATTTTGGACCAAATTATGCGAATGTTCTGAAAATTGCTCGATAAAATGGATCGTCTCGAATGCTCTAAGGGACCGATGTTATAGAAACACTCGTAAAAGTTTGACAAGTTTGGAAATTCAGCCAAGAACCAAGGGAGAAACAATTCTCACGTAAATAACTTTTTAAATCGAAGACCAAAAGATTTTTTACAAAACGACTAACTATTTGGACAAATTGATGCGATTTCTCGAGCATGGAATGTTCGGGAAATTACTCGAAGGAATGGACCGTCTTGAATACTTTAAGGAACCGAAGTTATTTAAGAACTCGTAAAAGTTGGCAAGTTCGGAAGTTCGTCCAAGAACCAAGAGAGAAACAATTCTCACGTAAATAAGTTTTAAATTCAAAGACCAAAAGTTGTTTACAAAATGACAAACTATTTGGACCAGATTATGCTAATGTTCTGAAAATTGCATGAAGGAATGGATCGTCTTGAATACTTTAAGAAACCGATGTTATAAAAGAAATCGTAAAAGTTGACAAGTTCGGAAGCTCGACCGAGAACCAATAGACAAATAAATCTCACATAAATAAGTTTTTAAATCAAAGACCGAAAGTTTTTTTACAAAATGACAAGCTATTTGGACGAAAAGATGCAATTTCTCGAGCATAGAATGTTCGAAAAATTGCTCGAAGGAATGGATCATCATGATACTTTAAGGTATCGAAGTTATAAAAGAACTCGTAAAAGTTTGACAAGTTCGGCAGTTCATCCAAGAACCAAGAGAGAATCAATTCTCACGTAAATAAGTTTCAATTTCAAAGACCAAAAGTTGTTTACAAAACCACAAACTATTTGGACCAAATGATGCGATTCTCCGAGCATGGAATGTTCAGAAAATTGCTCGAAGGAATGGATCGTCTTTAATACTTTAAGAAACCGAAGTTATAAAAGAACTCACAAAAGTTTTACAAGTTCGGATGTTCGTCCAAGAACCAAAAGAGAAACAATTCTCACGTAAATAAGTTTTTAATTCAGAGACCAACAGTTGTATACAAAATTAAAAACTATTTGAACCAACTGATGTGATTGTTTAGAAAATTGCTTGACGGAATGGATCATCTTGAAAACTTTAAGGAACTGAAGTTATAAAATAACTCGTAAAAGTTTAAAACGTTTGGAAGTTCGGCCAAGAACCGATAGACAAATGATTCTCACGTAAATAAGTTTTTAAATCAATTACCAAAAGCTGTTTACTAAATGTCAAACTATTTGGACCAAATGATGCGATTTCCCGAGCATGGAATGTTTGGAAAATTTCTTGAAGGAATGGATCATCTTGAATAATTTAAGGAACCGAAGTTATCAAAGAACTCGTAAATGTTTGAAAAGTTCGGGAGTTCGTCCAAGAACCAACAGAGAAACAATTCTCAGGTGAATAAGTTTTTAATTCAAAGACCAAAAGTTGTTTACAAAATAACAAACTATTTTGGACCAAATTATGCGAATGTTCTGAAAATTGCTCGATAAAATGGATCGTCTCGAATGCTCTAAGGGACCGATGTTATAGAAACACTCGTAAAAGTTTGACAAGTTTGGAAATTCAGCCAAGAACCAAGGGAGAAACAATTCTCACGTAAATAACTTTTTAAATCGAAGACCAAAAGATTTTTTACAAAACGACTAACTATTTGGACAAATTGATGCGATTTCTCGAGCATGGAATGTTCGGGAAATTACTCGAAGGAATGGACCGTCTTGAATACTTTAAGGAACCGAAGTTATTTAAGAACTCGTAAAAGTTGGCAAGTTCGGAAGTTCGTCCAAGAACCAAGAGAGAAACAATTCTCACGTAAATAAGTTTTAAATTCAAAGACCAAAAGTTGTTTACAAAATGACAAACTATTTGGACCAGATTATGCTAATGTTCTGAAAATTGCATGAAGGAATGGATCGTCTTGAATACTTTAAGAAACCGATGTTATAAAAGAAATCGTAAAAGTTGACAAGTTCGGAAGCTCGACCGAGAACCAATAGACAAATAAATCTCACATAAATAAGTTTTTAAATCAAAGACCGAAAGTTTTTTTACAAAATGACAAGCTATTTGGACGAAAAGATGCGATTTCTCGAGCATAGAATGTTCGAAAAATTGCTCGAAGGAATGGATCATCATGATACTTTAAGGTATCGAAGTTATAAAAGAACTCGTAAAAGTTTGACAAGTTCGGCAGTTCATCCAAGAACCAAGAGAGAATCAATTCTCACGTAAATAAGTTTCAATTTCAAAGACCAAAAGTTGTTTACAAAACCACAAACTATTTGGACCAAATGATGCGATTCTCCGAGCATGGAATGTTCAGAAAATTGCTCGAAGGAATGGATCGTCTTTAATACTTTAAGAAACCGAAGTTATAAAAGAACTCACAAAAGTTTTACAAGTTCGGATGTTCGTCCAAGAACCAAAAGAGAAACAATTCTCACGTAAATAAGTTTTTAATTCAGAGACCAACAGTTGTATACAAAATTAAAAACTATTTGAACCAACTGATGTGATTGTTTAGAAAATTGCTTGACGGAATGGATCATCTTGAAAACTTTAAGGAACTGAAGTTATAAAATAACTCGTAAAAGTTTAAAACGTTTGGAAGTTCGGCCAAGAACCGATAGACAAATGATTCTCACGTAAATAAGTTTTTAAATCAATTACCAAAAGCTGTTTACTAAATGTCAAACTATTTGGACCAAATGATGCGATTTCCCGAGCATGGAATGTTTGGAAAATTTCTTGAAGGAATGGATCATCTTGAATAATTTAAGGAACCGAAGTTATCAAAGAACTCGTAAATGTTTGAAAAGTTCGGGAGTTCGTCCAAGAACCAACAGAGAAACAATTCTCAGGTGAATAAGTTTTTAATTCAAAGACCAAAAGTTGTTTACAAAATAACAAACTATTTTGGACCAAATTATGCGAATGTTCTGAAAATTGCTCGATAAAATGGATCGTCTCGAATGCTCTAAGGGACCGATGTTATAGAAACACTCGTAAAAGTTTGACAAGTTTGGAAATTCAGCCAAGAACCAAGGGAGAAACAATTCTCACGTAAATAACTTTTTAAATCGAAGACCAAAAGATTTTTTACAAAACGACTAACTATTTGGACAAATTGATGCGATTTCTCGAGCATGGAATGTTCGGGAAATTACTCGAAGGAATGGACCGTCTTGAATACTTTAAGGAACCGAAGTTATTTAAGAACTCGTAAAAGTTGGCAAGTTCGGAAGTTCGTCCAAGAACCAAGAGAGAAACAATTCTCACGTAAATAAGTTTTAAATTCAAAGACCAAAAGTTGTTTACAAAATGACAAACTATTTGGACCAGATTATGCTAATGTTCTGAAAATTGCATGAAGGAATGGATCGTCTTGAATACTTTAAGAAACCGATGTTATAAAAGAAATCGTAAAAGTTGACAAGTTCGGAAGCTCGACCGAGAACCAATAGACAAATAAATCTCACATAAATAAGTTTTTAAATCAAAGACCGAAAGTTTTTTTACAAAATGACAAGCTATTTGGACGAAAAGATGCGATTTCTCGAGCATAGAATGTTCGAAAAATTGCTCGAAGGAATGGATCATCATGATACTTTAAGGTATCGAAGTTATAAAAGAACTCGTAAAAGTTTGACAAGTTCGGCAGTTCATCCAAGAACCAAGAGAGAATCAATTCTCACGTAAATAAGTTTCAATTTCAAAGACCAAAAGTTGTTTACAAAACCACAAACTATTTGGACCAAATGATGCGATTCTCCGAGCATGGAATGTTCAGAAAATTGCTCGAAGGAATGGATCGTCTTTAATACTTTAAGAAACCGAAGTTATAAAAGAACTCACAAAAGTTTTACAAGTTCGGATGTTCGTCCAAGAACCAAAAGAGAAACAATTCTCACGTAAATAAGTTTTTAATTCAGAGACCAACAGTTGTATACAAAATTAAAAACTATTTGAACCAACTGATGTGATTGTTTAGAAAATTGCTTGACGGAATGGATCATCTTGAAAACTTTAAGGAACTGAAGTTATAAAATAACTCGTAAAAGTTTAAAACGTTTGGAAGTTCGGCCAAGAACCGATAGACAAATGATTCTCACGTAAATAAGTTTTTAAATCAATTACCAAAAGCTGTTTACTAAATGTCAAACTATTTGGACCAAATGATGCGATTTCCCGAGCATGGAATGTTTGGAAAATTTCTTGAAGGAATGGATCATCTTGAATAATTTAAGGAACCGAAGTTATCAAAGAACTCGTAAATGTTTGAAAAGTTCGGGAGTTCGTCCAAGAACCAACAGAGAAACAATTCTCAGGTGAATAAGTTTTTAATTCAAAGACCAAAAGTTGTTTACAAAATAACAAACTATTTTGGACCAAATTATGCGAATGTTCTGAAAATTGCTCGATAAAATGGATCGTCTCGAATGCTCTAAGGGACCGATGTTATAGAAACACTCGTAAAAGTTTGACAAGTTTGGAAATTCAGCCAAGAACCAAGGGAGAAACAATTCTCACGTAAATAACTTTTTAAATCGAAGACCAAAAGATTTTTTACAAAACGACTAACTATTTGGACAAATTGATGCGATTTCTCGAGCATGGAATGTTCGGGAAATTACTCGAAGGAATGGACCGTCTTGAATACTTTAAGGAACCGAAGTTATTTAAGAACTCGTAAAAGTTGGCAAGTTCGGAAGTTCGTCCAAGAACCAAGAGAGAAACAATTCTCACGTAAATAAGTTTTAAATTCAAAGACCAAAAGTTGTTTACAAAATGACAAACTATTTGGACCAGATTATGCTAATGTTCTGAAAATTGCATGAAGGAATGGATCGTCTTGAATACTTTAAGAAACCGATGTTATAAAAGAAATCGTAAAAGTTGACAAGTTCGGAAGCTCGACCGAGAACCAATAGACAAATAAATCTCACATAAATAAGTTTTTAAATCAAAGACCGAAAGTTTTTTTACAAAATGACAAGCTATTTGGACGAAAAGATGCGATTTCTCGAGCATAGAATGTTCGAAAAATTGCTCGAAGGAATGGATCATCATGATACTTTAAGGTATCGAAGTTATAAAAGAACTCGTAAAAGTTTGACAAGTTCGGCAGTTCATCCAAGAACCAAGAGAGAATCAATTCTCACGTAAATAAGTTTCAATTTCAAAGACCAAAAGTTGTTTACAAAACCACAAACTATTTGGACCAAATGATGCGATTCTCCGAGCATGGAATGTTCAGAAAATTGCTCGAAGGAATGGATCGTCTTTAATACTTTAAGAAACCGAAGTTATAAAAGAACTCACAAAAGTTTTACAAGTTCGGATGTTCGTCCAAGAACCAAAAGAGAAACAATTCTCACGTAAATAAGTTTTTAATTCAGAGACCAACAGTTGTATACAAAATTAAAAACTATTTGAACCAACTGATGTGATTGTTTAGAAAATTGCTTGACGGAATGGATCATCTTGAAAACTTTAAGGAACTGAAGTTATAAAATAACTCGTAAAAGTTTAAAACGTTTGGAAGTTCGGCCAAGAACCGATAGACAAATGATTCTCACGTAAATAAGTTTTTAAATCAATTACCAAAAGCTGTTTACTAAATGTCAAACTATTTGGACCAAATGATGCGATTTCCCGAGCATGGAATGTTTGGAAAATTTCTTGAAGGAATGGATCATCTTGAATAATTTAAGGAACCGAAGTTATCAAAGAACTCGTAAATGTTTGAAAAGTTCGGGAGTTCGTCCAAGAACCAACAGAGAAACAATTCTCAGGTGAATAAGTTTTTAATTCAAAGACCAAAAGTTGTTTACAAAATAACAAACTATTTTGGACCAAATTATGCGAATGTTCTGAAAATTGCTCGATAAAATGGATCGTCTCGAATGCTCTAAGGGACCGATGTTATAGAAACACTCGTAAAAGTTTGACAAGTTTGGAAATTCAGCCAAGAACCAAGGGAGAAACAATTCTCACGTAAATAACTTTTTAAATCGAAGACCAAAAGATTTTTTACAAAACGACTAACTATTTGGACAAATTGATGCGATTTCTCGAGCATGGAATGTTCGGGAAATTACTCGAAGGAATGGACCGTCTTGAATACTTTAAGGAACCGAAGTTATTTAAGAACTCGTAAAAGTTGGCAAGTTCGGAAGTTCGTCCAAGAACCAAGAGAGAAACAATTCTCACGTAAATAAGTTTTAAATTCAAAGACCAAAAGTTGTTTACAAAATGACAAACTATTTGGACCAGATTATGCTAATGTTCTGAAAATTGCATGAAGGAATGGATCGTCTTGAATACTTTAAGAAACCGATGTTATAAAAGAAATCGTAAAAGTTGACAAGTTCGGAAGCTCGACCGAGAACCAATAGACAAATAAATCTCACATAAATAAGTTTTTAAATCAAAGACCGAAAGTTTTTTTACAAAATGACAAGCTATTTGGACGAAAAGATGCGATTTCTCGAGCATAGAATGTTCGAAAAATTGCTCGAAGGAATGGATCATCATGATACTTTAAGGTATCGAAGTTATAAAAGAACTCGTAAAAGTTTGACAAGTTCGGCAGTTCATCCAAGAACCAAGAGAGAATCAATTCTCACGTAAATAAGTTTCAATTTCAAAGACCAAAAGTTGTTTACAAAACCACAAACTATTTGGACCAAATGATGCGATTCTCCGAGCATGGAATGTTCAGAAAATTGCTCGAAGGAATGGATCGTCTTTAATACTTTAAGAAACCGAAGTTATAAAAGAACTCACAAAAGTTTTACAAGTTCGGATGTTCGTCCAAGAACCAAAAGAGAAACAATTCTCACGTAAATAAGTTTTTAATTCAGAGACCAACAGTTGTATACAAAATTAAAAACTATTTGAACCAACTGATGTGATTGTTTAGAAAATTGCTTGACGGAATGGATCATCTTGAAAACTTTAAGGAACTGAAGTTATAAAATAACTCGTAAAAGTTTAAAACGTTTGGAAGTTCGGCCAAGAACCGATAGACAAATGATTCTCACGTAAATAAGTTTTTAAATCAATTACCAAAAGCTGTTTACTAACTGTCAAACTATTTGGACCAAATTATGCGATTTCCCGAGCATGGAATGTTTGGAAAATTTCTTGAAGGAATGGATCATCTTGAATAATTTAAGGAACCGAAGTTATCAAAGAACTCGTAAATGTTTGAAAAGTTCGGGAGTTCGTCCAAGAACCAACAGAGAAACAATTCTCAGGTGAATAAGTTTTTAATTCAAAGACCAAAAGTTGTTTACAAAATAACAAACTATTTTGGACCAAATTATGCGAATGTTCTGAAAATTGCTCGATAAAATGGATCGTCTCGAATGCTCTAAGGGACCGATGTTATAGAAACACTCGTAAAAGTTTGACAAGTTTGGAAATTCAGCCAAGAACCAAGGGAGAAACAATTCTCACGTAAATAACTTTTTAAATCGAAGACCAAAAGATTTTTTACAAAACGACTAACTATTTGGACAAATTGATGCGATTTCTCGAGCATGGAATGTTCGGGAAATTACTCGAAGGAATGGACCGTCTTGAATACTTTAAGGAACCGAAGTTATTTAAGAACTCGTAAAAGTTGGCAAGTTCGGAAGTTCGTCCAAGAACCAAGAGAGAAACAATTCTCACGTAAATAAGTTTTAAATTCAAAGACCAAAAGTTGTTTACAAAATGACAAACTATTTGGACCAGATTATGCTAATGTTCTGAAAATTGCATGAAGGAATGGATCGTCTTGAATACTTTAAGAAACCGATGTTATAAAAGAAATCGTAAAAGTTGACAAGTTCGGAAGCTCGACCGAGAACCAATAGACAAATAAATCTCACATAAATAAGTTTTTAAATCAAAGACCGAAAGTTTTTTTACAAAATGACAAGCTATTTGGACGAAAAGATGCGATTTCTCGAGCATAGAATGTTCGAAAAATTGCTCGAAGGAATGGATCATCATGATACTTTAAGGTATCGAAGTTATAAAAGAACTCGTAAAAGTTTGACAAGTTCGGCAGTTCATCCAAGAACCAAGAGAGAATCAATTCTCACGTAAATAAGTTTCAATTTCAAAGACCAAAAGTTGTTTACAAAACCACAAACTATTTGGACCAAATGATGCGATTCTCCGAGCATGGAATGTTCAGAAAATTGCTCGAAGGAATGGATCGTCTTTAATACTTTAAGAAACCGAAGTTATAAAAGAACTCACAAAAGTTTTACAAGTTCGGATGTTCGTCCAAGAACCAAAAGAGAAACAATTCTCACGTAAATAAGTTTTTAATTCAGAGACCAACAGTTGTATACAAAATTAAAAACTATTTGAACCAACTGATGTGATTGTTTAGAAAATTGCTTGACGGAATGGATCATCTTGAAAACTTTAAGGAACTGAAGTTATAAAATAACTCGTAAAAGTTTAAAACGTTTGGAAGTTCGGCCAAGAACCGATAGACAAATGATTCTCACGTAAATAAGTTTTTAAATCAATTACCAAAAGCTGTTTACTAAATGTCAAACTATTTGGACCAAATGATGCGATTTCCCGAGCATGGAATGTTTGGAAAATTTCTTGAAGGAATGGATCATCTTGAATAATTTAAGGAACCGAAGTTATCAAAGAACTCGTAAATGTTTGAAAAGTTCGGGAGTTCGTCCAAGAACCAACAGAGAAACAATTCTCAGGTGAATAAGTTTTTAATTCAAAGACCAAAAGTTGTTTACAAAATAACAAACTATTTTGGACCAAATTATGCGAATGTTCTGAAAATTGCTCGATAAAATGGATCGTCTCGAATGCTCTAAGGGACCGATGTTATAGAAACACTCGTAAAAGTTTGACAAGTTTGGAAATTCAGCCAAGAACCAAGGGAGAAACAATTCTCACGTAAATAACTTTTTAAATCGAAGACCAAAAGATTTTTTACAAAACGACTAACTATTTGGACAAATTGATGCGATTTCTCGAGCATGGAATGTTCGGGAAATTACTCGAAGGAATGGACCGTCTTGAATACTTTAAGGAACCGAAGTTATTTAAGAACTCGTAAAAGTTGGCAAGTTCGGAAGTTCGTCCAAGAACCAAGAGAGAAACAATTCTCACGTAAATAAGTTTTAAATTCAAAGACCAAAAGTTGTTTACAAAATGACAAACTATTTGGACCAGATTATGCTAATGTTCTGAAAATTGCATGAAGGAATGGATCGTCTTGAATACTTTAAGAAACCGATGTTATAAAAGAAATCGTAAAAGTTGACAAGTTCGGAAGCTCGACCGAGAACCAATAGACAAATAAATCTCACATAAATAAGTTTTTAAATCAAAGACCGAAAGTTTTTTTACAAAATGACAAGCTATTTGGACGAAAAGATGCGATTTCTCGAGCATAGAATGTTCGAAAAATTGCTCGAAGGAATGGATCATCATGATACTTTAAGGTATCGAAGTTATAAAAGAACTCGTAAAAGTTTGACAAGTTCGGCAGTTCATCCAAGAACCAAGAGAGAATCAATTCTCACGTAAATAAGTTTCAATTTCAAAGACCAAAAGTTGTTTACAAAACCACAAACTATTTGGACCAAATGATGCGATTCTCCGAGCATGGAATGTTCAGAAAATTGCTCGAAGGAATGGATCGTCTTTAATACTTTAAGAAACCGAAGTTATAAAAGAACTCACAAAAGTTTTACAAGTTCGGATGTTCGTCCAAGAACCAAAAGAGAAACAATTCTCACGTAAATAAGTTTTTAATTCAGAGACCAACAGTTGTATACAAAATTAAAAACTATTTGAACCAACTGATGTGATTGTTTAGAAAATTGCTTGACGGAATGGATCATCTTGAAAACTTTAAGGAACTGAAGTTATAAAATAACTCGTAAAAGTTTAAAACGTTTGGAAGTTCGGCCAAGAACCGATAGACAAATGATTCTCACGTAAATAAGTTTTTAAATCAAAGACCAAAAGCTGTTTACTAAATGTCAAACTATTTGGACCAAATGATGCGATTTCCCGAGCATGGAATGTTTGGAAAATTTCTTGAAGGAATGGATCATCTTGAATAATTTAAGGAACCGAAGTTATCAAAGAACTCGTAAATGTTTGAAAAGTTCGGGAGTTCGTCCAAGAACCAACAGAGAAACAATTCTCAGGTGAATAAGTTTTTAATTCAAAGACCAAAAGTTGTTTACAAAATAACAAACTATTTTGGACCAAATTATGCGAATGTTCTGAAAATTGCTCGATAAAATGGATCGTCTCGAATGCTCTAAGGGACCGATGTTATAGAAACACTCGTAAAAGTTTGACAAGTTTGGAAATTCAGCCAAGAACCAAGGGAGAAACAATTCTCACGTAAATAACTTTTTAAATCGAAGACCAAAAGATTTTTTACAAAACGACTAACTATTTGGACAAATTGATGCGATTTCTCGAGCATGGAATGTTCGGGAAATTACTCGAAGGAATGGACCGTCTTGAATACTTTAAGGAACCGAAGTTATTTAAGAACTCGTAAAAGTTGGCAAGTTCGGAAGTTCGTCCAAGAACCAAGAGAGAAACAATTCTCACGTAAATAAGTTTTAAATTCAAAGACCAAAAGTTGTTTACAAAATGACAAACTATTTGGACCAGATTATGCTAATGTTCTGAAAATTGCATGAAGGAATGGATCGTCTTGAATACTTTAAGAAACCGATGTTATAAAAGAAATTGTAAAATTTTGACAAGTTCGGAAGCTCGGCCGAGAACCAATAGACAAATAAATCTCACATAAATAAGTTTTTAAATCAAAGACCGAAAGTTTTTTTTACAAAATGACAAGCTATTTGGACGAAAAGATGCGATTTCTCGAGCATAGAATGTTCGAAAAATTGCTCGAAGGAATGGATCCTCATGATACTTTAAGTATCGAAGTTATAAAAGAACTCGTAAAAGTTTGACGAGTTCGGAAGTTCATCCAAGAACCAATACACAAACAATTCTCAGGTAAATAAGTTTTTAATTGAAAGACCAAAACTTGTTTACAAATATCATAAACTATTTAGACCATATGATGCGATTCCCCGAGCATGGAATGTTTGGAAAATTGCTTGAAGGAATGGATCATCTTGAATACTTTAAGGAACCGAAGTTATTCAAGAACTCGTACAAGTTTGACAAGTTTGGAAGCTTGTCCAAAAACCAAGAGAGAATCAATTCTCACGTAAATAAGTTTCAATTTCAAAGACCAAAAGTCGTTTACAAAACCACAAACTATTTGGACCAAATGATGCGATTCTCCGAGCATGGAATGTTCAGAAAATTGCTAGAAGGAATGGATCGTCTTTAATACTTTAAGAAACCGAAGTTATAAAAGAACTCACAAAAGTTTTACAAGTTCGGATGTTCGTCCAAGAACCAAAAGAGAAACAATTCTCACGTAAATAAGTTTTTAATTCAGAGACCAACAGTTGTATACAAAATTAAAAACTATTTGAACCAACTGATGTGATTGTTTAGAAAATTGCTTGACGGAATGGATCATCTTGAAAACTTTAAGGAACTGAAGTTATAAAATAACTCGTAAAAGTTTAACAAGTTTGGAAGTTCGGCCAAGAACCGATAGACAAATGATTCTCACGTAAATAAGTTTTTAAATCAAAGACCAAAAGCTGTTTACTAAATGTCAAACTATTTGGACCAAATGATGCGATTTCCCGAGCATGGAATGTTTGGAAAATTTCTTGAAGGAATGGATCATCTTGAATAATTTAAGGAATCGAAGTTATCAAAGAACTCGTAAATGTTTGAAAAGTTCGGGAGTTCGTCCAAGAACCAACAGAGAAACAATTCTCAGGTGAATAAGTTTTTAATTCAAAGACCAAAAGTTGTTTACAAAATAACAAACTATTTTGGACCAAATTATGCGAATGTTCTGAAAATTGCTCGATAAAATGGATCGTCTCGAATGCTCTAAGGGACCGACGTTATAGAAACACTCGTAAAAGTTTGACAAGTTTGGAAATTCAGCCAAGAACCAAGGGAGAAACAATTCTCACGTAAATAACTTTTTAAATCGAAGACCAAAAGATTTTTTACAAAACGACTAACTATTTGGACAAATTGATGCGATTTCTCGAGCATGGAATGTTCGGGAAATTACTCGAAGGAATGGACCGTCTTGAATACTTTAAGGAACCGAAGTTATTTAAGAACTCGTAAAAGTTGGCAAGTTCGGAAGTTCGTCCAAGAACCAAGAGAGAAACAATTCTCACGTAAATAAGTTTTAAATTCAAAGACCAAAAGTTGTTTACAAAATGACAAACTATTTGGACCAGATTATGCTAATGTTCTGAAAATTGCATGAAGGAATGGATCGTCTTGAATACTTTAAGAAACCGATGTTATAAAAGAAATCGTAAAAGTTTGACAAGTTCGGAAGCTCGGCCGAGAACCAATAGACAAATAAATCTCACATAAATAAGTTTTTAAATCAAAGACCGAAAGTTTTTTTTACAAAATGACAAGCTATTTGGACGAAAAGATGCGATTTCTCGAGCATAGAATGTTCGAAAAATTGCTCGAAGGAATGGATCATCATGATACTTTAAGGTATCGAAGTTATAAAAGAACTCGTAAAAGTTTGACGAGTTCGGAAGTTCATCCAAGAACCAATACACAAACAATTCTCAGGTAAATAAGTTTTTAATTGAAAGACCAAAACTTGTTTACAAATATCATAAACTATTTAGACCATATGATGCGATTCCCCGAGCATGGAATGTTTGGAAAATTGCTTGAAGGAATGGATCATCTTGAATACTTTAAGGAACCGAAGTTATAAAAGAACTCACAAAAGTTTTACAAGTTCGGATGTTCGTCCAAGAACCAAAAGAGAAACAATTCTCACGTAAATAAGTTTTTAATTCAGAGACCAACAGTTGTATACAAAATTAAAAACTATTTGAACCAACTGATGTGATTGTTTAGAAAATTGCTTGACGGAATGGATCATCTTGAAAACTTTAAGGAACTGAAGTTATAAAATAACTCGTAAAAGTTTAACAAGTTTGGAAGTTCGGCCAAGAACCGATAGACAAATGATTCTCACGTAAATAAGTTTTTAAATCAAAGACCAAAAGCTGTTTACTAAATGTCAAACTATTTGGACCAAATGATGCGATTTCCCGAGCATGGAATGTTTGGAAAATTTCTTGAAGGAATGGATCATCTTGAATAATTTAAGGAACCGAAGTTATCAAAGAACTCGTAAATGTTTGAAAAGTTCGGGAGTTCGTCCAAGAACCAACAGAGAAACAATTCTCACGTGAATAAGTTTTTAATTCAAAGACCAAAAGTTGTTTACAAAATAACAAACTATTTTGGACCAAATTATGCGAATGTTCTGAAAATTGCTCGATAAAATGGATCGTCTCGAATGCTCTAAGGGACCGATGTTATAGAAACACTCGTAAAAGTTTGACAAGTTTGGAAATTCAGCCAAGAACCAAGGGAGAAACAATTCTCACGTAAATAACTTTTTAAATCGAAGACCAAAAGATTTTTTACAAAACGACTAACTATTTGGACAAATTGATGCGATTTCTCGAGCATGGAATGTTCGGGAAATTACTCGAAGGAATGGACCGTCTTGAATACTTTAAGGAACCAAAGTTATTTAAGAACTCGTAAAAGTTGGCAAGTTCGGAAGTTCGTCCAAGAACCAAGAGAGAAACAATTCTCACGTAAATAAGTTTTAAATTCAAAGACCAAAAGTTGTTTACAAAATGACAAACTATTTGGACCAGATTATGCTAATGTTCTGAAAATTGCATGAAGGAATGGATCGTCTTGAATACTTTAAGAAACCGATGTTATAAAAGAAATCGTAAAAGTTTGACAAGTTCGGAAGCTCGGCCGAGAACCAATAGACAAATAAATCTCACATAAATAAGTTTTTAAATCAAAGACCGAAAGTTTTTTTTACAAAATGACAAGCTATTTGGACGAAAAGATGCGATTTCTCGAGCATAGAATGTTCGAAAAATTGCTCGAAGGAATGGATCATCATGATACTTTAAGGTATCGAAGTTATAAAAGAACTCGTAAAAGTTTGACGAGTTCGGCAGTTCATCCAAGAACCAAGAGAGAATCAATTCTCACGTAAATAAGTTTCAATTTCAAAGACCAAAAGTTGTTTACAAAACCACAAACTATTTGGACCAAATGATGCGATTCTCCGAGCATGGAATGTTCAGAAAATTGCTCGAAGGAATGGATCGTCTTTAATACTTTAAGAAACCGAAGTTATAAAAGAACTCACAAAAGTTTTACAAGTTCGGATGTTCGTCCAAGAACCAAAAGAGAAACAATTCTCACGTAAATAAGTTTTTAATTCAGGGACCAACAGTTGTATACAAAATTAAAAACTATTTGAACCAACTGATGTGATTGTTTAGAAAATTGCTTGACGGAATGGATCATCTTGAAAACTTTAAGGAACTGAAGTTATAAAATAACTCGTAAAAGTTTAACAAGTTTGGAAGTTCGGCCAAGAACCGATAGACAAATGATTCTCACGTAAATAAGTTTTTAAATCAAAGACCAAAAGCTGTTTACTAAATGTCAAACTATTTGGACCAAATGATGCGATTTCCCGAGCATGGAATGTTTGGAAAATTTCTTGAAGGAATGGATCATCTTGAATAATTTAAGGAACCGAAGTTATCAAAGAACTCGTAAATGTTTGAAAAGTTCGGGAGTTCGTCCAAGAACCAACAGAGAAACAATTCTCAGGTGAATAAGTTTTTAATTCAAAGACCAAAAGTTGTTTACAAAATAACAAACTATTTTGGACCAAATTATGCGAATGTTCTGAAAATTGCTCGATAAAATGGATCGTCTCGAATGCTCTAAGGGACCGATGTTATAGAAACACTCGTAAAAGTTTGACAAGTTTGGAAATTCAGCCAAGAACCAAGGGAGAAACAATTCTCACGTAAATAACTTTTTAAATCGAAGACCAAAAGATTTTTTACAAAACGACTAACTATTTGGACAAATTGATGCGATTTCTCGAGCATGGAATGTTCGGGAAATTACTCGAAGGAATGGACCGTCTTGAATACTTTAAGGAACCAAAGTTATAAAAGAACTCGTAAAAGTTGGCAAGTTCGGAAGTTCGTCCAAGAACCAAGAGAGAAACAATTCTCACGTAAATAAGTTTTAAATTCAAAGACCAAAAGTTGTTTACAAAATGACAAACTATTTGGACCAGATTATGCTAATGTTCTGAAAATTGCATGAAGGAATGGATCGTCTTGAATACTTTAAGAAACCGATGTTATAAAAGAAATCGTAAAAGTTTGACAAGTTCGGAAGCTCGGCCGAGAACCAATAGACAAATAAATCTCACATAAATAAGTTTTTAAATCAAAGACCGAAAGTTTTTTTTACAAAATGACAAGCTATTTGGACGAAAAGATGCGATTTCTCGAGCATAGAATGTTCGAAAAATTGCTCGAAGGAATGGATCATCATGATACTTTAAGGTATCGAAGTTATAAAAGAACTCGTAAAAGTTTGACGAGTTCGGCAGTTCATCCAAGAACCAAGAGAGAATCAATTCTCACGTAAATAAGTTTCAATTTCAAAGACCAAAAGTTGTTTACAAAACCACAAACTATTTGGACCAAATGATGCGATTCTCCGAGCATGGAATGTTCAGAAAATTGCTCGAAGGAATGGATCGTCTTTAATACTTTAAGAAACCGAAGTTATAAAAGAACTCACAAAAGTTTTACAAGTTCGGATGTTTGTCCAAGAACCAAAAGAGAAACAATTCTCACGTAAATAAGTTTTTAATTCAGAGACCAACAGTTGTATACAAAATTAAAAACTATTTGAACCAACTGATGTGATTGTTTAGAAAATTGCTTGACGGAATGGATCATCTTGAAAACTTTAAGGAACTGAAGTTATAAAATAACTCGTAAAAGTTTAACAAGTTTGGAAGTTCGGCCAAGAACCGATAGACAAATGATTCTCACGTAAATAAGTTTTTAAATCAAAGACCAAAAGCTGTTTACTAAATGTCAAACTATTTGGACCAAATGATGCGATTTCCCGAGCATGGAATGTTTGGGAAATTTCTTGAAGGAATGGATCATCTTGAATAATTTAAGGAACCGAAGTTATCAAAGAACTCGTAAATGTTTGAAAAGTTCGGGAGTTCGTCCAAGAACCAACAGAGAAACAATTCTCAGGTGAATAAGTTTTTTAATTCAAAGACCAAAAGTTGTTTACAAAATAACAAACTATTTTGGACCAAATTATGCGAATGTTCTGAAAATTGCTCGATAAAATGGATCGTCTCGAATGCTCTAAGGGACCGATGTTATAGAAACACTCGTAGAAGTTTGACAAGTTTGGAAATTCAGCCAAGAACCAAGGGAGAAACAATTCTCACGTAAATAACTTTTTAAATCGAAGACCAAAAGATTTTTTACAAAATGACTAACTATTTGGACAAATTGATGCGATTTCTCGAGCATGGAATGTCGGGAAATTACTCGAAGGAATGGACCGTCTTGAATACTTTAAGGAACCAAAGTTATTTAAGAACTCGTAAAAGTTGGCAAGTTCGGAAGTTCGTCCAAGAACCAAGAGAGAAACAATTCTCACGTAAATAAGTTTTAAATTCAAAGACCAAAAGTTGTTTACAAAATGACAAACTATTTGGACCAGATTATGCTAATGTTCTGAAAATTGCATGAAGGAATGGATCGTCTTGAATACTTTAAGAAACCGATGTTATAAAAGAAATCGTAAAAGTTTGACAAGTTCGGAAGCTCGGCCGAGAACCAATAGACAAATAAATCTCACATAAATAAGTTTTTAAATCAAAGACCGAAAGTTTTTTTTACAAAATGACAAGCTATTTGGACGAAAAGATGCGATTTCTCGAGCATAGAATGTTCGAAAAATTGCTCGAAGGAATGGATCATCATGATACTTTAAGGTATCGAAGTTATAAAAGAACTCGTAAAAGTTTGACGAGTTCGGCAGTTCATCCAAGAACCAAGAGAGAATCAATTCTCACGTAAATAAGTTTCAATTTCAAAGACCAAAAGTTGTTTACAAAACCACAAACTATTTGGACCAAATGATGCGATTCTCCGAGCATGGAATGTTCAGAAAATTGCTCGAAGGAATGGATCGTCTTTAATACTTTAAGAAACCGAAGTTATAAAAGAACTCACAAAAGTTTTACAAGTTCGGATGTTTGTCCAAGAACCAAAAGAGAAACAATTCTCACGTAAATAAGTTTTTAATTCAGAGACCAACAGTTGTATACAAAATTAAAAACTATTTGAACCAACTGATGTGATTGTTTAGAAAATTGCTTGACGGAATGGATCATCTTGAAAACTTTAAGGAACTGAAGTTATAAAATAACTCGTAAAAGTTTAACAAGTTTGGAAGTTCGGCCAAGAACCGATAGACAAATGATTCTCACGTAAATAAGTTTTTAAATCAAAGACCAAAAGCTGTTTACTAAATGTCAAACTATTTGGACCAAATGATGCGATTTCCCGAGCATGGAATGTTTGGAAAATTTCTTGAAGGAATGGATCATCTTGAATAATTTAAGGAACCGAAGTTATCAAAGAACTCGTAAATGTTTGAAAAGTTCGGGAGTTCGTCCAAGAACCAACAGAGAAACAATTCTCAGGTGAATAAGTTTTTAATTCAAAGACCAAAAGTTGTTTACAAAATAACAAACTATTTTGGACCAAATTATGCGAATGTTCTGAAAATTGCTCGATAAAATGGATCGTCTCGAATGCTCTAAGGGACCGATGTTATAGAAACACTCGTAGAAGTTTGACAAGTTTGGAAATTCAGCCAAGAACCAAGGGAGAAACAATTCTCACGTAAATAACTTTTTAAATCGAAGACCAAAAGATTTTTTACAAAACGACTAACTATTTGGACAAATTGATGCGATTTCTCGAGCATGGAATGTCGGGAAATTACTCGAAGGAATGGACCGTCTTGAATACTTTAAGGAACCAAAGTTATTTAAGAACTCGTAAAAGTTGGCAAGTTCGGAAGTTCATCCAAGAACCAAGAGAGAAACAATTCTCACGTAAATAAGTTTTAAATTCAAAGACCAAAAGTTGTTTACAAAATGACAAACTATTTGGACCAGATTATGCTAATGTTCTGAAAATTGCATGAAGGAATGGATCGTCTTGAATACTTTAAGAAACCGATGTTATAAAAGAAATCGTAAAAGTTTGACAAGTTCGGAAGCTCGGCCGAGAACCAATAGACAAATAAATCTCACATAAATAAGTTTTTAAATCAAAGACCGAAAGTTTTTTTTACAAAATGACAAGCTATTTGGACGAAAAGATGCGATTTCTCGAGCATAGAATGTTCGAAAAATTGCTCGAAGGAATGGATCATCATGATACTTTAAGGTATCGAAGTTATAAAAGAACTCGTAAAAGTTTGACGAGTTCGGCAGTTCATCCAAGAACCAAGAGAGAATCAATTCTCACGTAAATAAGTTTCAATTTCAAAGACCAAAAGTTGTTTACAAAACCACAAACTATTTGGACCAAATGATGCGATTCTCCGAGCATGGAATGTTCAGAAAATTGCTCGAAGGAATGGATCGTCTTTAATACTTTAAGAAACCGAAGTTATAAAAGAACTCACAAAAGTTTTACAAGTTCGGATGTTCGTCCAAGAACCAAAAGAGAAACAATTCTCACGTAAATAAGTTTTTAATTCAGAGACCAACAGTTGTATACAAAATTAAAAACTATTTGAACCAACTGATGTGATTGTTTAGAAAATTGCTTGACGGAATGGATCATCTTGAAAACTTTAAGGAACTGAAGTTATAAAATAACTCGTAAAAGTTTAACAAGTTTGGAAGTTCGGCCAAGAACCGATAGACAAATGATTCTCACGTAAGTAAGTTTTTAAATCAAAGACCAAAAGCTGTTTACTAAATGTCAAACTATTTGGACCAAATGATGCGATTTCCCGAGCATGGAATGTTTGGAAAATTTCTTGAAGGAATGGATCATCTTGAATAATTTAAGGAACCGAAGTTATCAAAGAACTCGTAAATGTTTGAAAAGTTCGGAAGTTCGTCCAAGAACCAACAGAGAAACAATTCTCAGGTGAATAAGTTTTTAATTCAAAGACCAAAAGTTGTTTACAAAATAACAAACTATTTTGGACCAAATTATGCGAATGTTCTGAAAATTGCTCGATAAAATGGATCGTCTCGAATGCTCTAAGGGACCGATGTTATAGAAACACTCGTAAAAGTTTGACAAGTTTGGAAATTCAGCCAAGAACCAAGGGAGAAACAATTCTCACGTAAATAACTTTTTAAATCGAAGACCAATAGATTTTTTACAAAATGACTAACTATTTGGACAAATTGATGCGATTTCTCGAGCATGGAATGTTCGGGAAATTACTCGAAGGAATGGACCGTCTTGAATACTTTAAGGAACCGAAGTTATTTAAGAACTCGTAAAAGTTGGCAAGTTCGGAAGTTCGTCCAAGAACCAAGAGAGAAACAATTCTCACGTAAATAAGTTTTAAATTCAAAGACCAAAAGTTGTTTACAAAATGACAAACTATTTGGACCAGATTATGCTAATGTTCTGAAAATTGCATGAAGGAATGGATCGTCTTGAATACTTTAAGAAACCGATGTTATAAAAGAAATCGTAAAAGTTTGACAAGTTCGGAAGCTCGGCCGAGAACCAATAGACAAATAAATCTCACATAAATAAGTTTTTAAATCAAAGACCGAAAGTTTTTTTTACAAAATGACAAGCTATTTGGACGAAAAGATGCGATTTCTCGAGCATAGAATGTTCGAAAAATTGCTCGAAGGAATGGATCATCATGATACTTTAAGGTATCGAAGTTATAAAAGAACTCGTAAAAGTTTGACGAGTTCGGCAGTTCATCCAAGAACCAAGAGAGAATCAATTCTCACGTAAATAAGTTTCAATTTCAAAGACCAAAAGTTGTTTACAAAACCACAAACTATTTGGACCAAATGATGCGATTCTCCGAGCATGGAATGTTCAGAAAATTGCTCGAAGGAATGGATCGTCTTTAATACTTTAAGAAACCGAAGTTATAAAAGAACTCACAAAAGTTTTACAAGTTCGGATGTTTGTCCAAGAACCAAAAGAGAAACAATTCTCACGTAAATAAGTTTTTAATTCAGAGACCAACAGTTGTATACAAAATTAAAAACTATTTGAACCAACTGATGTGATTGTTTAGAAAATTGCTTGACGGAATGGATCATCTTGAAAACTTTAAGGAACTGAAGTTATAAAATAACTCGTAAAAGTTTAACAAGTTTGGAAGTTCGGCCAAGAACCGATAGACAAATGATTCTCACGTAAATAAGTTTTTAAATCAAAGACCAAAAGCTGTTTACTAAATGTCAAACTATTTGGACCAAATGATGCGATTTCCCGAGCATGGAATGTTTGGAAAATTTCTTGAAGGAATGGATCATCTTGAATAATTTAAGGAACCGAAGTTATCAAAGAACTCGTAAATGTTTGAAAAGTTCGGGAGTTCGTCCAAGAACCAACAGAGAAACAATTCTCAGGTGAATAAGTTTTTAATTCAAAGACCAAAAGTTGTTTACAAAATAACAAACTATTTTGGACCAAATTATGCGAATGTTCTGAAAATTGCTCGATAAAATGGATCGTCTCGAATGCTCTAAGGGACCGATGTTATAGAAAAACTCGTAGAAGTTTGACAAGTTTGGAAATTCAGCCAAGAACCAAGGGAGAAACAATTCTCACGTAAATAACTTTTTAAATCGAAGACCAAAAGATTTTTTACAAAACGACTAACTATTTGGACAAATTGATGCGATTTCTCGAGCATGGAATGTCGGGAAATTACTCGAAGGAATGGACCGTCTTGAATACTTTAAGGAACCAAAGTTATTTAAGAACTCGTAAAAGTTGGCAAGTTCGGAAGTTCGTCCAAGAACCAAGAGAGAAACAATTCTCACGTAAATAAGTTTTAAATTCAAAGACCAAAAGTTATTTACAAAATGACAAACTATTTGGACCAGATTATGCTAATGTTCTGAAAATTGCATGAAGGAATGGATCGTCTTGAATACTTTAAGAAACCGATGTTATAAAAGAAATCGTAAAAGTTTGACAAGTTCGGAAGCTCGGCCGAGAACCAATAGACAAATAAATCTCACATAAATAAGTTTTTAAATCAAAGACCGAAAGTTTTTTTTACAAAATGACAAGCTATTTGGACGAAAAGATGCGATTTCTCGAGCATAGAATGTTCGAAAAATTGCTCGAAGGAATGGATCATCATGATACTTTAAGGTATCGAAGTTATAAAAGAACTCGTAAAAGTTTGACGAGTTCGGCAGTTCATCCAAGAACCAAGAGAGAATCAATTCTCACGTAAATAAGTTTCAATTTCAAAGACCAAAAGTTGTTTACAAAACCACAAACTATTTGGACCAAATGATGCGATTCTCCGAGCATGGAATGTTCAGAAAATTGCTCGAAGGAATGGATCGTCTTTAATACTTTAAGAAACCGAAGTTATAAAAGAACTCACAAAAGTTTTACAAGTTCGGATGTTTGTCCAAGAACCAAAAGAGAAACAATTCTCACGTAAATAAGTTTTTAATTCAGAGACCAACAGTTGTATACAAAATTAAAAACTATTTGAACCAACTGATGTGATTGTTTAGAAAATTGCTTGACGGAATGGATCATCTTGAAAACTTTAAGGAACTGAAGTTATAAAATAACTCGTAAAAGTTTAACAAGTTTGGAAGTTCGGCCAAGAACCGATAGACAAATGATTCTCACGTAAATAAGTTTTTAAATCAAAGACCAAAAGCTGTTTACTAAATGTCAAACTATTTGGACCAAATGATGCGATTTCCCGAGCATGGAATGTTTGGAAAATTTCTTGAAGGAATGGATCATCTTGAATAATTTAAGGAACCGAAGTTATCAAAGAACTCGTAAATGTTTGAAAAGTTCGGGAGTTCGTCCAAGAACCAACAGAGAAACAATTCTCAGGTGAATAAGTTTTTAATTCAAAGACCAAAAGTTGTTTACAAAATAACAAACTATTTTGGACCAAATTATGCGAATGTTCTGAAAATTGCTCGATAAAATGGATCGTCTCGAATGCTCTAAGGGACCGATGTTATAGAAACACTCGTAGAAGTTTGACAAGTTTGGAAATTCAGCCAAGAACCAAGGGAGAAACAATTCTCACGTAAATAACTTTTTAAATCGAAGACCAAAAGATTTTTTACAAAACGACTAACTATTTGGACAAATTGATGCGATTTCTCGAGCATGGAATGTCGGGAAATTACTCGAAGGAATGGACCGTCTTGAATACTTTAAGGAACCAAAGTTATTTAAGAACTCGTAAAAGTTGGCAAGTTCGGAAGTTCGTCCAAGAACCAAGAGAGAAACAATTCTCACGTAAATAAGTTTTAAATTCAAAGACCAAAAGTTGTTTACAAAATGACAAACTATTTGGACCAGATTATGCTAATGTTCTGAAAATTGCATGAAGGAATGGATCGTCTTGAATACTTTAAGAAACCGATGTTATAAAAGAAATCGTAAAAGTTTGACAAGTTCGGAAGCTCGGCCGAGAACCAATAGACAAATAAATCTCACATAAATAAGTTTTTAAATCAAAGACCGAAAGTTTTTTTTTACAAAATGACAAGCTATTTGGACGAAAAGATGCGATTTCTCGAGCATAGAATGTTCGAAAAATTGCTCGAAGGAATGGATCATCATGATACTTTAAGTATCGAAGTTATAAAAGAACTCGTAAAAGTTTGACGAGTTCGGAAGTTCATCCAAGAACCAATACACAAACAATTCTCAGGTAAATAAGTTTTTAATTGAAAGACCAAAACTTGTTTACAAATATCATAAACTATTTAGACCATATGATGCGATTCCCCGAGCATGGAATGTTTGGAAAATTGCTTGAAGGAATGGATCATCTTGAATACTTTAAGGAACCGAAGTTATTCAAGAACTCGTACAAGTTTGACAAGTTTGGAAGTTTGTCCAAAAACCAAGAGAGAATCAATTCTCACGTAAATAAGTTTAAATTTCAAAGACCAAAAGTCGTTTACAAAACCACAAACTATTTGGACCAAATGATGCGATTCTCCGAGCATGGAATGTTCGGGAAATTACTCGAAGGAATGGACCGTCTTGAATACTTTAAGGAACCGAAGTTATTTAAGAACTCGTAAAAGTTGGCAAGTTCGGAAGTTCGTCCAAGAACCAAGAGAGAAAGAATTCTCACGTAAATAAGTTTTAAATTCAAAGACCAAAAGTTGTTTACAAAATGACAAACTATTTGGACCAGATTATGCTAATGTTCTGAAAATTGCATGAAGGAATGGATCGTCTTGAATACTTTAAGAAACCGATGTTATAAAAGAAATCGTAAAAGTTTGACAAGTTCGGAAGCTCGGCCGAGAACCAATAGACAAATAAATCTCACATAAATAAGTTTTTAAATCAAAGACCGAAAGTTTTTTTTACAAAATGACAAGCTATTTGGACGAAAAGATGCGATTTCTCGAGCATAGAATGTTCGAAAAATTGCTCGAAGGAATGGATCATCATGATACTTTAAGGTATCGAAGTTATAAAAGAACTCGTAAAAGTTTGACAAGTTCGGCAGTTCATCCAAGAACCAAGAGAGAATCAATTCTCACGTAAATAAGTTTCAATTTCAAAGACCAAAAGTTGTTTACAAAACCACAAACTATTTGGACCAAATGATGCGATTCTCCGAGCATGGAATGTTCAGAAAATTGCTCGAAGGAATGGATCGTCTTTAATACTTTAAGAAACCGAAGTTATAAAAGAACTCACAAAAGTTTTACAAGTTCGGATGTTCGTCCAAGAACCAAAAGAGAAACAATTCTCACGTAAATAAGTTTTTAATTCAGAGACCAACAGTTGTATACAAAATTAAAAACTATTTGAACCAACTGATGTGATTGTTTAGAAAATTGCTTGACGGAATGGATCATCTTGAAAACTTTAAGGAACTGAAGTTATAAAATAACTCGTAAAAGTTTAACAAGTTTGGAAGTTCGGCCAAGAACCGATAGACAAATGATTCTCACGTAAGTAAGTTTTTAAATCAAAGACCAAAAGCTGTTTACTAAATGTCAAACTATTTGGACCAAATGATGCGATTTCCCGAGCATGGAATGTTTGGAAAATTTCTTGAAGGAATGGATCATCTTGAATAATTTAAGGAACCGAAGTTATCAAAGAACTCGTAAATGTTTGAAAAGTTCGGAAGTTCGTCCAAGAACCAACAGAGAAACAATTCTCAGGTGAATAAGTTTTTAATTCAAAGACCAAAAGTTGTTTACAAAATAACAAACTATTTTGGACCAAATTATGCGAATGTTCTGAAAATTGCTCGATAAAATGGATCGTCTCGAATGCTCTAAGGGACCGATGTTATAGAAACACTCGTAAAAGTTTGACAAGTTTGGAAATTCAGCCAAGAACCAAGGGAGAAACAATTCTCACGTAAATAACTTTTTAAATCGAAGACCAATAGATTTTTTACAAAATGACTAACTATTTGGACAAATTGATGCGATTTCTCGAGCATGGAATGTTCGGGAAATTACTCGAAGGAATGGACCGTCTTGAATACTTTAAGGAACCGAAGTTATTTAAGAACTCGTAAAAGTTGGCAAGTTCGGAAGTTCGTCCAAGAACCAAGAGAGAAACAATTCTCACGTAAATAAGTTTTAAATTCAAAGACCAAAAGTTGTTTACAAAATGACAAACTATTTGGACCAGATTATGCTAATGTTCTGAAAATTGCATGAAGGAATGGATCGTCTTGAATACTTTAAGAAACCGATGTTATAAAAGAAATCGTAAAAGTTTGACAAGTTCGGAAGCTCGGCCGAGAACCAATAGACAAATAAATCTCACATAAATAAGTTTTTAAATCAAAGACCGAAAGTTTTTTTTACAAAATGACAAGCTATTTGGACGAAAAGATGCGATTTCTCGAGCATAGAATGTTCGAAAAATTGCTCGAAGGAATGGATCATCATGATACTTTAAGGTATCGAAGTTATAAAAGAACTCGTAAAAGTTTGACGAGTTCGGCAGTTCATCCAAGAACCAAGAGAGAATCAATTCTCACGTAAATAAGTTTCAATTTCAAAGACCAAAAGTTGTTTACAAAACCACAAACTATTTGGACCAAATGATGCGATTCTCCGAGCATGGAATGTTCAGAAAATTGCTCGAAGGAATGGATCGTCTTTAATACTTTAAGAAACCGAAGTTATAAAAGAACTCACAAAAGTTTTACAAGTTCGGATGTTTGTCCAAGAACCAAAAGAGAAACAATTCTCACGTAAATAAGTTTTTAATTCAGAGACCAACAGTTGTATACAAAATTAAAAACTATTTGAACCAACTGATGTGATTGTTTAGAAAATTGCTTGACGGAATGGATCATCTTGAAAACTTTAAGGAACTGAAGTTATAAAATAACTCGTAAAAGTTTAACAAGTTTGGAAGTTCGGCCAAGAACCGATAGACAAATGATTCTCACGTAAATAAGTTTTTAAATCAAAGACCAAAAGCTGTTTACTAAATGTCAAACTATTTGGACCAAATGATGCGATTTCCCGAGCATGGAATGTTTGGAAAATTTCTTGAAGGAATGGATCATCTTGAATAATTTAAGGAACCGAAGTTATCAAAGAACTCGTAAATGTTTGAAAAGTTCGGGAGTTCGTCCAAGAACCAACAGAGAAACAATTCTCAGGTGAATAAGTTTTTAATTCAAAGACCAAAAGTTGTTTACAAAATAACAAACTATTTTGGACCAAATTATGCGAATGTTCTGAAAATTGCTCGATAAAATGGATCGTCTCGAATGCTCTAAGGGACCGATGTTATAGAAACACTCGTAGAAGTTTGACAAGTTTGGAAATTCAGCCAAGAACCAAGGGAGAAACAATTCTCACGTAAATAACTTTTTAAATCGAAGACCAAAAGATTTTTTACAAAACGACTAACTATTTGGACAAATTGATGCGATTTCTCGAGCATGGAATGTCGGGAAATTACTCGAAGGAATGGACCGTCTTGAATACTTTAAGGAACCAAAGTTATTTAAGAACTCGTAAAAGTTGGCAAGTTCGGAAGTTCGTCCAAGAACCAAGAGAGAAACAATTCTCACGTAAATAAGTTTTAAATTCAAAGACCAAAAGTTATTTACAAAATGACAAACTATTTGGACCAGATTATGCTAATGTTCTGAAAATTGCATGAAGGAATGGATCGTCTTGAATACTTTAAGAAACCGATGTTATAAAAGAAATCGTAAAAGTTTGACAAGTTCGGAAGCTCGGCCGAGAACCAATAGACAAATAAATCTCACATAAATAAGTTTTTAAATCAAAGACCGAAAGTTTTTTTTACAAAATGACAAGCTATTTGGACGAAAAGATGCGATTTCTCGAGCATAGAATGTTCAAAAAATTGCTCGAAGGAATGGATCATCATGATACTTTAAGGTATCGAAGTTATAAAAGAACTCGTAAAAGTTTGACGAGTTCGGCAGTTCATCCAAGAACCAAGAGAGAATCAATTCTCACGTAAATAAGTTTCAATTTCAAAGACCAAAAGTTGTTTACAAAACCACAAACTATTTGGACCAAATGATGCGATTCTCCGAGCATGGAATGTTCAGAAAATTGCTCGAAGGAATGGATAGTCTTTAATACTTTAAGAAACCGAAGTTATAAAAGAACTCACAAAAGTTTTACAAGTTCGGATGTTTGTCCAAGAACCAAAAGAGAAACAATTCTCACGTAAATAAGTTTTTAATTCAGAGACCAACAGTTGTATACAAAATTAAAAACTATTTGAACCAACTGATGTGATTGTTTAGAAAATTGCTTGACGGAATGGATCATCTTGAAAACTTTAAGGAACTGAAGTTATAAAATAACTCGTAAAAGTTTAACAAGTTTGGAAGTTCGGCCAAGAACCGATAGACAAATGATTCTCACGTAAATAAGTTTTTAAATCAAAGACCAAAAGCTGTTTACTAAATGTCAAACTATTTGGACCAAATGATGCGATTTCCCGAGCATGGAATGTTTGGAAAATTTCTTGAAGGAATGGATCATCTTGAATAATTTAAGGAACCGAAGTTATCAAAGAACTCGTAAATGTTTGAAAAGTTCGGGAGTTCGTCCAAGAACCAACAGAGAAACAATTCTCAGGTGAATAAGTTTTTAATTCAAAGACCAAAAGTTGTTTACAAAATAACAAACTATTTTGGACCAAATTATGCGAATGTTCTGAAAATTGCTCGATAAAATGGATCGTCTCGAATGCTCTAAGGGACCGATGTTATAGAAACACTCGTAGAAGTTTGACAAGTTTGGAAATTCAGCCAAGAACCAAGGGAGAAACAATTCTCACGTAAATAACTTTTTAAATCGAAGACCAAAAGATTTTTTACAAAACGACTAACTATTTGGACAAATTGATGCGATTTCTCGAGCATGGAATGTCGGGAAATTACTCGAAGGAATGGACCGTCTTGAATACTTTAAGGAACCAAAGTTATTTAAGAACTCGTAAAAGTTGGCAAGTTCGGAAGTTCGTCCAAGAACCAAGAGAGAAACAATTCTCACGTAAATAAGTTTTAAATTCAAAGACCAAAAGTTATTTACAAAATGACAAACTATTTGGACCAGATTATGCTAATGTTCTGAAAATTGCATGAAGGAATGGATCGTCTTGAATACTTTAAGAAACCGATGTTATAAAAGAAATCGTAAAAGTTTGACAAGTTCGGAAGCTCGGCCGAGAACCAATAGACAAATAAATCTCACATAAATAAGTTTTTAAATCAAAGACCGAAAGTTTTTTTTACAAAATGACAAGCTATTTGGACGAAAAGATGCGATTTCTCGAGCATAGAATGTTCAAAAAATTGCTCGAAGGAATGGATCATCATGATACTTTAAGGTATCGAAGTTATAAAAGAACTCGTAAAAGTTTGACGAGTTCGGCAGTTCATCCAAGAACCAAGAGAGAATCAATTCTCACGTAAATAAGTTTCAATTTCAAAGACCAAAAGTTGTTTACAAAACCACAAACTATTTGGACCAAATGATGCGATTCTCCGAGCATGGAATGTTCAGAAAATTGCTCGAAGGAATGGATAGTCTTTAATACTTTAAGAAACCGAAGTTATAAAAGAACTCACAAAAGTTTTACAAGTTCGGATGTTTGTCCAAGAACCAAAAGAGAAACAATTCTCACGTAAATAAGTTTTTAATTCAGAGACCAACAGTTGTATACAAAATTAAAAACTATTTGAACCAACTGATGTGATTGTTTAGAAAATTGCTTGACGGAATGGATCATCTTGAAAACTTTAAGGAACTGAAGTTATAAAATAACTTGTAAAAGTTTAACAAGTTTGGAAGTTCGGCCAAGAACCGATAGACAAATGATTCTCACGTAAATAAGTTTTTTAAATAAAAGACCAAAAGCTGTTTACTAAATGTCAAACTATTTGGACCAAATGATGCGATTTCCCGAGCATGGAATGTTTGGAAAATTTCTTGAAGGAATGGATCATCTTGAATAATTTAAGGAACCGAAGTTATCAAAGAACTCGTAAATGTTTGAAAAGTTCGGAAGTTCGTCCAAGAACCAACAGAGAAACAATTCTCAGGTGAACAAGTTTTAATTCAAAGACCAAAAGTTGTTTACAAAATAACAAACTATTTTGGACCAAATTATGCGAATGTTCTGAAAATTGCTCGATAAAATGGATCGTCTCGAATGCTCTAAGGGACCGATGTTATAGAAACACTCGTAAAAGTTTGACAAGTTTGGAAATTCAGCCAAGAACCAAGGGAGAAACAATTCTCACGTAAATAACTTTTTAAATCGAAGACCAAAAGATTTTTTACAAAACGACTAACTATTTGGACAAAATGATGCGATTTCTCGAGCATGGAATGTTCGGGAAATTACTCGAAGGAATGGACCGTCTTGAATACTTTAAGGAACCGAAGTTATTTAAGAACTCGTAAAAGTTGGCAAGTTCGGAAGTTCGTCCAAGAACCAAGAGAGAAACAATTCTCACGTAAAATAAGTTTTAAATTCAAAGACCAAAAGTTGTTTACAAAATGACAAACTATTTGGACCAGATTATGCTAATGTTCTGAAAATTGCATGAAGGAATGGATCGTCTTGAATACTTTAAGAAACCGATGTTATAAAAGAAATCGTAAAAGTTGACAAGTTCGGAAGCTCGGCCGAGAACCAATAGACAAATAAATCTCACATAAATAAGTTCTTAAATCAAAGACCGAAAGTTTTTTTTACAAAATGACAAGCTATTTGGACGAAAAGATGCGATTTCTCGAGCGTAGAATGTTCGAAAAATTGCTCGAAGGAATGGATCATCATGATACTTTAAGGTATCGAAGTTATAAAAGAACTCGTAAAAGTTTGACGAGTTCGGCAGTTCATCCAAGAACCAAGAGAGAATCAATTCTCACGTAAATAAGTTTCAATTTCAAAGACCAAAAGTTGTTTACAAAACCACAAACTATTTGGACCAAATGATGCGATTCTCCGAGCATGGAATGTTCAGGAAATTGCTCGAAGGAATGGATCGTCTTTAATACTTTAAGAAACCGAAGTTATAAAAGAACTCACAAAAGTTTTACAAGTTCGGATGTTCGTCCAAGAACCAAAAGCGAAACAATTCTCACGTAAATAAGTTTTTAATTCAAAGACCAACAGTTGTATACAAAATTAAAAACTATTTGAACCAACTGATGTGATTGTTTAGAAAATTGCTTGACGGAATGGATCATCTTGAAAACTTTAAGGAACTGAAGTTATAAAATAACTCGTAAAAGTTTAACAAGTTTGGAAGTTCGGCCAAGAACCGATAGACAAATGATTCTCACGTAAATAAGTTTTTAAATCAAAGACCAAAAGCTGTTTACTAAATGTCAAACTATTTGGACCAAATGATGCGATTTCCCGAGCATGGAATGTTTGGAAAATTTCTTGAAGGAATGGATCATCTTGAATAATTTAAGGAATTGAAGTTATCAAAGAACTCGTAAATGTTTGAAAAGTTCGGAAGTTCGTCCAAGAACCAACAGAGAAACAATTCTCAGGTGATCAAGTTTTTAATTCAAAGACCAAAAGTTGTTTACAAAATAACAAACTATTTTGGACCAAATTATGCGAATGTTCTGAAAATTGCTCGATAAAATGGATCGTCTCGAATGCTCTAAGGGACCGATGTTATAGAAACACTCGTAAAAGTTTGACAAGTTTGGAAATTCAGCCAAGAACCAAGGGAGAAACAATTCTCACGTAAATAACTTTTTAAATCGAAGACCAAAAGATTTTTTACAAAACGACTAACTATTTGGACAAAATGATGCGATTTCTCGAGCATGGAATGTTCGGGAAATTACTCGAAGGAATGGACCGTCTTGAATACTTTAAGGAACCGAAGTTATTTAAGAACTCGTAAAAGTTGGCAAGTTCGGAAGTTCGTCCAAGAACCAAGAGAGAAACAATTCTCACGTAAAATAAGTTTTAAATTCAAAGACCAAAAGTTGTTTACAAAATGACAAACTATTTGGACCAGATTATGCTAATGTTCTGAAAATTGCATGAAGGAATGGATCGTCTTGAATACTTTAAGAAACCGATGTTATAAAAGAAATCGTAAAAGTTGACAAGTTCGGAAGCTCGGCCGAGAACCAATAGACAAATAAATCTCACATAAATAAGTTCTTAAATCAAAGACCGAAAGTTTTTTTTACAAAATGACAAGCTATTTGGACGAAAAGATGCGATTTCTCGAGCGTAGAATGTTCGAAAAATTGCTCGAAGGAATGGATCATCATGATACTTTAAGGTATCGAAGTTATAAAAGAACTCGTAAAAGTTTGACGAGTTCGGCAGTTCATCCAAGAACCAAGAGAGAATCAATTCTCACGTAAATAAGTTTCAATTTCAAAGACCAAAAGTTGTTTACAAAACCACAAACTATTTGGACCAAATGATGCGATTCTCCGAGCATGGAATGTTCAGAAAATTGCTCGAAGGAATGGATCGTCTTTAATACTTTAAGAAACCGAAGTTATAAAAGAACTCACAAAAGTTCTACAAGTTCGGATGTTCGTCCAAGAACCAAAAGAGAAACAATTCTCACGTAAATAAGTTTTTAATTCAGAGACCAACAGTTGTATACAAAATTAAAAACTATTTGAACCAACTGATGTGATTGTTTAGAAAATTGCTTGACGGAATGGATCATCTTGAAAACTTTAAGGAACTGAAGTTATAAAATAACTCGTAAAAGTTTAACAAGTTTGGAAGTTCGGCCAAGAACCGATAGACAAATGATTCTCATGTAAATAAGTTTTTAAATAAAAGACCAAAAGCTGTTTACTAAATGTCAAACTATTTGGACCAAATGATGCGATTTCCCGAGCATGGAATGTTTGGAAAATTTCTTGAAGGAATGGATCATCTTGAATAATTTAAGGAACCGAAGTTATCAAAGAACTCGTAAATGTTTGAAAAGTTCGGAAGTTCGTCCAAGAACCAACAGAGAAACAATTCTCAGGTGAATAAGTTTTTAATTCAAAGACCAAAAGTTGTTTACAAAATAACAAACTATTTTGGACCAAATTATGCGAATGTTCTGAAAATTGCTCGATAAAATGGATCGTCTCGAATGCTCTAAGGGACCGATGTTATAGAAACACTCGTAAAAGTTTGACAAGTTTGGAAATTCAGCCAAGAACCAAGGGAGAAACAATTCTCACGTAAATAACTTTTTAAATCGAAGACCAAAAGATTTTTTACAAAACGACTAACTATTTGGACAAAATGATGCGATTTCTCGAGCATGGAATGTTCGGGAAATTACTCGAAGGAATGGACCGTCTTGAATACTTTAAGGAACCGAAGTTATTTAAGAACTCGTAAAAGTTGGCATGTTCGGAAGTTCGTCCAAGAACCAAGAGAGAAAAAATTCTCACGTAAATAAGTTTTAAATTCAAAGACCAAAAGTTGTTTACAAAATGACAAACTATTTGGACCAGATTATGCTAATGTTCTGAAAATTGCATGAAGGAATGGATCGTCTTGAATACTTTAAGAAACCGATGTTATAAAAGAAATCGTAAAAGTTGACAAGTTCAGAAGCTCGGTCGAGAACCAATAGACAAATAAATCTCACATAAATAAGTTTTTAAATCAAAGACCGAATTTTTTTTTTACAAAATGACAAGCTATTTGGACGAAAAGATGCGATTTCTCGAGCATAGAATGTTCGAAAAATTGCTCGAAGGAATGGATCATGAAGATACTTTAAGGTATCGAAGTTATAAAAGAACTCGTAAAAGTTTGACGAGTTCGGCAGTTCATCCAAGAACCAAGAGAGAATCAATTCTCACGTAAATAAGTTTCAATTTCAAAGACCAAAAGTTGTTTACAAAACCACAAACTATTTGGACCAAATGATGCGATTCTCCGAGCATGGAATGTTCAGAAAATTGCTCGAAGGAATGGATCGTCTTTAATACTTTAAGAAACCGAAGTTATAAAAGAACTCACAAAAGTTCTACAAGTTCGGATGTTCGTCCAAGAACCAAAAGAGAAACAATTCTCACGTAAATAAGTTTTTAATTCAGAGACCAACAGTTGTATACAAAATTAAAAACTATTTGAACCAACTGATGTGATTGTTTAGAAAATTGCTTGACGGAATGGATCATCTTGGAAACTTTAAGGAACTGAAGTTATAAAATAACTCGTAAAAGTTTAACAAGTTTGGAAGTTCGGCCAAGAACCGATAGACAAATGATTCTCACGTAAATAAGTTTTTTAAATCAAAGACCAAAAGCTGTTTACTAAATGTCAAACTATTTGGACCAAATGATGCGATTTCCCGAGCATGGATTGTTTGGAAAATTTCTTGAAGGAATGGATCATCTTGAATAATTTAAGGAACCGAAGTTATCAAAGAACTCGTAAATGTTTGAAAAGTTCGGAAGTTCGTCCAAGAACCAACAGAGAAACAATTCTCAGGTGATCAAGTTTTTAATTCAAAGACCAAAAGTTGTTTACAAAATAACAAACTATTTTGGACCAAATTATGCGAATGTTCTGAAAATTGCTCGATAAAATGGATCGTCTCGAATGCTCTAAGGGACCGATGTTATAGAAACACTCGTAAAAGTTTGACAAGTTTGGAAATTCAGCCAAGAACCAAGGGAGAAACAATTCTCACGTAAATAACTTTTTAAATCGAAGACCAAAAGATTTTTTACAAAACGACTAACTATTTGGACAAAATGATGCGATTTCTCGAGCATGGAATGTTCGGGAAATTACTCGAAGGAATGGACCGTCTTGAATACTTTAAGGAACCGAAGTTATTTAAGAACTCGTAAAAGTTGGCATGTTCGGAAGTTCGTCCAAGAACCAAGAGAGAAAAAATTCTCACGTAAATAAGTTTTAAATTCAAAGACCAAAAGTTGTTTACAAAATGACAAACTATTTGGACCAGATTATGCTAATGTTCTGAAAATTGCATGAAGGAATGGATCGTCTTGAATACTTTAAGAAACCGATGTTATAAAAGAAATCGTAAAAGTTGACAAGTTCAGAAGCTCGGTCGAGAACCAATAGACAAATAAATCTCACATAAATAAGTTTTTAAATCAAAGACCGAATTTTTTTTTTACAAAATGACAAGCTATTTGGACGAAAAGATGCGATTTCTCGAGCATAGAATGTTCGAAAAATTGCTCGAAGGAATGGATCATGAAGATACTTTAAGGTATCGAAGTTATAAAAGAACTCGTAAAAGTTTGACGAGTTCGGCAGTTCATCCAAGAACCAAGAGAGAATCAATTCTCACGTAAATAAGTTTCAATTTCAAAGACCAAAAGTTGTTTACAAAACCACAAACTATTTGGACCAAATGATGCGATTCTCCGAGCATGGAATGTTCAGAAAATTGCTCGAAGGAATGGATCGTCTTTAATACTTTAAGAAACCGAAGTTATAAAAGAACTCACAAAAGTTCTACAAGTTCGGATGTTCGTCCAAGAACCAAAAGAGAAACAATTCTCACGTAAATAAGTTTTTAATTCAGAGACCAACAGTTGTATACAAAATTAAAAACTATTTGAACCAACTGATGTGATTGTTTAGAAAATTGCTTGACGGAATGGATCATCTTGGAAACTTTAAGGAACTGAAGTTATAAAATAACTCGTAAAAGTTTAACAAGTTTGGAAGTTCGGCCAAGAACCGATAGACAAATGATTCTCACGTAAATAAGTTTTTTAAATCAAAGACCAAAAGCTGTTTACTAAATGTCAAACTATTTGGACCAAATGATGCGATTTCCCGAGCATGGATTGTTTGGAAAATTTCTTGAAGGAATGGATCATCTTGAATAATTTAAGGAACCGAAGTTATCAAAGAACTCGTAAATGTTTGAAAAGTTCGGAAGTTCGTCCAAGAACCAACAGAGAAACAATTCTCAGGTGATCAAGTTTTTAATTCAAAGACCAAAAGTTGTTTACAAAATAACAAACTATTTTGGACCAAATTATGCGAATGTTCTGAAAATTGCTCGATAAAATGGATCGTCTCGAATGCTCTAAGGGATCGATTTTATAGAAACACTCGTAAAAGTTTGACAAGTTTGGAAATTCAGCCAAGAACCAAGGGAGAAACAATTCTCACGTAAATAACTTTTTAAATCGAAGACCAAAAGATTTTTTACAAAACGACTAACTATTTGGACAAAATGATGCGATTTCTCGAGCATGGAATGTTCGGGAAATTACTCGAAGGAATGGACCGTCTTGAATACTTTAAGGAACCGAAGTTATTTAAGAACTCGTAAAAGTTGGCAAGTTCGGAAGTTCGTCCAAGAACCAAGAGAGAAAGAATTCTCACGTAAATAAGTTTTAAATTCAAAGACCAAAAGTTGTTTACAAAATGACAAACTATTTGGACCAGATTATGCTAATGTTCTGAAAATTGCATGAAGGAATGGATCGTCTTGAATACTTTAAGAAACCGATGTTATAAAAGAAATCGTAAAAGTTGACAAGTTCGGAAGCTCGGCCGAGAACCAATAGACAAATAAATCTCACATAAATAAGTTTTTAAATCAAAGACCGAAATTTTTTTTTACAAAATGACAACCTATTTGGACGAAAAGATGCGATTTCTCGAGCATAGAATGTTCGAAAAATTGCTCGAAGGAATGGATCATCAAGATACTTTAAGGTATCGAAGTTATAAAAGAACTCGTAAAAGTTTGACGAGTTCGGCAGTTCATCCAAGAACCAAGAGAGAATCAATTCTCACGTAAATAAGTTTCAATTTCAAAGACCAAAAGTTGTTTACAAAACCACAAACTATTTGGACCAAATGATGCGATTCTCCGAGCATGGAATGTTCAGAAAATTGCTCGAAGGAATGGATCGTCTTTAATACTTTAAGAAACCGAAGTTATAAAAGAACTCGCAAAAGTTTTACAAGTTCGGATGTTCGTCCAAGAACCAAAAGATAAACAATTCTCACGTAAATAAGTTTTTAATTATGAGACCAACAGTTGTATACAAAATTAAAAACTATTTGAACCAACTGATGTGATTGTTTAGAAAATTGCTTGACGGAATGGATCATCATGAAAACTTTAAGGAACTGAAGTTATAAAATAACTCGTAAAAGTTTAACAAGTTTGGAAGTTCGGCCAAGAACCGATAGACAAATGATTCTCACGTAAATAAGTTTTTAAATCAAAGACCAAAAGCTGTTTACTAAATGTCAAACTATTTGGACTAAATGATGCGATTTCCCGAGCATGGAATGTTTGGAAAATTTCTTGAAGGAATGGATCATCTTGAATAATTTAAGGAACCGAAGTTATCAAATAACTCGTAAATGTTTGAAAAGTTCGGAAGTTCATCCAAGAACCAACAGAGAAACAATTCTCAGGTGAATAAGTTTTTAATTCAAAGACCAAAAGTTGTTTACGAAATAACAAACTATTTTGGACCAAATTATGCGAATGTTCTAAAAATTGCTCGATAAAATGGATCGTCTCGAATGCTCTAAGGGACCGATGTTATAGAAACACTCGTAAAAGTTTGACAAGTTTGGAAATTCAGCCAAGAACCGAGGGAGAAACAATTCTCACGTAAATAACTTTTTAAATCGAAGACCAAAAGATTTTTTACAAAACGACTAACTATTTGGACAAAATGATGCGATTTCTCGAGCATGGAATGTTCGGGAAATTACTCGAAGGAATTTATTTAAGAACTCGTAAAAGTTGGCAAGTTCGGAAGTTCATCCAAGAACCAAGAGAGAAACAATTCTCACGTAAATAAGTTTTAAATTCAAAGACCAAAAGTTGTTTACAAAATGACAAACTATTTGGACCAGATTATGCTAATGTTCTGAAAATTGCATGAAGGAATGGATCGTCTTGAATACTTTAAGAAACCGATGTTATAAAAGAAATCGTAAAAGTTGACAAGTTCGGAAGCTCGGCCGAGAACCAATAGACAAATAAATCTCACATAAATAAGTTCTTAAATCAAAGACCGAAAGTTTTTTTTACAAAATGACAAGCTATTTGGACGAAAAGATGCGATTTCTCGAGCGTAGAATGTTCGAAAAATTGCTCGAAGGAATGGATCATCATGATACTTTAAGGTATCGAAGTTATAAAAGAACTCGTAAAAGTTTGACGAGTTCGGCAGTTCATCCAAGAACCAAGAGAGAATCAATTCTCACGTAAATAAGTTTCAATTTCAAAGACCAAAAGTTGTTTACAAAACCACAAACTATTTGGACCAAATGATGCGATTCTCCGAGCATGGAATGTTCAGAAAATTGCTCGAAGGAATGGATCGTCTTTAATACTTTAAGAAACCGAAGTTATAAAAGAACTCACAAAAGTTTTACAAGTTCGGATGTTCGTCCAAGAACCAAAAGCGAAACAATTCTCACGTAAATAAGTTTTTAATTCAAAGACCAACAGTTGTATACAAAATTAAAAACTATTTGAACCAACTGATGTGATTGTTTAGAAAATTGCTTGACGGAATGGATCATCTTGAAAACTTTAAGGAACTGAAGTTATAAAATAACTCGTAAAAGTTTAACAAGTTTGGAAGTTCGGCCAAGAACCGATAGACAAATGATTCTCACGTAAATAAGTTTTTTAAATCAAAGACCAAAAGCTGTTTACTAAATGTCAAACTATTTGGACCAAATGATGCGATTTCCCGAGCATGGATTGTTTGGAAAATTTCTTGAAGGAATGGATCATCTTGAATAATTTAAGGAACCGAAGTTATCAAAGAACTCGTAAATGTTTGAAAAGTTCGGAAGTTCGTCCAAGAACCAACAGAGAAACAATTCTCAGGTGATCAAGTTTTTAATTCAAAGACCAAAAGTTGTTTACAAAATAACAAACTATTTTGGACCAAATTATGCGAATGTTCTGAAAATTGCTCGATAAAATGGATCGTCTCGAATGCTCTAAGGGATCGATTTTATAGAAACACTCGTAAAAGTTTGACAAGTTTGGAAATTCAGCCAAGAACCAAGGGAGAAACAATTCTCACGTAAATAACTTTTTAAATCGAAGACCAAAAGATTTTTTACAAAACGACTAAGTATTTGGACAAAATGATGCGATTTCTCGAGCATGGAATGTTCGGGAAATTACTCGAAGGAATGGACCGTCTTGAATACTTTAAGGAACCGAAGTTATTTAAGAACTCGTAAAAGTTGGCAAGTTCGGAAGTTCGTCCAAGAACCAAGAGAGAAAGAATTCTCACGTAAATAAGTTTTAAATTCAAAGACCAAAAGTTGTTTACAAAATGACAAACTATTTGGACCAGATTATGCTAATGTTCTGAAAATTGCATGAAGGAATGGATCGTCTTGAATACTTTAAGAAACCGATGTTATAAAAGAAATCGTAAAAGTTGACAAGTTCGGAAGCTCGGCCGAGAACCAATAGACAAATAAATCTCACATAAATAAGTTCTTAAATCAAAGACCGAAAGTTTTTTTTACAAAATGACAAGCTATTTGGACGAAAAGATGCGATTTCTCGAGCGTAGAATGTTCGAAAAATTGCTCGAAGGAATGGATCATCATGATACTTTAAGGTATCGAAGTTATAAAAGAACTCGTAAAAGTTTGACGAGTTCGGCAGTTCATCCAAGAACCAAGAGAGAATCAATTCTCACGTAAATAAGTTTCAATTTCAAAGACCAAAAGTTGTTTACAAAACCACAAACTATTTGGACCAAATGATGCGATTCTCCGAGCATGGAATGTTCAGAAAATTGCTCGAAGGAATGGATCGTCTTTAATACTTTAAGAAACCGAAGTTATAAAAGAACTCGCAAAAGTTTTACAAGTTCGGATGTTCGTCCAAGAACCAAAAGAGAAACAATTCTCACGTAAATAAGTTTTTAATTCAGAGACCAACAGTTGTATACAAAATTAAAAACTATTTGAACCAACTGATGTGATTGTTTAGAAAATTGCTTGACGGAATGGATCATCATGAAAACTTTAAGGAACTGAAGTTATAAAATAACTCGTAAAAGTTTAACAAGTTTGGAAGTTCGGCCAAGAACCGATAGACAAATGATTCTCACGTAAATAAGTTTTTAAATCAAAGACCAAAAGCTGTTTACTAAATGTCAAACTATTTGGACTAAATGATGCGATTTCCCGAGCATGGAATGTTTGGAAAATTTCTTGAAGGAATGGATCATCTTGAATAATTTAAGGAACCGAAGTTATCAAAGAACTCGTAAATGTTTGAAAAGTTCGGAAGTTCATCCAAGAGCCAACAGAGAAACAATTCTCAGGTGAATAAGTTTTTAATTCAAAGACCAAAAGTTGTTTACAAAATAACAAACTATTTTGGACCAAATTATGCGAATGTTCTAAAAATTGCTCGATAAAATGGATCGTCTCGAATGCTCTAAGGGACCGATGTTATAGAAACACTCGTAAAAGTTTGACAAGTTTGGAAATTCAGCCAAGAACCGAGGGAGAAACAATTCTCACGTAAATAACTTTTTAAATCGAAGACCAAAAGATTTTTTACAAAACGACTAACTATTTGGACAAAATGATGCGATTTCTCGAGCATGGAATGTTCGGGAAATTACTCGAAGGAATTTATTTAAGAACTCGTAAAAGTTGGCAAGTTCGGAAGTTCGTCCAAGAACCAAGAGAGAAACAATTCTCACGTAAATAAGTTTTAAATTCAAAGACCAAAAGTTGTTTACAAAATGACAAACTATTTGGACCAGATTATGCTAATGTTCTGAAAATTGCATGAAGGAATGGATCGTCTTGAATACTTTAAGAAACCGATGTTATAAAAGAAATCGTAAAAGTTGACAAGTTCGGAAGCTCGGCCGAGAACCAATAGACAAATAAATCTCACATAAAAAAGTTTTTAAATCAAAGACCGAAAGTTTTTTTTACAAAATGACAAGCTATTTGGACGAAAAGATGCGATTTCTCGAGCATAGAATGTTCGAAAAATTGCTCGAAGGAATGGATCATCATGATACTTTAAGGTATCGAAGTTATTAAAGAACTCGTAAAAGTTTGACAAGTTCGGCAGTTCATCCAAGAACCAAGAGAGAATCAATTCTCACGTAAATAAGTTTCAATTTCAAAGACCAAAAGTTGTTTACAAAACCACAAACTATTTGGACCAAATGATGCGATTCTCCGAGCATGGAATGTTCAGAAAATTGCTCGAAGGAATGGATCGTCTTTAATACTTTAAGAAACCGAAGTTACAAAAGAACTCACAAAAGTTTTACAAGTTCGGATGTTCGTCCAAGAACCAAAAGAGAAACAATTCTCACGTAAATAAATTTTTAATTCAGAGACCAACAGTTGTATACAAAATTAAAAACTATTTGAACCAACTGATGTGATTGTTTAGAAAATTGCTTGACGGAATGGATCATCTTGAAAACTTTAAGGAACTGAAGTTATAAAATAACTCGTAAAAGTTTAACAAGTTTGAAAGTTCGGCCAAGAACCGATAGACAAATGATTCTCACGTAAATAAGTTTTTAAATCAAAGACGAAAAGCTGTTTACTAAATGTCAAACTATTTGGACCAAATGATGCGATTTCCCGAGCATGGAATGTTTGGAAAATTTCTTGAAGGAATGGATCATCTTGAATAATTTAAGGAACCGAAGTTATCAAAGAGCTCGTAAATGTTTGAAAAGTTCGGAACTTCGTCCAAGAACCAACAGAGAAACAATTCTCAGGTGAATAAGTTTTTAATTCAAAGACCAAAAGTTGTTTACAAAATAACAAACTATTTTGGACCAAATTATGTGAATGTTCTGAAAATTGCTCGATAAAATGGATCGTCTCAACTGCTCTAAGGGACCGATGTTATAGAAACACTCGTAAAAGTTTGACAAGTTTGGAAATTTAGCCAAGAACCAGGGGAGAAACAATTCTCACGTAAATAACTTTTTAAATCGAAGACCAAAAGATTTTTTACAAAACGACTAACTATTTGGACAAAATGATGCGATTTCTCGAGCATGGAATGTTCGGGAAATTACTTGAAGGAATGGACTGTCTTGAATACTTTAAGGAACTGAAGTTATTTAAGAACTCGTAAAAGTTTGCAAGTTCGGAAGTTCGTCCAAGAACCAAGAGAGAAACAATTCTCACGTAAATAAGTTTTAAATTCAAAGACCAAAAGTTGTTTACAAAATGACAAACTATTTGGACTAGATTATGCTAATGTTCTGAAAATTGCATGAAGGAATGGATCGTCTTTAATACTTTAAGAAACCGATGTTATAAAAGAAATCGTAAAAGTTTGACAAGTTTGGAAGCTCGGCCGAGAACCAATAGACAAATAAATCTCACATAAATAAGTTTTTAAATCAAAGACCGAAAGTTTTTTTTACAAAATGACAAGCTATTTGGACGAAAAGATGCGATTTCTTGAGCATAGAATGTTCGAAAAATTGCTCGAAGGAATGGATCATCACGATACTTTAAGGTATCGAAGTTATAAAAGAACTCGTAAAAGTTTGACAAGTTCGGAAGTTCATCCAAGAACCAATAGACAAACAATTCTCAGGTAAATAAGTTTTTAATTGAAAGACCAAAACTTGTTTACAAATATCATAAACTATTTAGACCATATGATGCGATTCCCCGAGCATGGAATGTTTGGAAAATTGCTTTAAGGAATGGATCATCTTGAATACTTTAAGGAACCGAAGTTATTCAAGAACTCGTACAAGTTTGACAAGTTTGGAAGTTTGGAAGATTGTCCAAAAACCAAGAGAGAATCAATTCTCACGTAAATAATTTTCAATTTCAAAGACCAAAAGTTGTTTATAAAACCACAAACTATTTGGACCAAATGATGCGATTCTCCGAGCATGGAATGTTCAGAAAATTGCTCGAAGGAATGGATCGTCTTTAATACTTTAAGAAACCGAAGTTACAAAAGAACTCTCAAAAGTTTTACAAGTTCGGATGTTCGTCCAAGAACCAAAAGAGAAACAATTCTCACGTAAATAAATTTTTAATTCAGAGACCAACAGTTGTATACAAAATTAAAAACTATTTGAACCAACTGATGTGATTGTTTAGAAAATTGCTTGACGGAATGGATCATCTTGAAAACTTTAAGGAACTGAAGTTATAAAATAATTCGTAAAAGTTTAACAAGTTTGAAAGTTCGGCCAAGAACCGATAGACAAATGATTCTCACGTAAATAAGTTTTTAAATCAAAGACCAAAAGCTGTTTACTAAATGTCAAACTATTTGGACCAAATGATGCGATTTCCCGAGCATGGAATGTTTGGAAAATTTCTTTAAGCAATGGATCATCTTGAATAATTTAAGGAACCGAAGTTATCAAAGAACTCGTAAATGTTTGAAAAGTTCGGAAGTTCGTCCAAGAACCAACAGAGAAACAATTCTCAGGTGAATAAGTTTTTAATTCAAAGACCAAAAGTTGTTTACAAAATAACAAACTATTTTGGACCAAATTATGTGACTGTTCTAAAAATTGCTCGATAAAATGGATCGTCTCGAATGCTCTAAGGGGACCGATGTTATAGAAACACTCGTAAAAGTTTGACAAGTTTGGAAATTCAGCCAAGAACCAAGGGAGAAACAATTCTCACGTAAATAACTTTTTAAATCGAAGACCAAAAGAGTTTTTACAAAACGACTAACTATTTGGAAAAAATGATGCGATTTCTCGAGCATGGAATGTTCGGGAAATTACTCGAAGGAATGGACCGTCTTGAATACTTTAAGGAACTGAAGTTTTTAAAGAACTCGTAAAAGTTTGCAAGTTCGGAAGTTCGTCCAAGAACCAAGAGAGAAACAATTCTCACGTAAATAAGTTTTAAATTCAAAGACCAAAAGTTGTTTACAAAATGACAAACTATTTGGACCAGATTATGCTAATGTTCTGAAAATTGTATGAAGGAATGGATCGTCTTTAATACTTTAAGAAACCGATGTTATAAAAGAAATCGTAAAATTTTGACAAGTTCGGAAACTCGGCTGAGAACCAATAGACAAATAAATCTCACATAAATAAGTTTTTAAATCAAAGACCGAAAGTTTTTTTTACAAAATGACAAGCTATTTGGACGAAAAGATGCGATTTCTCGAGCATAGAATGTTCGAAAAATTGCTCGAAGGAATGGATCATCACGATACTTTAAGGTATCGAAGTTATAATAGAACTCGTAAAAGTTTGACAAGTTCGGAAGTTCATCCAAGAACCAATAGACAAACAATTCTCAGGTAAATAAGTTTTTAATTGAAAGACCAAAACTTGTTTACAAATATCATAAACTATTTAGACCATATGATGCGATTCCCCGAGCATGGAATGTTTGAAAAATTGCTTTAAGGAATGGATCATCTTGAATACTTTAAGGAACCGAAGTTATTCAAGAACTCGTACAAGTTTGACAAGTTTGGAAGTTTGTCCAAAAACCAAGAGAGAATCAATTCTCACGTAAATAAGTTTCAATTTCAAAGACCAAAAGTTGTTTACAAAACCACAAACTATTTGGACCAAATGATGCGATTCTCCGAGCATGGAATGTTCAGAAAATTGCTCGAAGGAATGGATCGTCTTTAATACTTTAAGAAACCGAAGTTACAAAAGAACTCACAAAAGTTTTACAAGTTCGGATGTTCGTCCAAGAACCAAAAGAGAAACAATTCTCACGTAATTAAATTTTTAATTCAGAGACCAACAGTTGTATACAAAATTAAAAACTATTTGAACCAACTGATGTGATTGTTTAGAAAATTGCTTGACGGAATGGATCATCTTGAAAACTTTAAGGAACTGAAGTTATAAAATAACTCGTAAAAGTTTAACAAGTTTGAAAGTTCGGCCAAGAACCGATAGACAAATGATTCTCACGTAAATAAGTTTTTAAATCAAAGACGAAAAGCTGTTTACTAAATGTCAAACTATTTGGACCAAATGATGCGATTTCCCGAGCATGGAATGTTTGGAAAATTTCTTTAAGGAATGGATCATCTTGAATAATTTAAGGAACCGAAGTTATCAAAGAACTCGTAAATGTTTGAAAAGTTCGGAAGTTCGTCCAAGAACCAACAGAGAAACAATTCACAGGTGAATAAGTTTTTAATTCAAAGACCAAAAGTTGTTTACAAAATAACAAACTATTTTGGACCAAATTATGTGAATGTTCTAAAAATTGCTCGATAAAATGGATCGTCTCGAATGCTCTAAGGGACCGACCGATGTTATAGAAACACTCGTAAAAGTTTGACAAGTTTGGAAATTCAGCCAAGAACCAAGGGAGAAACAATTCTCACCTAAATAACTTTTTAAATCGAAGACCAAAAGATTTTTTACAAAACGACTAACTATTTGGACAAAATGATGCGATTTCTCGAGCATGGAATGTTCGGGAAATTACTCAAAGGAATACTTTAAGGAACCGAAGTTATTTAAGAACTCGTAAAAGTTGGCAAGTTCGGAAGTTCGTCCAAGAACCAAGAGAGAAACAATTCTCACGTAAATAAGTTTTAAATTCAAAGACCAAAAGTTATTTACAAAATGACAAACTATTTGGACCAGATTATGCTAATGTTCTGAAAATTGCATGAAGGAATGGATCGTCTTTAATACTTTAAGAAACCGATGTTATAAAAGAAATCGTAAAAGTTTGACAAGTTCGGAAGCTCGGCCGAGAACCAATAGACAAATAAATCTCACATAAATAAGTTTTTAAATCAAAGACCGAAAGTTTTTTTTACAAAATGACAAGCTATTTGGACGAAAAGATGCGATTTCTCGAGCATAGAATGTTCGAAAAATTGCTCGAAGGAATGGATCATCACGACACTTTAAGGTATCGAAGTTATAAAAGAACTCGTAAAAGTTTGACAAGTTCGGAAGTTCATCCAAGAACCAATAGACAAACAATTCTCAGGTAAATAAGTTTTTAATTGAAAGACCAAAACTTGTTTACAAATATCATAAACTATTTAGACCATATGATGCGATTCCCCGAGCATGGAATGTTTGGAAAATTGCTTTAAGGAATGGATCATCTTGAATACTTTAAGGAACCGAAGTTATTCAAGAACTCGTACAAGTTTGACAAGTTTGGAAGTTTGGAAGTTTGTCCAAAAACCAAGAGAGAATCAATTCTCACGTAAATAAGTTTCAATTTCAAAGACCAAAAGTTGTTTACAAAACCACAAACTATTTGGACCAAATGATGCGATTCTCCGAGCATGGAATGTTCAGAAAATTGCTCGAAGGAATGGATCGTCTTTAATACTTTAAGAAACCGAAGTTACAAAAGAACTCACAAAAGTTTTACAAGTTCGGATGTTCGTCCAAGAACCAAAAGAGAAACAATTCTCACGTAAATAAATTTTTAATTCAGAGACCAACAGTTGTATACAAAATTAAAAACTATTTGAACCAACTGATGTGATTGTTTAGAAAATTGCTTGACGGAATGGATCATCTTGAAAACTTTAAGGAACTGAAGTTATAAAATAACTCGTAAAAGTTTAACAAGTTTGAAAGTTCGGCCAAGAACCGATAGACAAATGATTCTCACGTAAATAAGTTTTTAAATCAAAGACGAAAAGCTGTTTACTAAATGTCAAACTATTTGGACCAAATGATGCGATTTCCCGAGCATGGAATGTTTGGAAAATTTCTTTAAGGAATGGATCATCTTGAATAATTTAAGGAACCGAAGTTATCAAAGAACTCGTAAATGTTTGAAAAGTTCGGAAGTTCGTCCAAGAACCAACAGAGAAACAATTCACAGGTGAATAAGTTTTTAATTCAAAGACCAAAAGTTGTTTACAAAATAACAAACTATTTTGGACGAAATTATGTGAATGTTCTAAAAATTGCTCGATAAAATGGATCGTCTCGAATGCTCTAAGGGACCGACCGATGTTATAGAAACACTCGTAAAAGTTTGACAAGTTTGGAAATTCAGCCAAGAACCAAGGGAGAAACAATTCTCACCTAAATAACTTTTTAAATCGAAGACCAAAAGATTTTTTACAAAACGACTAACTATTTGGACAAAATGATGCGATTTCTCGAGCATGGAATGTTCGGGAAATTACTCAAAGGAATACTTTAAGGAACCGAAGTTATTTAAGAACTCGTAAAAGTTGGCAAGTTCGGAAGTTCGTCCAAGAACCAAGAGAGAAACAATTCTCACGTAAATAAGTTTTAAATTCAAAGACCAAAAGTTATTTACAAAATGACAAACTATTTGGACCAGATTATGCTAATGTTCTGAAAATTGCATGAAGGAATGGATCGTCTTTAATACTTTAAGAAACCGATGTTATAAAAGAAATCGTAAAAGTTTGACAAGTTCGGAAGCTCGGCCGAGAACCAATAGACAAATAAATCTCACATAAATAAGTTTTTAAATCAAAGACCGAAAGTTTTTTTTACAAAATGACAAGCTATTTGGACGAAAAGATGCGATTTCTCGAGCATAGAATGTTCGAAAAATTGCTCGAAGGAATGGATCATCACGACACTTTAAGGTATCGAAGTTATAAAAGAACTCGTAAAAGTTTGACAAGTTCGGAAGTTCATCCAAGAACCAATAGACAAACAATTCTCAGGTAAATAAGTTTTTAATTGAAAGACCAAAACTTGTTTACAAATATCATAAACTATTTAGACCATATGATGCGATTCCCCGAGCATGGAATGTTTGGAAAATTGCTTTAAGGAATGGATCATCTTGAATACTTTAAGGAACCGAAGTTATTCAAGAACTCGTACAAGTTTGACAAGTTTGGAAGTTTGGAAGTTTGTCCAAAAACCAAGAGAGAATCAATTCTCACGTAAATAAGTTTCAATTTCAAAGACCAAAAGTTGTTTACAAAACCACAAACTATTTGGACCAAATGATGCGATTCTCCGAGCATGGAATGTTCAGAAAATTGCTCGAAGGAATGGATCGTCTTTAATACTTTAAGAAACCGAAGTTACAAAAGAACTCACAAAAGTTTTACAAGTTCGGATGTTCGTCCAAGAACCAAAAGAGAAACAATTCTCACGTAAATAAATTTTTAATTCAGAGACCAACAGTTGTATACAAAATTAAAAACTATTTGAACCAACTGATGTGATTGTTTAGAAAATTGCTTGACGGAATGGATCATCTTGAAAACTTTAAGGAACTGAAGTTATAAAATAACTCGTAAAAGTTTAACAAGTTTGAAAGTTCGGCCAAGAACCGATAGACAAATGATTCTCACGTAAATAAGTTTTTAAATCAAAGACGAAAAGCTGTTTACTAAATGTCAAACTATTTGGACCAAATGATGCGATTTCCCGAGCATGGAATGTTTGGAAAATTTCTTTAAGGAATGGATCATCTTGAATAATTTAAGGAACCGAAGTTATCAAAGAACTCGTAAATGTTTGAAAAGTTCGGAAGTTCGTCCAAGAACCAACAGAGAAACAATTCACAGGTGAATAAGTTTTTAATTCAAAGACCGAAAGTTGTTTACAAAATAACAAACTATTTTGGACCAAATTATGTGAATGTTCTAAAAATTGCTCGATAAAATGGATCGTCTCGAATGCTCTAAGGGACCGACCGATGTTATAGAAACACTCGTAAAAGTTTGACAAGTTTGGAAATTCAGCCAAGAACCAAGGGAGAAACAATTCTCACCTAAATAACTTTTTAAATCGAAGACCAAAAGATTTTTTACAAAACGACTAACTATTTGGACAAAATGATGCGATTTCTCGAGCATGGAATGTTCGGGAAATTACTCAAAGGAATACTTTAAGGAACCGAAGTTATTTAAGAACTCGTAAAAGTTGGCAAGTTCGGAAGTTCGTCCAAGAACCAAGAGAGAAACAATTCTCACGTAAATAAGTTTTAAATTCAAAGACCAAAAGTTATTTACAAAATGACAAACTATTTGGACCAGATTATGCTAATGTTCTGAAAATTGCATGAAGGAATGGATCGTCTTTAAATCTTTAAGAAACCGATGTTATAAAAGAAATCGTAAAAGTTTGACAAGTTCGGAAGCTCGGCCGAGAACCAATAGACAAATAAATCTCACATAAATAGGTTTTTAAATCAAAGACCGAAAGTTTTTTTTACAAAATGACAAGCTATTTGGACGAAAAGATGCGATTTCTCGAGCATAGAATGTTCGAAAAATTGCTCGAAGGAATGGATCATCACGATACTTTAAGGTATCGAAGTTATAAAAGAACTCGTAAAAGTTTGACAAGTTCGGAAGTTCATCCAAGAACCAATAGACAAACAATTCTCAGGTAAATAAGTTTTTAATTGAAAGACCAAAACTTGTTTACAAATATCATAAACTATTTAGACCATATGATGCGATTCCCCGAGCATGGAATGTTTGGAAAATTGCTTTAAGGAATGGATCATCTTGAATACTTTAAGGAACCGAAGTTATTCAAGAACTCGTACAAGTTTGACAAGTTTGGAAGTTTGGAAGTTTGTCCAAAAACCAAGAGAGAATCAATTCTCACGTAAATAAGTTTCAATTTCAAAGACCAAAAGTTGTTTACAAAACCACAAACTATTTGGACCAAATGATGCGATTCTCCGAGCATGGAATGTTCAGAAAATTGCTCGAAGGAATGGATCGTCTTTAATACTTTAAGAAACCGAAGTTACAAAAGAACTCACAAAAGTTTTACAAGTTCGGATGTTCGTCCAAGAACCAAAAGAGAAACAATTCTCACGTAAATAAATTTTTAATTCAGAGACCAACAGTTGTATACAAAATTAAAAACTATTTGAACCAACTGATGTGATTGTTTAGAAAATTGCTTGACGGAATGGATCATCTTGAAAACTTTAAGGAACTGAAGTTATAAAATAACTCGTAAAAGTTTAACAAGTTTGAAAGTTCGGCCAAGAACCGATAGACAAATGATTCTCACGTAAATAAGATTTTAAATCAAAGACCAAAAGCTGTTTACTAAATGTCAAACTATTTGGACCAAATGATGCGATTTCCCCAGCATGGAATGTTTGGAAAATTTCTTGAAGGAATGGATCATCTTGAATAATTTAAGGAACCGAAGTTATCAAAGAACTCGTAAATGTTTGAAAAGTTCGGAAGTTCGTCCAAGAACCAACAGAGAAACAATTCACAGGTGAATAAGTTTTTAATTCAAAGACCAAAAGTTGTTTACAAAATAACAAACTATTTTGGACCAAATTATGTGACTGTTCTAAAAATTGCTCGATAAAATGGATCGTCTCGAATGCTCTAAGGGGACCGATGTTATAGAAACACTCGTAAAAGTTTGACAAGTTTGGAAATTCAGCCAAGAACCAAGGGAGAAACAATTCTCACGTAAATAACTTTTTAAATCGAAGACCAAAAGATTTTTTACAAAACGACTAACTATTTGGAAAAAATGATGCGATTTCTCGAGCATGGAATGTTCGGGAAATTACTCGAAGGAATGGACCGTCTTGAATACTTTAAGGAACTGAAGTTTTTAAAGAACTCGTAAAAGTTTGCAAGTTCGGAAGTTCGTCCAAGAACCAAGAGAGAAACAATTCTCACGTAAATAAGTTTTAAATTCAAAGACCAAAAGTTGTTTACAAAATGACAAACTATTTGGACCAGATTATGCTAATGTTCTGAAAATTGTATGAAGGAATGGATCGTCTTTAATACTTTAAGAAACCGATGTTATAAAAGAAATCGTAAAAGTTTGACAAGTTCGGAAGCTCGGCCGAGAACCAATAGACAAATAAATCTCACATAAATACGTTTTTAAATCAAAGACCGAAAGTTTTTTTTACAAAATGACAAGCTATTTGGACGAAAAGATGCGATTTCTCGAGCATAGAATGTTCGAAAAATTGCTCGAAGGAGTGGATCATCACGATACTTTAAGGTATCGAAGTTATAATAGAACTCGTAAAAGTTTGACAAGTTCGGAAGTTCATCCAAGAACCAATAGACAAACAATTCTCAGGTAAATAAGTTTTTAATTGAAAGACCAAAACTTGTTTACAAATATCATAAACTATTTAGACCATATGATGCGATTCCCCGAGCATGGAATGTTTGAAAAATTGCTTTAAGGAATGGATCATCTTGAATACTTTAAGGAACCGAAGTTATTCAAGAACTCGTACAAGTTTGACAAGTTTGGAAGTTTGTCCAAAAACCAAGAGAGAATCAATTCTCACGTAAATAAGTTTCAATTTCAAAGACCAAAAGTTGTTTACAAAACCACAAACTATTTGGACCAAATGATGCGATTCTCCGAGCATGGAATGTTCAGAAAATTGCTCGAAGGAATGGATCGTCTTTAATACTTTAAGAAACCGAAGTTACAAAAGAACTCACAAAAGTTTTACAAGTTCGGATGTTCGTCCAAGAACCAAAAGAGAAACAATTCTCACGTAAATAAATTTTTAATTCAGAGACCAACAGTTGTATACAAAATTAAAAACTATTTGAACCAACTGATGTGATTGTTTAGAAAATTGCTTGACGGAATGGATCATCTTGAAAACTTTAAGGAACTGAAGTTATAAAATAACTCGTAAAAGTTTAACAAGTTTGAAAGTTCGGCCAAGAACCGATAGACAAGTGATTCTCACGTAAATAAGTTTTTAAATCAAAGACCAAAAGCTGTTTACTAAATGTCAAACTATTTGGACCAAATGATGCGATTTCCCGAGCATGGAATGTTTGGAAAATTTCTTGAAGGAATGGATCATCTTGAATAATTTAAGGAACCGAAGTTATCAAAGAACTCGTAAATGTTTGAAAAGTTCGGAAGTTCGTCCAAGAACCAACAGAGAAACAATTCACAGGTGAATAAGTTTTTAATTCAAAGACCAAAAGTTGTTTACAAAATAACAAACTATTTTGGACCAAATTATGTGAATGTTCTGAAAATTGCTCGATAAAATGGATCGTATCGAATGCTCTAAGGGGACCGATGTTATAGAAACACTCGTAAAAGTTTGACAAGTTTGGAAATTCAGCCAAGAACCAAGGGAGAAACAATTCTCACCTAAATAACTTTTTAAATCGAAGACCAAAAGATTTTTTACAAAACGACTAACTATTTGGACAAAATGATGCGATTTCTCGAGCATGGAATGTTCGGGAAATTACTCGAAGGAATGGACCGTCTTGAATACTTTAAGGAACCGAAGTTATTTAAGAACTCGTAAAAGTTGGCAAGTTCGGAAGTTCGTCCAAGAACCAAGAGAGAAACAATTCTCACGTAAATAAGTTTTAAATTCAAAGACCAAAAGTTGTTTACAAAATGACAAACTATTTGGACCAGATTATGCTAATGTTCTGAAAATTGTATGAAGGAATGGATCGTCTTTAATACTTTAAGAAACCGATGTTATAAAAGAAATCGTAAAAGTTTGACAAGTTCGGAAGCTCGGCCGAGAACCAATAGACAAATAAATCTCACATAAATAAGTTTTTAAATCAAAGACCGAAAGTTTTTTTTACAAAATGACAAGCTATTTGGACGAAAAGATGCGATTTCTCGAGCATAGAATGTTCGAAAAATTGCTCGAAGGAATGAATCATCACGATACTTTAAGGTATCGAAGTTATAATAGAACTCGTAAAAGTTTGACAAGTTCGGAAGTTCATCCAAGAACCAATAGACAAACAATTCTCAGGTAAATAAGTTTTTAATTGAAAGACCAAAACTTGTTTACAAATATCATAAACTATTTAGACCATATGATGCGATTCCCCGAGCATGGAATGTTTGAAAAATTGCTTTAAGGAATGGATCATCTTGAATACTTTAAGGAACCGAAGTTATTCAAGAACTCGTACAAGTTTGACAAGTTTGGAAGTTTGGAAGTTTGTCCAAAAACCAAGAGAGAATCAATTCTCACGTAAATAAGTTTCAATTTCAAAGACCAAAAGTTGTTTACAAAACCACAAACTATTTGGACCAAATGATGCGATTCTCCGAGCATGGAATGTTCAGAAAATTGCTCGAAGGAATGGATCGTCTTTAATACTTTAAGAAACCGAAGTTACAAAAGAACTCACAAAAGTTTTACAAGTTCGGATGTTCGTCCAAGAACCAAAAGAGAAACAATTCTCACGTAAATAAATTTTTAATTCAGAGACCAACAGTTGTATACAAAATTAAAAACTATTTGAACCAACTGATGTGATTGTTTAGAAAATTGCTTGACGGAATGGATCATCTTGAAAACTTTAAGGAACTGAAGTTATAAAATAACTCGTAAAAGTTTAACAAGTTTGAAAGTTCGGCCAAGAACCGATAGACAAATGATTCTCACGTAAATAAGATTTTAAATCAAAGACCAAAAGCTGTTTACTAAATGTCAAACTATTTGGACCAAATGATGCGATTTCCCGAGCATGGAATGTTTGGAAAATTTCTTGAAGGAATGGATCATCTTGAATAATTTAAGGAACCGAAGTTATCAAAGAACTCGTAAATGTTTGAAAAGTTCGGAAGTTCGTCCAAGAACCAACAGAGAAACAATTCTCAGGTGAATAAGTTTTTAATTCAAAGACCAAAAGTTGTTTACAAAATAACAAACTATTTTGGACGAAATTATGCGAATGTTCTGAAAATTGCTCGATAAAATGGATCGTCTCGAATGCTCTAAGGGGCCGATGTTATAGAAACACTCGTAAAAGTTTGACAAGTTTGGAAATTCAGCCAAGAACCAAGGGAGAAACAATTCTCACGTAAATAACTTTTTAAATCGAAGACCAAAAGATTTTTTACAAAACGACTAACTATTTGGAAAAAATGATGCGATTTCTCGAGCATGGAATGTTCGGGAAATTACTCGAAGGAATGGACCGTCTTGAATACTTTAAGGAACTGAAGTTTTTAAAGAACTCGTAAAAGTTTGCAAGTTCGGAAGTTCGTCCAAGAACCAAGAGAGAAACAATTCTCACGTAAATAAGTTTTAAATTCAAAGACCAAAAGTTGTTTACAAAATGACAAACTATTTGGACCAGATTATGCTAATGTTCTGAAAATTGTATGAAGGAATGGATCGTCTTTAATACTTTAAGAAACCGATGTTATAAAAGAAATCGTAAAAGTTTGACAAGTTCGGAAGCTCGGCCGAGAACCAATAGACAAATAAATCTCACATAAATACGTTTTTAAATCAAAGACCGAAAGTTTTTTTTACAAAATGACAAGCTATTTGGACGAAAAGATGCGATTTCTCGAGCATAGAATGTTCGAAAAATTGCTCGAAGGAGTGGATCATCACGATACTTTAAGGTATCGAAGTTATAATAGAACTCGTAAAAGTTTGACAAGTTCGGAAGTTCATCCAAGAACCAATAGACAAACAATTCTCAGGTAAATAAGTTTTTAATTGAAAGACCAAAACTTGTTTACAAATATCATAAACTATTTAGACCATATGATGCGATTCCCCGAGCATGGAATGTTTGAAAAATTGCTTTAAGGAATGGATCATCTTGAATACTTTAAGGAACCGAAGTTATTCAAGAACTCGTACAAGTTTGACAAGTTTGGAAGTTTGTCCAAAAACCAAGAGAGAATCAATTCTCACGTAAATAAGTTTCAATTTCAAAGACCAAAAGTTGTTTACAAAACCACAAACTATTTGGACCAAATGATGCGATTCTCCGAGCATGGAATGTTCAGAAAATTGCTCGAAGGAATGGATCGTCTTTAATACTTTAAGAAACCGAAGTTACAAAAGAACTCACAAAAGTTTTACAAGTTCGGATGTTCGTCCAAGAACCAAAAGAGAAACAATTCTCACGTAAATAAATTTTTAATTCAGAGACCAACAGTTGTATACAAAATTAAAAACTATTTGAACCAACTGATGTGATTGTTTAGAAAATTGCTTGACGGAATGGATCATCTTGAAAACTTTAAGGAACTGAAGTTATAAAATAACTCGTAAAAGTTTAACAAGTTTGAAAGTTCGGCCAAGAACCGATAGACAAATGATTCTCACGTAAATAAGTTTTTAAATCAAAGACCAAAAGCTGTTTACTAAATGTCAAACTATTTGGACCAAATGATGCGATTTCCCGAGCATGGAATGTTTGGAAAATTTCTTGAAGGAATGGATCATCTTGAATAATTTAAGGAACCGAAGTTATCAAAGAACTCGTAAATGTTTGAAAAGTTCGGAAGTTCGTCCAAGAACCAACAGAGAAACAATTCACAGGTGAATAAGTTTTTAATTCAAAGACCAAAAGTTGTTTACAAAATAACAAACTATTTTGGACCAAATTATGCGAATGTTCTGAAAATTGCTCGATAAAATGGATCGTATCGAATGCTCTAAGGGGACCGATGTTATAGAAACACTCGTAAAAGTTTGACAAGTTTGGAAATTCAGCCAAGAACCAAGGGAGAAACAATTCTCACCTAAATAACTTTTTAAATTGAAGACCAAAAGATTTTTTACAAAACGACTAACTATTTGGACAAAATGATGCGATTTCTCGAGCATGGAATGTTCGGGAAATTACTCGAAGGAATGGACCGTCTTGAATACTTTAAGGAACCGAAGTTATTTAAGAACTCGTAAAAGTTGGCAAGTTCGGAAGTTCGTCCAAGAACCAAGAGAGAAACAATTCTCACGTAAATAAGTTTTAAATTCAAAGACCAAAAGTTGTTTACAAAATGACAAACTATTTGGACCAGATTATGCTAATGTTCTGAAAATTGTATGAAGGAATGGATCGTCTTTAATACTTTAAGAAACCGATGTTATAAAAGAAATCGTAAAAGTTTGACAAGTTCGGAAGCTCGGCCGAGAACCAATAGACAAATAAATCTCACATAAATAAGTTTTTAAATCAAAGACCGAAAGTTTTTTTTACAAAATGACAAGCTATTTGGACGAAAAGATGCGATTTCTCGAGCATAGAATGTTCGAAAAATTGCTCGAAGGAATGGATCATCACGATACTTTAAGGTATCGAAGTTATAATAGAACTCGTAAAAGTTTGACAAGTTCGGAAGTTCATCCAAGAACCAATAGACAAACAATTCTCAGGTAAATAAGTTTTTAATTGAAAGACCAAAACTTGTTTACAAATATCATAAACTATTTAGACCATATGATGCGATTCCCCGAGCATGGAATGTTTGAAAAATTGCTTTAAGGAATGGATCATCTTGAATACTTTAAGGAACCGAAGTTATTCAAGAACTCGTACAAGTTTGACAAGTTTGGAAGTTTGTCCAAAAACCAAGAGAGAATCAATTCTCACGTAAATAAGTTTCAATTTCAAAGACCAAAAGTTGTTTACAAAACCACAAACTATTTGGACCAAATGATGCGATTCTCCGAGCATGGAATGTTCAGAAAATTGCTCGAAGGAATGGATCGTCTTTAATACTTTAAGAAACCGAAGTTACAAAAGAACTCACAAAAGTTTTACAAGTTCGGATGTTCGTCCAAGAACCAAAAGAGAAACAATTCTCACGTAAATAAATTTTTAATTCAGAGACCAACAGTTGTATACAAAATTAAAAACTATTTGAACCAACTGATGTGATTGTTTAGAAAATTGCTTGACGGAATGGATCATCTTGAAAACTTTAAGGAACTGAAGTTATAAAATAACTCGTAAAAGTTTAACAAGTTTGAAAGTTCGGCCAAGAACCGATAGACAAATGATTCTCACGTAAATAAGATTTTAAATCAAAGACCAAAAGCTGTTTACTAAATGTCAAACTATTTGGACCAAATGATGCGATTTCCCGAGCATGGAATGTTTGGAAAATTTCTTGAAGGAATGGATCATCTTGAATAATTTAAGGAACCGAAGTTATCAAAGAACTCGTAAATGTTTGAAAAGTTCGGAAGTTCGTCCAAGAACCAACAGAGAAACAATTCTCAGGTGAATAAGTTTTTAATTCAAAGACCAAAAGTTGTTTACAAAATAACAAACTATTTTGGACCAAATTATGCGAATGTTCTGAAAATTGCTCGATAAAATGGATCGTCTCGAATGCTCTAAGGGGCCGATGTTATAGAAACACTCGTAAAAGTTTGACAAGTTTGGAAATTCAGCCAAGAACCAAGGGAGAAACAATTCTCACGTAAATAACTTTTTAAATCGAAGACCAAAAGATTTTTTACAAAACGACTAACTATTTGGAAAAAATGATGCGATTTCTCGAGCATGGAATGTTCGGGAAATTACTCGAAGGAATGGACCGTCTTGAATACTTTAAGGAACTGAAGTTTTTAAAGAACTCGTAAAAGTTTGCAAGTTCGGAAGTTCGTCCAAGAACCAAGAGAGAAACAATTCTCACGTAAATAAGTTTTAAATTCAAAGACCAAAAGTTGTTTACAAAATGACAAACTATTTGGACCAGATTATGCTAATGTTCTGAAAATTGTATGAAGGAATGGATCGTCTTTAATACTTTAAGAAACCGATGTTATAAAAGAAATCGTAAAAGTTTGACAAGTTCGGACGCTCGGCCGAGAACCAATAGACAAATAAATCTCACATAAATACGTTTTTAAATCAAAGACCGAAAGTTTTTTTTACAAAATGACAAGCTATTTGGACGAAAAGATGCGATTTCTCGAGCATAGAATGTTCGAAAAATTGCTCGAAGGAGTGGATCATCACGATACTTTAAGGTATCGAAGTTATAATAGAACTCGTAAAAGTTTGACAAGTTCGGAAGTTCATCCAAGAACCAATAGACAAACAATTCTCAGGTAAATAAGTTTTTAATTGAAAGACCAAAACTTGTTTACAAATATCATAAACTATTTAGACCATATGATGCGATTCCCCGAGCATGGAATGTTTGAAAAATTGCTTTAAGGAATGGATCATCTTGAATACTTTAAGGAACCGAAGTTATTCAAGAACTCGTACAAGTTTGACAAGTTTGGAAGTTTGTCCAAAAACCAAGAGAGAATCAATTCTCACGTAAATAAGTTTCAATTTCAAAGACCAAAAGTTGTTTACAAAACCACAAACTATTTGGACCAAATGATGCGATTCTCCGAGCATGGAATGTTCAGAAAATTGCTCGAAGGAATGGATCGTCTTTAATACTTTAAGAAACCGAAGTTACAAAAGAACTCACAAAAGTTTTACAAGTTCGGATGTTCGTCCAAGAACCAAAAGAGAAACAATTCTCACGTAAATAAATTTTTAATTCAGAGACCAACAGTTGTATACAAAATTAAAAATTATTTGAACCAACTGATGTGATTGTTTAGAAAATTGCTTGACGGAATGGATCATCTTGAAAACTTTAAGGAACTGAAGTTATAAAATAACTCGTAAAAGTTTAACAAGTTTGAAAGTTCGGCCAAGAACCGATAGACAAATGATTCTCACGTAAATAAGTTTTTAAATCAAAGACCAAAAGCTGTTTACTAAATGTCAAACTATTTGGACCAAATGATGCGATTTCCCGAGCATGGAATGTTTGGAAAATTTCTTGAAGGAATGGATCATCTTGAATAATTTAAGGAACCGAAGTTATCAAAGAACTCGTAAATGTTTGAAAAGTTCGGAAGTTCGTCCAAGAACCAACAGAGAAACAATTCTCAGGTGAATAAGTTTTTAATTCAAAGACCAAAAGTTGTTTACAAAATAACAAACTATTTTGGACCAAATTATGCGAATGTTCTGAAAATTGCTCGATAAAATGGATCGTCTCGAATGCTCTAAGGGGCCGATGTTATAGAAACACTCGTAAAAGTTTGACAAGTTTGGATATTCAGCCAAGAACCAAGGGAGAAACAATTCTCACCTAAATAACTTTTTAAATCGAAGACCAAAAGATTTTTTACAAAACGACTAACTATTTGGAAAAAATGATGCGATTTCTCGAGCATGGAATGTTCGGGAAATTACTCGAAGGAATGGACCGTCTTGAATACTTTAAGGAACTGAAGTTTTTAAAGAACTCGTAAAAGTTTGCAAGTTCGGAAGTTCGTCCAAGAACCAAGAGAGAAACAATTCTCACGTAAATAAGTTTTAAATTCAAAGACCAAAAGTTGTTTACAAAATGACAAACTATTTGGACCAGATTATGCTAATGTTCTGAAAATTGTATGAAGGAATGGATCTTCTTTAATACTTTAAGAAACCGATGTTATAAAAGAAATCGTAAAAGTTTGACAAGTTCGGAAGCTCGGCCGAGAACCAATAGACAAATAAATCTCACATAAATAAGTTTTTAAATCAAAGACCGAAAGTTTTTTTTACAAAATGACAAGCTATTTGGACGAAAAGATGCGATTTCTCGAGCATAGAATGTTCGAAAAATTGCTCGAAGGAGTGGATCATCACGATACTTTAAGGTATCGAAGTTATAATAGAACTCGTAAAAGTTTGACAAGTTCGGAAGTTCATCCAAGAACCAATAGACAAACAATTCTCAGGTAAATAAGTTTTTAATTGAAAGACCAAAACTTGTTTACAAATATCATAAACTATTTAGACCATATGATGCGATTCCCCGAGCATGGAATGTTTGAAAAATTGCTTTAAGGAATGGATCATCTTGAATACTTTAAGGAACCGAAGTTATTCAAGAACTCGTACAAGTTTGACAAGTTTGGAAGTTTGTCCAAAAACCAAGAGAGAATCAATTCTCACGTAAATAAGTTTCAATTTCAAAGACCAAAAGTTGTTTACAAAACCACAAACTATTTGGACCAAATGATGCGATTCTCCGAGCATGGAATGTTCAGAAAATTGCTCGAAGGAATGGATCGTCTTTAATACTTTAAGAAACCGAAGTTACAAAAGAACTCACAAAAGTTTTACAAGTTCGGATGTTCGTCCAAGAACCAAAAGAGAAACAATTCTCACGTAAATAAATTTTTAATTCAGAGACCAACAGTTGTATACAAAATTAAAAACTATTTGAACCAACTGATGTGATTGTTTAGAAAATTGCTTGACGGAATGGATCATCTTGAAAACTTTAAGGAACTGAAGTTATAAAATAACTCGTAAAAGTTTAACAAGTTTGAAAGTTCGGCCAAGAACCGATAGACAAATGATTCTCACGTAAATAAGTTTTTAAATCAAAGACCAAAAGCTGTTTACTAAATGTCAAACTATTTGGACCAAATGATGCGATTTCCCGAGCATGGAATGTTTGGAAAATTTCTTGAAGGAATGGATCATCTTGAATAATTTAAGGAACCGAAGTTATCAAAGAACTCGTAAATGTTTGAAAAGTTCGGAAGTTCGTCCAAGAACCAACAGAGAAACAATTCACAGGTGAATAAGTTTTTAATTCAAAGACCAAAAGTTGTTTACAAAATAACAAACTATTTTGGACCAAATTATGCGAATGTTCTGAAAATTGCTCGATAAAATGGATCGTATCGAATGCTCTAAGGGGACCGATGTTATAGAAACACTCGTAAAAGTTTGACAAGTTTGGAAATTCAGCCAAGAACCAAGGGAGAAACAATTCTCACCTAAATAACTTTTTAAATCGAAGACCAAAAGATTTTTTACAAAACGACTAACTATTTGGACAAAATGATGCGATTTCTCGAGCATGGAATGTTCGGGAAATTACTCGAAGGAATGGACCGTCTTGAATACTTTAAGGAACCGAAGTTATTTAAGAACTCGTAAAAGTTGGCAAGTTCGGAAGTTCGTCCAAGAACCAAGAGAGAAACAATTCTCACGTAAATAAGTTTTAAATTCAAAGACCAAAAGTTGTTTACAAAATGACAAACTATTTGGACCAGATTATGCTAATGTTCTGAAAATTGTATGAAGGAATGGATCGTCTTTAATACTTTAAGAAACCGATGTTATAAAAGAAATCGTAAAAGTTTGACAAGTTCGGAAGCTCGGCCGAGAACCAATAGACAAATAAATCTCACATAAATAAGTTTTTAAATCAAAGACCGAAAGTTTTTTTTACAAAATGACAAGCTATTTGGACGAAAAAATGCGATTTCTCGAGCATAGAATGTTCGAAAAATTGCTCGAAGGAATGGATCATCACGATACTTTAAGGTATCGAAGTTATAATAGAACTCGTAAAAGTTTGACAAGTTCGGAAGTTCATCCAAGAACCAATAGACAAACAATTCTCAGGTAAATAAGTTTTTAATTGAAAGACCAAAACTTGTTTACAAATATCATAAACTATTTAGACCATATGATGCGATTCCCCGAGCATGGAATGTTTGAAAAATTGCTTTAAGGAATGGATCATCTTGAATACTTTAAGGAACCGAAGTTATTCAAGAACTCGTACAAGTTTGACAAGTTTGGAAGTTTGTCCAAAAACCAAGAGAGAATCAATTCTCACGTAAATAAGTTTCAATTTCAAAGACCAAAAGTTGTTTACAAAACCACAAACTATTTGGACCAAATGATGCGATTCTCCGAGCATGGAATGTTCAGAAAATTGCTCGAAGGAATGGATCGTCTTTAATACTTTAAGAAACCGAAGTTACAAAAGAACTCACAAAAGTTTTACAAGTTCGGATGTTCGTCCAAGAACCAAAAGAGAAACAATTCTCACGTAAATAAATTTTTAATTCAGAGACCAACAGTTGTATACAAAATTAAAAACTATTTGAACCAACTGATGTGATTGTTTAGAAAATTGCTTGACGGAATGGATCATCTTGAAAACTTTAAGGAACTGAAGTTATAAAATAACTCGTAAAAGTTTAACAAGTTTGAAAGTTCGGCCAAGAACCGATAGACAAATGATTCTCACGTAAATAAGTTTTTAAATCAAAGACCAAAAGCTGTTTACTAAATGTCAAACTATTTGGACCAAATGATGCGATTTCCCGAGCATGGAATGTTTGGAAAATTTCTTGAAGGAATGGATCATCTTGAATAATTTAAGGAACCGAAGTTATCAAAGAACTCGTAAATGTTTGAAAAGTTCGGAAGTTCGTCCAAGAACCAACAGAGAAACAATTCACAGGTGAATAAGTTTTTAATTCAAAGACCAAAAGTTGTTTACAAAATAACAAACTATTTTGGACCAAATTATGCGAATGTTCTGAAAATTGCTCGATAAAATGGATCGTATCGAATGCTCTAAGGGGACCGATGTTATAGAAACACTCGTAAAAGTTTGACAAGTTTGGAAATTCAGCCAAGAACCAAGGGAGAAACAATTCTCACCTAAATAACTTTTTAAATCGAAGACCAAAAGATTTTTTACAAAACGACTAACTATTTGGACAAAATGATGCGATTTCTCGAGCATGGAATGTTCGGGAAATTACTCGAAGGAATGGACCGTCTTGAATACTTTAAGGAACCGAAGTTATTTAAGAACTCGTAAAAGTTGGCAAGTTCGGAAGTTCGTCCAAGAACCAAGAGAGAAACAATTCTCACGTAAATAAGTTTTAAATTCAAAGACCAAAAGTTGTTTACAAAATGACAAACTATTTGGACCAGATTATGCTAATGTTCTGAAAATTGTATGAAGGAATGGATCGTCTTTAATACTTTAAGAAACCGATGTTATAAAAGAAATCGTAAAAGTTTGACAAGTTCGGAAGCTCGGCCGAGAACCAATAGACAAATAAATCTCACATAAATAAGTTTTTAAATCAAAGACCGAAAGTTTTTTTTACAAAATGACAAGCTATTTGGACGAAAAGATGCGATTTCTCGAGCATAGAATGTTCGAAAAATTGCTCGAAGGAATGGATCATCACGATACTTTAAGGTATCGAAGTTATAATAGAACTCGTAAAAGTTTGACAAGTTCGGAAGTTCATCCAAGAACCAATAGACAAACAATTCTCAGGTAAATAAGTTTTTAATTGAAAGACCAAAACTTGTTTACAAATATCATAAACTATTTAGACCATATGATGCGATTCCCCGAGCATGGAATGTTTGAAAAATTGCTTTAAGGAATGGATCATCTTGAATACTTTAAGGAACCGAAGTTATTCAAGAACTCGTACAAGTTTGACAAGTTTGGAAGTTTGTCCAAAAACCAAGAGAGAATCAATTCTCACGTAAATAAGTTTCAATTTCAAAGACCAAAAGTTGTTTACAAAACCACAAACTATTTGGACCAAATGATGCGATTCTCCGAGCATGGAATGTTCAGAAAATTGCTCGAAGGAATGGATCGTCTTTAATACTTTAAGAAACCGAAGTTACAAAAGAACTCACAAAAGTTTTACAAGTTCGGATGTTCGTCCAAGAACCAAAAGAGAAACAATTCTCACGTAAATAAATTTTTAATTCAGAGACCAACAGTTGTATACAAAATTAAAAACTATTTGAACCAACTGATGTGATTGTTTAGAAAATTGCTTGACGGAATGGATCATCTTGAAAACTTTAAGGAACTGAAGTTATAAAATAACTCGTAAAAGTTTAACAAGTTTGAAAGTTCGGCCAAGAACCGATAGACAAATGATTCTCACGTAAATAAGATTTTAAATCAAAGACCAAAAGCTGTTTACTAAATGTCAAACTATTTGGACCAAATGATGCGATTTCCCGAGCATGGAATGTTTGGAAAATTTCTTGAAGGAATGGATCATCTTGAATAATTTAAGGAACCGAAGTTATCAAAGAACTCGTAAATGTTTGAAAAGTTCGGAAGTTCGTCCAAGAACCAACAGAGAAACAATTCTCAGGTGAATAAGTTTTTAATTCAAAGACCAAAAGTTGTTTACAAAATAACAAACTATTTTGGACCAAATTATGCGAATGTTCTGAAAATTGCTCGATAAAATGGATCGTCTCGAATGCTCTAAGGGGCCGATGTTATAGAAACACTCGTAAAAGTTTGACAAGTTTGGAAATTCAGCCAAGAACCAAGGGAGAAACAATTCTCACGTAAATAACTTTTTAAATCGAAGACCAAAAGATTTTTTACAAAACGACTAACTATTTGGAAAAAATGATGCGATTTCTCGAGCATGGAATGTTCGGGAAATTACTCGAAGGAATGGACCGTCTTGAATACTTTAAGGAACTGAAGTTTTTAAAGAACTCGTAAAAGTTTGCAAGTTCGGAAGTTCGTCCAAGAACCAAGAGAGAAACAATTCTCACGTAAATAAGTTTTAAATTCAAAGACCAAAAGTTGTTTACAAAATGACAAACTATTTGGACCAGATTATGCTAATGTTCTGAAAATTGTATGAAGGAATGGATCGTCTTTAATACTTTAAGAAACCGATGTTATAAAAGAAATCGTAAAAGTTTGACAAGTTCGGAAGCTCGGCCGAGAACCAATAGACAAATAAATCTCACATAAATACATTTTTAAATCAAAGACCGAAAGTTTTTTTTACAAAATGACAAGCTATTTGGACGAAAAGATGCGATTTCTCGAGCATAGAATGTTCGAAAAATTGCTCGAAGGAGTGGATCATCACGATACTTTAAGGTATCGAAGTTATAATAGAACTCGTAAAAGTTTGACAAGTTCGGAAGTTCATCCAAGAACCAATAGACAAACAATTCTCAGGTAAATAAGTTTTTAATTGAAAGACCAAAACTTGTTTACAAATATCATAAACTATTTAGACCATATGATGCGATTCCCCGAGCATGGAATGTTTGAAAAATTGCTTTAAGGAATGGATCATCTTGAATACTTTAAGGAACCGAAGTTATTCAAGAACTCGTACAAGTTTGACAAGTTTGGAAGTTTGTCCAAAAACCAAGAGAGAATCAATTCTCACGTAAATAAGTTTCAATTTCAAAGACCAAAAGTTGTTTACAAAACCACAAACTATTTGGACCAAATGATGCGATTCTCCGAGCATGGAATGTTCAGAAAATTGCTCGAAGGAATGGATCGTCTTTAATACTTTAAGAAACCGAAGTTACAAAAGAACTCACAAAAGTTTTACAAGTTCGGATGTTCGTCCAAGAACCAAAAGAGAAACAATTCTCACGTAAATAAATTTTTAATTCAGAGACCAACAGTTGTATACAAAATTAAAAACTATTTGAACCAACTGATGTGATTGTTTAGAAAATTGCTTGACGGAATGGATCATCTTGAAAACTTTAAGGAACTGAAGTTATAAAATAACTCGTAAAAGTTTAACAAGTTTGAAAGTTCGGCCAAGAACCGATAGACAAATGATTCTCACGTAAATAAGTTTTTAAATCAAAGACCAAAAGCTGTTTACTAAATGTCAAACTATTTGGACCAAATGATGCGATTTCCCGAGCATGGAATGTTTGGAAAATTTCTTGAAGGAATGGATCATCTTGAATAATTTAAGGAACCGAAGTTATCAAAGAACTCGTAAATGTTTGAAAAGTTCGGAAGTTCGTCCAAGAACCAACAGAGAAACAATTCACAGGTGAATAAGTTTTTAATTCAAAGACCAAAAGTTGTTTACAAAATAACAAACTATTTTGGACCAAATTATGCGAATGTTCTGAAAATTGCTCGATAAAATGGATCGTATCGAATGCTCTAAGGGGACCGATGTTATAGAAACACTCGTAAAAGTTTGACAAGTTTGGAAATTCAGCCAAGAACCAAGGGAGAAACAATTCTCACCTAAATAACTTTTTAAATCGAAGACCAAAAGATTTTTTACAAAACGACTAACTATTTGGACAAAATGATGCGATTTCTCGAGCATGGAATGTTCGGGAAATTACTCGAAGGAATGGACCGTCTTGAATACTTTAAGGAACCGAAGTTATTTAAGAACTCGTAAAAGTTGGCAAGTTCGGAAGTTCGTCCAAGAACCAAGAGAGAAACAATTCTCACGTAAATAAGTTTTAAATTCAAAGACCAAAAGTTGTTTACAAAATGACAAACTATTTGGACCAGATTATGCTAATGTTCTGAAAATTGTATGAAGGAATGGATCGTCTTTAATACTTTAAGAAACCGATGTTATAAAAGAAATCGTAAAAGTTTGACAAGTTCGGAAGCTCGGCCGAGAACCAATAGACAAATAAATCTCACATAAATAAGTTTTTAAATCAAAGACCGAAAGTTTTTTTTACAAAATGACAAGCTATTTGGACGAAAAGATGCGATTTCTCGAGCATAGAATGTTCGAAAAATTGCTCGAAGGAATGGATCATCACGATACTTTAAGGTATCGAAGTTATAATAGAACTCGTAAAAGTTTGACAAGTTCGGAAGTTCATCCAAGAACCAATAGACAAACAATTCTCAGGTAAATAAGTTTTTAATTGAAAGACCAAAACTTGTTTACAAATATCATAAACTATTTAGACCATATGATGCGATTCCCCGAGCATGGAATGTTTGAAAAATTGCTTTAAGGAATGGATCATCTTGAATACTTTAAGGAACCGAAGTTATTCAAGAACTCGTACAAGTTTGACAAGTTTGGAAGTTTGTCCAAAAACCAAGAGAGAATCAATTCTCACGTAAATAAGTTTCAATTTCAAAGACCAAAAGTTGTTTACAAAACCACAAACTATTTGGACCAAATGATGCGATTCTCCGAGCATGGAATGTTCAGAAAATTGCTCGAAGGAATGGATCGTCTTTAATACTTTAAGAAACCGAAGTTACAAAAGAACTCACAAAAGTTTTACAAGTTCGGATGTTCGTCCAAGAACCAAAAGAGAAACAATTCTCACGTAAATAAATTTTTAATTCAGAGACCAACAGTTGTATACAAAATTAAAAACTATTTGAACCAACTGATGTGATTGTTTAGAAAATTGCTTGACGGAATGGATCATCTTGAAAACTTTAAGGAACTGAAGTTATAAAATAACTCGTAAAAGTTTAACAAGTTTGAAAGTTCGGCCAAGAACCGATAGACAAATGATTCTCACGTAAATAAGATTTTAAATCAAAGACCAAAAGCTGTTTACTAAATGTCAAACTATTTGGACCAAATGATGCGATTTCCCGAGCATGGAATGTTTGGAAAATTTCTTGAAGGAATGGATCATCTTGAATAATTTAAGGAACCGAAGTTATCAAAGAACTCGTAAATGTTTGAAAAGTTCGGAAGTTCGTCCAAGAACCAACAGAGAAACAATTCTCAGGTGAATAAGTTTTTAATTCAAAGACCAAAAGTTGTTTACAAAATAACAAACTATTTTGGACCAAATTATGCGAATGTTCTGAAAATTGCTCGATAAAATGGATCGTCTCGAATGCTCTAAGGGGCCGATGTTATAGAAACACTCGTAAAAGTTTGACAAGTTTGGAAATTCAGCCAAGAACCAAGGGAGAAACAATTCTCACGTAAATAACTTTTTAAATCGAAGACCAAAAGATTTTTTACAAAACGACTAACTATTTGGAAAAAATGATGCGATTTCTCGAGCATGGAATGTTCGGGAAATTACTCGAAGGAATGGACCGTCTTGAATACTTTAAGGAACTGAAGTTTTTAAAGAACTCGTAAAAGTTTGCAAGTTCGGAAGTTCGTCCAAGAACCAAGAGAGAAACAATTCTCACGTAAATAAGTTTTAAATTCAAAGACCAAAAGTTGTTTACAAAATGACAAACTATTTGGACCAGATTATGCTAATGTTCTGAAAATTGTATGAAGGAATGGATCGTCTTTAATACTTTAAGAAACCGATGTTATAAAAGAAATCGTAAAAGTTTGACAAGTTCAGAAGCTCGGCCGAGAACCAATAGACAAATAAATCTCACATAAATACATTTTTAAATCAAAGACCGAAAGTTTTTTTTACAAAATGACAAGCTATTTGGACGAAAAGATGCGATTTCTCGAGCATAGAATGTTCGAAAAATTGCTCGAAGGAGTGGATCATCACGATACTTTAAGGTATCGAAGTTATAATAGAACTCGTAAAAGTTTGACAAGTTCGGAAGTTCATCCAAGAACCAATAGACAAACAATTCTCAGGTAAATAAGTTTTTAATTGAAAGACCAAAACTTGTTTACAAATATCATAAACTATTTAGACCATATGATGCGATTCCCCGAGCATGGAATGTTTGAAAAATTGCTTTAAGGAATGGATCATCTTGAATACTTTAAGGAACCGAAGTTATTCAAGAACTCGTACAAGTTTGACAAGTTTGGAAGTTTGTCCAAAAACCAAGAGAGAATCAATTCTCACGTAAATAAGTTTCAATTTCAAAGACCAAAAGTTGTTTACAAAACCACAAACTATTTGGACCAAATGATGCGATTCTCCGAGCATGGAATGTTCAGAAAATTGCTCGAAGGAATGGATCGTCTTTAATACTTTAAGAAACCGAAGTTACAAAAGAACTCACAAAAGTTTTACAAGTTCGGATGTTCGTCCAAGAACCAAAAGAGAAACAATTCTCACGTAAATAAATTTTTAATTCAGAGACCAACAGTTGTATACAAAATTAAAAACTATTTGAACCAACTGATGTGATTGTTTAGAAAATTGCTTGACGGAATGGATCATCTTGAAAACTTTAAGGAACTGAAGTTATAAAATAACTCGTAAAAGTTTAACAAGTTTGAAAGTTCGGCCAAGAACCGATAGACAAATGATTCTCACGTAAATAAGTTTTTAAATCAAAGACCAAAAGCTGTTTACTAAATGTCAAACTATTTGGACCAAATGATGCGATTTCCCGAGCATGGAATGTTTGGAAAATTTCTTGAAGGAATGGATCATCTTGAATAATTTAAGGAACCGAAGTTATCAAAGAACTCGTAAATGTTTGAAAAGTTCGGAAGTTCGTCCAAGAACCAACAGAGAAACAATTCACAGGTGAATAAGTTTTTAATTCAAAGACCAAAAGTTGTTTACAAAATAACAAACTATTTTGGACCAAATTATGCGAATGTTCTGAAAATTGCTCGATAAAATGGATCGTATCGAATGCTCTAAGGGGACCGATGTTATAGAAACACTCGTAAAAGTTTGACAAGTTTGGAAATTCAGCCAAGAACCAAGGGAGAAACAATTCTCACCTAAATAACTTTTTAAATCGAAGACCAAAAGATTTTTTACAAAACGACTAACTATTTGGACAAAATGATGCGATTTCTCGAGCATGGAATGTTCGGGAAATTACTCGAAGGAATGGACCGTCTTGAATACTTTAAGGAACCGAAGTTATTTAAGAACTCGTAAAAGTTGGCAAGTTCGGAAGTTCGTCCAAGAACCAAGAGAGAAACAATTCTCACGTAAATAAGTTTTAAATTCAAAGACCAAAAGTTGTTTACAAAATGACAAACTATTTGGACCAGATTATGCTAATGTTCTGAAAATTGTATGAAGGAATGGATCGTCTTTAATACTTTAAGAAACCGATGTTATAAAAGAAATCGTAAAAGTTTGACAAGTTCGGAAGCTCGGCCGAGAACCAATAGACAAATAAATCTCACATAAATAAGTTTTTAAATCAAAGACCGAAAGTTTTTTTTACAAAATGACAAGCTATTTGGACGAAAAGATGCGATTTCTCGAGCATAGAATGTTCGAAAAATTGCTCGAAGGAATGGATCATCACGATACTTTAAGGTATCGAAGTTATAATAGAACTCGTAAAAGTTTGACAAGTTCGGAAGTTCATCCAAGAACCAATAGACAAACAATTCTCAGGTAAATAAGTTTTTAATTGAAAGACCAAAACTTGTTTACAAATATCATAAACTATTTAGACCATATGATGCGATTCCCCGAGCATGGAATGTTTGAAAAATTGCTTTAAGGAATGGATCATCTTGAATACTTTAAGGAACCGAAGTTATTCAAGAACTCGTACAAGTTTGACAAGTTTGGAAGTTTGTCCAAAAACCAAGAGAGAATCAATTCTCACGTAAATAAGTTTCAATTTCAAAGACCAAAAGTTGTTTACAAAACCACAAACTATTTGGACCAAATGATGCGATTCTCCGAGCATGGAATGTTCAGAAAATTGCTCGAAGGAATGGATCGTCTTTAATACTTTAAGAAACCGAAGTTACAAAAGAACTCACAAAAGTTTTACAAGTTCGGATGTTCGTCCAAGAACCAAAAGAGAAACAATTCTCACGTAAATAAATTTTTAATTCAGAGACCAACAGTTGTATACAAAATTAAAAACTATTTGAACCAACTGATGTGATTGTTTAGAAAATTGCTTGACGGAATGGATCATCTTGAAAACTTTAAGGAACTGAAGTTATAAAATAACTCGTAAAAGTTTAACAAGTTTGAAAGTTCGGCCAAGAACCGATAGACAAATGATTCTCACGTAAATAAGATTTTAAATCAAAGACCAAAAGCTGTTTACTAAATGTCAAACTATTTGGACCAAATGATGCGATTTCCCGAGCATGGAATGTTTGGAAAATTTCTTGAAGGAATGGATCATCTTGAATAATTTAAGGAACCGAAGTTATCAAAGAACTCGTAAATGTTTGAAAAGTTCGGAAGTTCGTCCAAGAACCAACAGAGAAACAATTCTCAGGTGAATAAGTTTTTAATTCAAAGACCAAAAGTTGTTTACAAAATAACAAACTATTTTGGACCAAATTATGCGAATGTTCTGAAAATTGTCTCGATAAAATGGATCGTCTCGAATGCTCTAAGGGGCCGATGTTATAGAAACACTCGTAAAAGTTTGACAAGTTTGGAAATTCAGCCAAGAACCAAGGGAGAAACAATTCTCACGTAAATAACTTTTTAAATCGAAGACCAAAAGATTTTTTACAAAACGACTAACTATTTGGAAAAAATGATGCGATTTCTCGAGCATGGAATGTTCGGGAAATTACTCGAAGGAATGGACCGTCTTGAATACTTTAAGGAACTGAAGTTTTTAAAGAACTCGTAAAAGTTTGCAAGTTCGGAAGTTCGTCCAAGAACCAAGAGAGAAACAATTCTCACGTAAATAAGTTTTAAATTCAAAGACCAAAAGTTGTTTACAAAATGACAAACTATTTGGACCAGATTATGCTAATGTTCTGAAAATTGTATGAAGGAATGGATCGTCTTTAATACTTTAAGAAACCGATGTTATAAAAGAAATCGTAAAAGTTTGACAAGTTCGGAAGCTCGGCCGAGAACCAATAGACAAATAAATCTCACATAAATAAGTTTTTAAATCAAAGACCGAAAGTTTTTTTTACAAAATGACAAGCTATTTGGACGAAAAGATGCGATTTCTCGAGCATAGAATGTTCGAAAAATTGCTCGAAGGAGTGGATCATCACGATACTTTAAGGTATCGAAGTTATAATAGAACTCGTAAAAGTTTGACAAGTTCGGAAGTTCATCCAAGAACCAATAGACAAACAATTCTCAGGTAAATAAGTTTTTAATTGAAAGACCAAAACTTGTTTACAAATATCATAAACTATTTAGACCATATGATGCGATTCCCCGAGCATGGAATGTTTGAAAAATTGCTTTAAGGAATGGATCATCTTGAATACTTTAAGGAACCGAAGTTATTCAAGAACTCGTACAAGTTTGACAAGTTTGGAAGTTTGTCCAAAAACCAAGAGAGAATCAATTCTCACGTAAATAAGTTTCAATTTCAAAGACCAAAAGTTGTTTACAAAACCACAAACTATTTGGACCAAATGATGCGATTCTCCGAGCATGGAATGTTCAGAAAATTGCTCGAAGGAATGGATCGTCTTTAATACTTTAAGAAACCGAAGTTACAAAAGAACTCACAAAAGTTTTACAAGTTCGGATGTTCGTCCAAGAACCAAAAGAGAAACAATTCTCACGTAAATAAATTTTTAATTCAGAGACCAACAGTTGTATACAAAATTAAAAACTATTTGAACCAACTGATGTGATTGTTTAGAAAATTGCTTGACGGAATGGATCATCTTGAAAACTTTAAGGAACTGAAGTTATAAAATAACTCGTAAAAGTTTAACAAGTTTGAAAGTTCGGCCAAGAACCGATAGACAAATGATTCTCACGTAAATAAGTTTTTAAATCAAAGACCAAAAGCTGTTTACTAAATGTCAAACTATTTGGACCAAATGATGCGATTTCCCGAGCATGGAATGTTTGGAAAATTTCTTGAAGGAATGGATCATCTTGAATAATTTAAGGAACCGAAGTTATCAAAGAACTCGTAAATGTTTGAAAAGTTCGGAAGTTCGTCCAAGAACCAACAGAGAAACAATTCTCAGGTGAATAAGTTTTTAATTCAAAGACCAAAAGTTGTTTACAAAATAACAAACTATTTTGGACCAAATTATGCGAATGTTCTGAAAATTGCTCGATAAAATGGATCGTCTCGAATGCTCTAAGGGGACCGATGTTATAGAAACACTCGTAAAAGTTTGACAAGTTTGGAAATTCAGCCAAGAACCAAGGGAGAAACAATTCTCACCTAAATAACTTTTTAAATCGAAGACCAAAAGATTTTTTACAAAACGACTAACTATTTGGACAAAATGATGCGATTTCTCGAGCATGGAATGTTCGGGAAATTACTCGAAGGAATGGACCGTCTTGAATACTTTAAGGAACCGAAGTTATTTAAGAACTCGTAAAAGTTGGCAAGTTCGGAAGTTCGTCCAAGAACCAAGAGAGAAACAATTCTCACGTAAATAAGTTTTAAATTCAAAGACCAAAAGTTGTTTACAAAATGACAAACTATTTGGACCAGATTATGCTAATGTTCTGAAAATTGTATGAAGGAATGGATCGTCTTTAATACTTTAAGAAACCGATGTTATAAAAGAAATCGTAAAAGTTTGACAAGTTCGGAAGCTCGGCCGAGAACCAATAGACAAATAAATCTCACATAAATAAGTTTTTAAATCAAAGACCGAAAGTTTTTTTTACAAAATGACAAGCTATTTGGACGAAAAAATGCGATTTCTCGAGCATAGAATGTTCGAAAAATTGCTCGAAGGAATGGATCATCACGATACTTTAAGGTATCGAAGTTATAATAGAACTCGTAAAAGTTTGACAAGTTCGGAAGTTCATCCAAGAACCAATAGACAAACAATTCTCAGGTAAATAAGTTTTTAATTGAAAGACCAAAACTTGTTTACAAATATCATAAACTATTTAGACCATATGATGCGATTCCCCGAGCATGGAATGTTTGGAAAATTGCTTTAAGGAATGGATCATCTTGAATACTTTAAGGAACCGAAGTTATTCAAGAACTCGTACAAGTTTGACAAGTTTGGAAGTTTGTCCAAAAACCAAGAGAGAATCAATTCTCACGTAAATAAGTTTCAATTTCAAAGACCAAAAGTTGTTTACAAAACCACAAACTATTTGGACCAAATGATGCGATTCTCCGAGCATGGAATGTTCAGAAAATTGCTCGAAGGAATGGATCGTCTTTAATACTTTAAGAAACCGAAGTTACAAAAGAACTCACAAAAGTTTTACAAGTTCGGATGTTCGTCCAAGAACCAAAAGAGAAACAATTCTCACGTAAATAAATTTTTAATTCAGAGACCAACAGTTGTATACAAAATTAAAAACTATTTGAACCAACTGATGTGATTGTTTAGAAAATTGCTTGACGGAATGGATCATCTTGAAAACTTTAAGGAACTGAAGTTATAAAATAACTCGTAAAAGTTTAACAAGTTTGAAAGTTCGGCCAAGAACCGATAGACAAATGATTCTCACGTAAATAAGTTTTTAAATCAAAGACCAAAAGCTGTTTACTAAATGTCAAACTATTTGGACCAAATGATGCGATTTCCCGAGCATGGAATGTTTGGAAAATTTCTTGAAGGAATGGATCATCTTGAATAATTTAAGGAACCGAAGTTATCAAAGAACTCGTAAATGTTTGAAAAGTTCGGAAGTTCGTCCAAGAACCAACAGAGAAACAATTCTCAGGTGAATAAGTTTTTAATTCAAAGACCAAAAGTTGTTTACAAAATAACAAACTATTTTGGACCAAATTATGTGAATGTTCTGAAAATTGCTCGATAAAATGGATCGTCTCGAATGCTCTAAGGGACCGATGTTATAGAAACACTCGTAAAAGTTTGACAAGTTTGGAAATTCAGCCAAGAACCAAGGGAGAAACAATTCTCACCTAAATAACTTTTTAAATCGAAGACCAAAAGATTTTTTACAAAACGACTAACTATTTGGACAAAATGATGCGATTTCTCGAGCATGGAATGTTCGGGAAATTACTCGAAGGAATGGACCGTCTTGAATACTTTAAGGAACCGAAGTTATTTAAGAACTCGTAAAAGTTTGCAAGTTCGGAAGTTCGTCCAAGAACCAAGAGAGAAACAATTCTCACGTAAATAAGTTTTAAATTCAAAGACCAAAAGTTGTTTACAAAATGACAAACTATTTGGACCAGATTATGCTAATGTTCTGAAAATTGCATGAAGGAATGGATCGTCTTTAATACTTTAAGAAACCGATGTTATAAAAGAAATCGTAAAAGTTTGACAAGTTCGGAAGCTCGGCCGAGAACCAATAGACAAATAAATCTCACATAAATAAGTTTTTAAATCAAAGACCGAAAGTTTTTTTTACAAAATGACAAGCTATTTGGACGAAAAGATGCGATTTCTCGAGCATAGAATGTTCGAAAAATTGCTCGAAGGAATGGATCATCACGATACTTTAAGGTATCGAAGTTATAATAGAACTCGTAAAAGTTTGACAAGTTCGGAAGTTCATCCAAGAACCAATAGACAAACAATTCTCAGGTAAATAAGTTTTTAATTGAAAGACCAAAACTTGTTTACAAATATCATAAACTATTTAGACCATATGATGCGATTCCCCGAGCATGGAATGTTTGGAAAATTGCTTTAAGGAATGGATCATCTTGAATACTTTAAGGAACCGAAGTTATTCAAGAACTCGTACAAGTTTGACAAGTTTGGAAGTTTGTCCAAAAACCAAGAGAGAATCAATTCTCACGTAAATAAGTTTCAATTTCAAAGACCAAAAGTTGTTTACAAAACCACAAACTATTTGGACCAAATGATGCGATTCTCCGAGCATGGAATGTTCAGAAAATTGCTCGAAGGAATGGATCGTCTTTAATACTTTAAGAAACCGAAGTTACAAAAGAACTCACAAAAGTTTTACAAGTTCGGATGTTCGTCCAAGAACCAAAAGAGAAACAATTCTCACGTAAATAAATTTTTAATTCAGAGACCAACAGTTGTATACAAAATTAAAAACTATTTGAACCAACTGATGTGATTGTTTAGAAAATTGCTTGACGGAATGGATCATCTTGAAAACTTTAAGGAACTGAAGTTATAAAATAACTCGTAAAAGTTTAACAAGTTTGAAAGTTCGGCCAAGAACCGATAGACAAATGATTCTCACGTAAATAAGTTTTTAAATCAAAGACCAAAAGCTGTTTACTAAATGTCAAACTATTTGGACCAAATGATGCGATTTCCCGAGCATGGAATGTTTGGAAAATTTCTTGAAGGAATGGATCATCTTGAATAATTTAAGGAACCGAAGTTATCAAAGAACTCGTAAATGTTTGAAAAGTTCGGAAGTTCGTCCAAGAACCAACAGAGAAACAATTCTCAGGTGAATAAGTTTTTAATTCAAAGACCAAAAGTTGTTTACAAAATAACAAACTATTTTGGACCAAATTATGTGACTGTTCTAAAAATTGCTCGATAAAATGGATCGTCTCGAATGCTCTAAGGGAGAGAAGAAACGAGGAGGGAAGCAAACAGGGAGACCCAAAAAAGACAAAGAAGTACTATGAAAATATGCGATTTCTCGAGCATGGAATGTTCGGGAAATTACTCGAAGGAATGGACCGTCTTGAATACTTTAAGGAACCGAAGTTATTTAAGAACTCGTAAAAGTTTGCAAGTTCGGAAGTTCGTCCAAGAACCAAGAGAGAAACAATTCTCACGTAAATAAGTTTTAAATTCAAAGACCAAAAGTTGTTTACAAAATGACAAACTATTTGGACCAGATTATGCTAATGTTCTGAAAATTGCATGAAGGAATGGATCGTCTTTAATACTTTAAGAAACCGATGTTATAAAAGAAATCGTAAAAGTTTGACAAGTTCGGAAGCTCGGCCGAGAACCAATAGACAAATAAATCTCACATAAATAAGTTTTTAAATCAAAGACCGAAAGTTTTTTTTACAAAATGACAAGCTATTTGGACGAAAAGATGCGATTTCTCGAGCATAGAATGTTCGAAAAATTGCTCGAAGGAATGGATCATCACGATACTTTAAGGTATCGAAGTTATAAAAGAACTCGTAAAAGTTTGACAAGTTCGGAAGTTCATCCAAGAACCAATAGACAAACAATTCTCAGGTAAATAAGTTTTTAATTGAAAGACCAAAACTTGTTTACAAATATCATAAACTATTTAGACCATATGATGCGATTCCCCGAGCATGGAATGTTTGGAAAATTGCTTTAAGGAATGGATCATCTTGAATACTTTAAGGAACCGAAGTTATTCAAGAACTCGTACAAGTTTGACAAGTTTGGAAGTTTGTCCAAAAACCAAGAGAGAATCAATTCTCACGTAAATAAGTTTCAATTTCAAAGACCAAAAGTTGTTTACAAAACCACAAACTATTTGGACCAAATGATGCGATTCTCCGAGCATGGAATGTTCAGAAAATTGCTCGAAGGAATGGATCGTCTTTAATACTTTAAGAAACCGAAGTTACAAAAGAACTCACAAAAGTTTTACAAGTTCGGATGTTCGTCCAAGAACCAAAAGAGAAACAATTCTCACGTAAATAAATTTTTAATTCAGAGACCAACAGTTGTATACAAAATTAAAAACTATTTGAACCAACTGATGTGATTGTTTAGAAAATTGCTTGACGGAATGGATCATCTTGAAAACTTTAAGGAACTGAAGTTATAAAATAACTCGTAAAAGTTTAACAAGTTTGAAAGTTCGGCCAAGAACCGATAGACAAATGATTCTCACGTAAATAAGTTTTTAAATCAAAGACCAAAAGCTGTTTACTAAATGTCAAACTATTTGGACCAAATGATGCGATTTCCCGAGCATGGAATGTTTGGAAAATTTCTTGAAGGAATGGATCATCTTGAATAATTTAAGGAACCGAAGTTATCAAAGAACTCGTAAATGTTTGAAAAGTTCGGAAGTTCGTCCAAGAACCAACAGAGAAACAATTCTCAGGTGAATAAGTTTTTAATTCAAAGACCAAAAGTTGTTTACAAAATAACAAACTATTTTGGACCAAATTATGTGACTGTTCTGAAAATTGCTCGATAAAATGGATCGTCTCGAATGCTCTAAGGGACGAGTAAGAAAACCGAAGGAAGGGAACAGCCAGAAAGGGAGAAACACCTATACTAACGAAGACAAAAGATACAAACGACTAACTATGGACAAAATGATGCGATTTCTCGAGCATGGAATGTTCGGGAAATTACTCGAAGGAATGGACCGTCTTGAATACTTTAAGGAACCGAAGTTATTTAAGAACTCGTAAAAGTTTGCAAGTTCGGAAGTTCGTCCAAGAACCAAGAGAGAAACAATTCTCACGTAAATAAGTTTTAAATTCAAAGACCAAAAGTTGTTTACAAAATGACAAACTATTTGGACCAGATTATGCTAATGTTCTGAAAATTGCATGAAGGAATGGATCGTCTTTAATACTTTAAGAAACCGATGTTATAAAAGAAATCGTAAAAGTTTGACAAGTTCGGAAGCTCGGCCGAGAACCAATAGACAAATAAATCTCACATAAATAAGTTTTTAAATCAAAGACCGAAAGTTTTTTTTACAAAATGACAAGCTATTTGGACGAAAAGATGCGATTTCTCGAGCATAGAATGTTCGAAAAATTGCTCGAAGGAATGGATCATCACGATACTTTAAGGTATCGAAGTTATAAAAGAACTCGTAAAAGTTTGACAAGTTCGGAAGTTCATCCAAGAACCAATAGACAAACAATTCTCAGGTAAATAAGTTTTTAATTGAAAGACCAAAACTTGTTTACAAATATCATAAACTATTTAGACCATATGATGCGATTCCCCGAGCATGGAATGTTTGGAAAATTGCTTTAAGGAATGGATCATCTTGAATACTTTAAGGAACCGAAGTTATTCAAGAACTCGTACAAGTTTGACAAGTTTGGAAGTTTGTCCAAAAACCAAGAGAGAATCAATTCTCACGTAAATAAGTTTCAATTTCAAAGACCAAAAGTTGTTTACAAAACCACAAACTATTTGGACCAAATGATGCGATTCTCCGAGCATGGAATGTTCAGAAAATTGCTCGAAGGAATGGATCGTCTTTAATACTTTAAGAAACCGAAGTTACAAAAGAACTCACAAAAGTTTTACAAGTTCGGATGTTCGTCCAAGAACCAAAAGAGAAACAATTCTCACGTAAATAAATTTTTAATTCAGAGACCAACAGTTGTATACAAAATTAAAAACTATTTGAACCAACTGATGTGATTGTTTAGAAAATTGCTTGACGGAATGGATCATCTTGAAAACTTTAAGGAACTGAAGTTATAAAATAACTCGTAAAAGTTTAACAAGTTTGAAAGTTCGGCCAAGAACCGATAGACAAATGATTCTCACGTAAATAAGTTTTTAAATCAAAGACCAAAAGCTGTTTACTAAATGTCAAACTATTTGGACCAAATGATGCGATTTCCCGAGCATGGAATGTTTGGAAAATTTCTTGAAGGAATGGATCATCTTGAATAATTTAAGGAACCGAAGTTATCAAAGAACTCGTAAATGTTTGAAAAGTTCGGAAGTTCGTCCAAGAACCAACAGAGAAACAATTCTCAGGTGAATAAGTTTTTAATTCAAAGACCAAAAGTTGTTTACAAAATAACAAACTATTTTGGACCAAATTATGTGACTGTTCTAAAAATTGCTCGATAAAATGGATCGTCTCGAATGGATGCGATTTCTCGAGCATGGAATGTTCGGGAAATTACTCGAAGGAATGGACCGTCTTGAATACTTTAAGGAACCGAAGTTATTTAAGAACTCGTAAAAGTTTGCAAGTTCGGAAGTTCGTCCAAGAACCAAGAGAGAAACAATTCTCACGTAAATAAGTTTTAAATTCAAAGACCAAAAGTTGTTTACAAAATGACAAACTATTTGGACCAGATTATGCTAATGTTCTGAAAATTGCATGAAGGAATGGATCGTCTTTAATACTTTAAGAAACCGATGTTATAAAAGAAATCGTAAAAGTTTGACAAGTTCGGAAGCTCGGCCGAGAACCAATAGACAAATAAATCTCACATAAATAAGTTTTTAAATCAAAGACCGAAAGTTTTTTTTACAAAATGACAAGCTATTTGGACGAAAAGATGCGATTTCTCGAGCATAGAATGTTCGAAAAATTGCTCGAAGGAATGGATCATCACGATACTTTAAGGTATCGAAGTTATAAAAGAACTCGTAAAAGTTTGACAAGTTCGGAAGTTCATCCAAGAACCAATAGACAAACAATTCTCAGGTAAATAAGTTTTTAATTGAAAGACCAAAACTTGTTTACAAATATCATAAACTATTTAGACCATATGATGCGATTCCCCGAGCATGGAATGTTTGGAAAATTGCTTTAAGGAATGGATCATCTTGAATACTTTAAGGAACCGAAGTTATTCAAGAACTCGTACAAGTTTGACAAGTTTGGAAGTTTGTCCAAAAACCAAGAGAGAATCAATTCTCACGTAAATAAGTTTCAATTTCAAAGACCAAAAGTTGTTTACAAAACCACAAACTATTTGGACCAAATGATGCGATTCTCCGAGCATGGAATGTTCAGAAAATTGCTCGAAGGAATGGATCGTCTTTAATACTTTAAGAAACCGAAGTTACAAAAGAACTCACAAAAGTTTTACAAGTTCGGATGTTCGTCCAAGAACCAAAAGAGAAACAATTCTCACGTAAATAAATTTTTAATTCAGAGACCAACAGTTGTATACAAAATTAAAAACTATTTGAACCAACTGATGTGATTGTTTAGAAAATTGCTTGACGGAATGGATCATCTTGAAAACTTTAAGGAACTGAAGTTATAAAATAACTCGTAAAAGTTTAACAAGTTTGAAAGTTCGGCCAAGAACCGATAGACAAATGATTCTCACGTAAATAAGTTTTTAAATCAAAGACCAAAAGCTGTTTACTAAATGTCAAACTATTTGGACCAAATGATGCGATTTCCCGAGCATGGAATGTTTGGAAAATTTCTTGAAGGAATGGATCATCTTGAATAATTTAAGGAACCGAAGTTATCAAAGAACTCGTAAATGTTTGAAAAGTTCGGAAGTTCGTCCAAGAACCAACAGAGAAACAATTCTCAGGTGAATAAGTTTTTAATTCAAAGACCAAAAGTTGTTTACAAAATAACAAACTATTTTGGACCAAATTATGTGACTGTTCTGAAAATTGCTCGATAAAATGGATCGTCTCGAATGCTTGGGAAGAAGAAACACCGAAAGGACAGTGGAAAGAAGAACCAAGGGAGAACACCTAATAAAAATGAGACAAAGAACAAAGACTACTATGGAAAAATGATGCGATTTCTCGAGCATGGAATGTTCGGGAAATTACTCGAAGGAATGGACCGTCTTGAATACTTTAAGGAACCGAAGTTATTTAAGAACTCGTAAAAGTTTGCAAGTTCGGAAGTTCGTCCAAGAACCAAGAGAGAAACAATTCTCACGTAAATAAGTTTTAAATTCAAAGACCAAAAGTTGTTTACAAAATGACAAACTATTTGGACCAGATTATGCTAATGTTCTGAAAATTGCATGAAGGAATGGATCGTCTTTAATACTTTAAGAAACCGATGTTATAAAAGAAATCGTAAAAGTTTGACAAGTTCGGAAGCTCGGCCGAGAACCAATAGACAAATAAATCTCACATAAATAAGTTTTTAAATCAAAGACCGAAAGTTTTTTTTACAAAATGACAAGCTATTTGGACGAAAAGATGCGATTTCTCGAGCATAGAATGTTCGAAAAATTGCTCGAAGGAATGGATCATCACGATACTTTAAGGTATCGAAGTTATAAAAGAACTCGTAAAAGTTTGACAAGTTCGGAAGTTCATCCAAGAACCAATAGACAAACAATTCTCAGGTAAATAAGTTTTTAATTGAAAGACCAAAACTTGTTTACAAATATCATAAACTATTTAGACCATATGATGCGATTCCCCGAGCATGGAATGTTTGGAAAATTGCTTTAAGGAATGGATCATCTTGAATACTTTAAGGAACCGAAGTTATTCAAGAACTCGTACAAGTTTGACAAGTTTGGAAGTTTGTCCAAAAACCAAGAGAGAATCAATTCTCACGTAAATAAGTTTCAATTTCAAAGACCAAAAGTTGTTTACAAAACCACAAACTATTTGGACCAAATGATGCGATTCTCCGAGCATGGAATGTTCAGAAAATTGCTCGAAGGAATGGATCGTCTTTAATACTTTAAGAAACCGAAGTTACAAAAGAACTCACAAAAGTTTTACAAGTTCGGATGTTCGTCCAAGAACCAAAAGAGAAACAATTCTCACGTAAATAAATTTTTAATTCAGAGACCAACAGTTGTATACAAAATTAAAAACTATTTGAACCAACTGATGTGATTGTTTAGAAAATTGCTTGACGGAATGGATCATCTTGAAAACTTTAAGGAACTGAAGTTATAAAATAACTCGTAAAAGTTTAACAAGTTTGAAAGTTCGGCCAAGAACCGATAGACAAATGATTCTCACGTAAATAAGTTTTTAAATCAAAGACCAAAAGCTGTTTACTAAATGTCAAACTATTTGGACCAAATGATGCGATTTCCCGAGCATGGAATGTTTGGAAAATTTCTTGAAGGAATGGATCATCTTGAATAATTTAAGGAACCGAAGTTATCAAAGAACTCGTAAATGTTTGAAAAGTTCGGAAGTTCGTCCAAGAACCAACAGAGAAACAATTCTCAGGTGAATAAGTTTTTAATTCAAAGACCAAAAGTTGTTTACAAAATAACAAACTATTTTGGACCAAATTATGTGAATGTTCTGAAAATTGCTCGATAAAATGGATCGTCTCGAATGCTCTAAGGGGCCGATGTTATAGAAACACTCGTAAAAGTTTGACAAGTTTGGAAATTCAGCCAAGAACCAAGGGAGAAACAATTCTCACCTAAATAACTTTTTAAATCGAAGACCAAAAGATTTTTTACAAAACGACTAACTATTTGGAAAAAATGATGCGATTTCTCGAGCATGGAATGTTCGGGAAATTACTCGAAGGAATGGACCGTCTTGAATACTTTAAGGAACCGAAGTTTTTTAAGAACTCGTAAAAGTTTGCAAGTTCGGAAGTTCGTCCAAGAACCAAGAGAGAAACAATTCTCACGTAAATAAGTTTTAAATTCAAAGACCAAAAGTTGTTTACAAAATGACAAACTATTTGGACCAGATTATGCTAATGTTCTGAAAATTGTATGAAGGAATGGATCGTCTTTAATACTTTAAGAAACCGATGTTATAAAAGAAATCGTAAAAGTTTGACAAGTTCGGAAGCTCGGCCGAGAACCAATAGACAAATAAATCTCACATAAATAAGTTTTTAAATCAAAGACCGAAAGTTTTTTTTACAAAATGACAAGCTATTTGGACGAAAAGATGCGATTTCTCGAGCATAGAATGTTCGAAAAATTGCTCGAAGGAGTGGATCATCACGATACTTTAAGGTATCGAAGTTATAATAGAACTCGTAAAAGTTTGACAAGTTCGGAAGTTCATCCAAGAACCAATAGACAAACAATTCTCAGGTAAATAAGTTTTTAATTGAAAGACCAAAACTTGTTTACAAATATCATAAACTATTTAGACCATATGATGCGATTCCCCGAGCATGGAATGTTTGGAAAATTGCTTTAAGGAATGGATCATCTTGAATACTTTAAGGAACCGAAGTTATTCAAGAACTCGTACAAGTTTGACAAGTTTGGAAGTTTGTCCAAAAACCAAGAGAGAATCAATTCTCACGTAAATAAGTTTCAATTTCAAAGACCAAAAGTTGTTTACAAAACCACAAACTATTTGGACCAAATGATGCGATTCTCCGAGCATGGAATGTTCAGAAAATTGCTCGAAGGAATGGATCGTCTTTAATACTTTAAGAAACCGAAGTTACAAAAGAACTCACAAAAGTTTTACAAGTTCGGATGTTCGTCCAAGAACCAAAAGAGAAACAATTCTCACGTAAATAAATTTTTAATTCAGAGACCAACAGTTGTATACAAAATTAAAAACTATTTGAACCAACTGATGTGATTGTTTAGAAAATTGCTTGACGGAATGGATCATCTTGAAAACTTTAAGGAACTGAAGTTATAAAATAACTCGTAAAAGTTTAACAAGTTTGAAAGTTCGGCCAAGAACCGATAGACAAATGATTCTCACGTAAATAAGTTTTTAAATCAAAGACCAAAAGCTGTTTACTAAATGTCAAACTATTTGGACCAAATGATGCGATTTCCCGAGCATGGAATGTTTGGAAAATTTCTTGAAGGAATGGATCATCTTGAATAATTTAAGGAACCGAAGTTATCAAAGAACTCGTAAATGTTTGAAAAGTTCGGAAGTTCGTCCAAGAACCAACAGAGAAACAATTCACAGGTGAATAAGTTTTTAATTCAAAGACCAAAAGTTGTTTACAAAATAACAAACTATTTTGGACCAAATTATGCGAATGTTCTGAAAATTGCTCGATAAAATGGATCGTATCGAATGCTCTAAGGGGACCGATGTTATAGAAACACTCGTAAAAGTTTGACAAGTTTGGAAATTCAGCCAAGAACCAAGGGAGAAACAATTCTCACCTAAATAACTTTTTAAATCGAAGACCAAAAGATTTTTTACAAAACGACTAACTATTTGGACAAAATGATGCGATTTCTCGAGCATGGAATGTTCGGGAAATTACTCGAAGGAATGGACCGTCTTGAATACTTTAAGGAACCGAAGTTATTTAAGAACTCGTAAAAGTTGGCAAGTTCGGAAGTTCGTCCAAGAACCAAGAGAGAAACAATTCTCACGTAAATAAGTTTTAAATTCAAAGACCAAAAGTTGTTTACAAAATGACAAACTATTTGGACCAGATTACGCTAATGTTCTGAAAATTGTATGAAGGAATGGATCGTCTTTAATACTTTAAGAAACCGATGTTATAAAAGAAATCGTAAAAGTTTGACAAGTTCGGAAGCTCGGCCGAGAACCAATAGACAAATAAATCTCACATAAATAAGTTTTTAAATCAAAGACCGAAAGTTTTTTTTACAAAATGACAAGCTATTTGGACGAAAAGATGCGATTTCTCGAGCATAGAATGTTCGAAAAATTGCTCGAAGGAATGGATCATCACGATACTTTAAGGTATCGAAGTTATAATAGAACTCGTAAAAGTTTGACAAGTTCGGAAGTTCATCCAAGAACTAATAGACAAACAATTCTCAGGTAAATAAGTTTTTAATTGAAAGACCAAAACTTGTTTACAAATATCATAAACTATTTAGACCATATGATGCGATTCCCCGAGCATGGAATGTTTGAAAAATTGCTTTAAGGAATGGATCATCTTGAATACTTTAAGGAACCGAAGTTATTCAAGAACTCGTACAAGTTTGACAAGTTTGGAAGTTTGTCCAAAAACCAAGAGAGAATCAATTCTCACGTAAATAAGTTTCAATTTCAAAGACCAAAAGTTGTTTACAAAACCACAAACTATTTGGACCAAATGATGCGATTCTCCGAGCATGGAATGTTCAGAAAATTGCTCGAAGGAATGGATCGTCTTTAATACTTTAAGAAACCGAAGTTACAAAAGAACTCACAAAAGTTTTACAAGTTCGGATGTTCGTCCAAGAACCAAAAGAGAAACAATTCTCACGTAAATAAATTTTTAATTCAGAGACCAACAGTTGTATACAAAATTAAAAACTATTTGAACCAACTGATGTGATTGTTTAGAAAATTGCTTGACGGAATGGATCATCTTGAAAACTTTAAGGAACTGAAGTTATAAAATAACTCGTAAAAGTTTAACAAGTTTGAAAGTTCGGCCAAGAACCGATAGACAAATGATTCTCACGTAAATAAGTTTTTAAATCAAAGACCAAAAGCTGTTTACTAAATGTCAAACTATTTGGACCAAATGATGCGATTTCCCGAGCATGGAATGTTTGGAAAATTTCTTGAAGGAATGGATCATCTTGAATAATTTAAGGAACCGAAGTTATCAAAGAACTCGTAAATGTTTGAAAAGTTCGGAAGTTCGTCCAAGAACCAACAGAGAAACAATTCTCAGGTGAATAAGTTTTTAATTCAAAGACCAAAAGTTGTTTACAAAATAACAAACTATTTTGGACCAAATTATGTGAATGTTCTGAAAATTGCTCGATAAAATGGATCGTCTCGAATGCTCTAAGGGGACCGATGTTATAGAAACACTCGTAAAAGTTTGACAAGTTTGGAAATTCAGCCAAGAACCAAGGGAGAAACAATTCTCACCTAAATAACTTTTTAAATCGAAGACCAAAAGATTTTTTACAAAACGACTAACTATTTGGAAAAAATGATGCGATTTCTCGAGCATGGAATGTTCGGGAAATTACTCGAAGGAATGGACCGTCTTGAATACTTTAAGGAACCGAAGTTTTTAAAGAACTCGTAAAAGTTTGCAAGTTCGGAAGTTCGTCCAAGAACCAAGAGAGAAACAATTCTCACGTAAATAAGTTTTAAATTCAAAGACCAAAAGTTGTTTACAAAATGACAAACTATTTGGACCAGATTATGCTAATGTTCTGAAAATTGTATGAAGGAATGGATCGTCTTTAATACTTTAAGAAACCGATGTTATAAAAGAAATCGTAAAAGTTTGACAAGTTCGGAAGCTCGGCCGAGAACCAATAGACAAATAAATCTCACATAAATAAGTTTTTAAATCAAAGACCGAAAGTTTTTTTTACAAAATGACAAGCTATTTGGACGAAAAGATGCGATTTCTCGAGCATAGAATGTTCGAAAAATTGCTCGAAGGAGTGGATCATCACGATACTTTAAGGTATCGAAGTTATAATAGAACTCGTAAAAGTTTGACAAGTTCGGAAGTTCATCCAAGAACCAATAGACAAACAATTCTCAGGTAAATAAGTTTTTAATTGAAAGACCAAAACTTGTTTACAAATATCATAAACTATTTAGACCATATGATGCGATTCCCCGAGCATGGAATGTTTGAAAAATTGCTTTAAGGAATGGATCATCTTGAATACTTTAAGGAACCGAAGTTATTCAAGAACTCGTACAAGTTTGACAAGTTTGGAAGTTTGTCCAAAAACCAAGAGAGAATCAATTCTCACGTAAATAAGTTTCAATTTCAAAGACCAAAAGTTGTTTACAAAACCACAAACTATTTGGACCAAATGATGCGATTCTCCGAGCATGGAATGTTCAGAAAATTGCTCGAAGGAATGGATCGTCTTTAATACTTTAAGAAACCGAAGTTACAAAAGAACTCACAAAAGTTTTACAAGTTCGGATGTTCGTCCAAGAACCAAAAGAGAAACAATTCTCACGTAAATAAATTTTTAATTCAGAGACCAACAGTTGTATACAAAATTAAAAACTATTTGAACCAACTGATGTGATTGTTTAGAAAATTGCTTGACGGAATGGATCATCTTGAAAACTTTAAGGAACTGAAGTTATAAAATAACTCGTAAAAGTTTAACAAGTTTGAAAGTTCGGCCAAGAACCGATAGACAAATGATTCTCACGTAAATAAGTTTTTAAATCAAAGACCAAAAGCTGTTTACTAAATGTCAAACTATTTGGACCAAATGATGCGATTTCCCGAGCATGGAATGTTTGGAAAATTTCTTGAAGGAATGGATCATCTTGAATAATTTAAGGAACCGAAGTTATCAAAGAACTCGTAAATGTTTGAAAAGTTCGGAAGTTCGTCCAAGAACCAACAGAGAAACAATTCTCAGGTGAATAAGTTTTTAATTCAAAGACCAAAAGTTGTTTACAAAATAACAAACTATTTTGGACCAAATTATGCGAATGTTCTGAAAATTGCTCGATAAAATGGATCGTCTCGAATGCTCTAAGGGGCCGATGTTATAGAAACACTCGTAAAAGTTTGACAAGTTTGGAAATTCAGCCAAGAACCAAGGGAGAAACAATTCTCACCTAAATAACTTTTTAAATCGAAGACCAAAAGATTTTTTACAAAACGACTAACTATTTGGACAAAATGATGCGATTTCTCGAGCATGGAATGTTCGGGAAATTACTCGAAGGAATGGACCGTCTTGAATACTTTAAGGAACCGAAGTTATTTAAGAACTCGTAAAAGTTGGCAAGTTCGGAAGTTCGTCCAAGAACCAAGAGAGAAACAATTCTCACGTAAATAAGTTTTAAATTCAAAGACCAAAAGTTGTTTACAAAATGACAAACTATTTGGACCAGATTACGCTAATGTTCTGAAAATTGTATGAAGGAATGGATCGTCTTTAATACTTTAAGAAACCGATGTTATAAAAGAAATCGTAAAAGTTTGACAAGTTCGGAAGCTCGGCCGAGAACCAATAGACAAATAAATCTCACATAAATAAGTTTTTAAATCAAAGACCGAAAGTTTTTTTTACAAAATGACAAGCTATTTGGACGAAAAGATGCGATTTCTCGAGCATAGAATGTTCGAAAAATTGCTCGAAGGAATGGATCATCATGATACTTTAAGGTATCGAAGTTATTAAAGAACTCGTAAAAGTTTGACAAGTTCGGCAGTTCATCCAAGAACCAAGAGAGAATCAATTCTCACGTAAATAAGTTTCAATTTCAAAGACCAAAAGTTGTTTACAAAACCACAAACTATTTGGACCAAATGATGCGATTCTCCGAGCATGGAATGTTCAGAAAATTGCTCGAAGGAATGGATCGTCTTTAATACTTTAAGAAACCGAAGTTACAAAAGAACTCACAAAAGTTTTACAAGTTCGGATGTTCGTCCAAGAACCAAAAGAGAAACAATTCTCACGTAAATAAATTTTTAATTCAGAGACCAACAGTTGTATACAAAATTAAAAACTATTTGAACCAACTGATGTGATTGTTTAGAAAATTGCTTGACGGAATGGATCATCTTGAAAACTTTAAGGAACTGAAGTTATAAAATAACTCGTAAAAGTTTAACAAGTTTGAAAGTTCGGCCAAGAACCGATAGACAAATGATTCTCACGTAAATAAGTTTTTAAATCAAAGACCAAAAGCTGTTTACTAAATGTCAAACTATTTGGACCAAATGATGCGATTTCCCGAGCATGGAATGTTTGGAAAATTTCTTGAAGGAATGGATCATCTTGAATAATTTAAGGAACCGAAGTTATCAAAGAACTCGTAAATGTTTGAAAAGTTTGGAAGTTCGTCCAAGAACCAACAGAGAAACAATTCACAGGTGAATAAGTTTTTAATTCAAAGACCAAAAGTTGTTTACAAAATAACAAACTATTTTGGACCAAATTATGCGAATGTTCTGAAAATTGCTCGATAAAATGGATCGTATCGAATGCTCTAAGGGGACCGATGTTATAGAAACACTCGTAAAAGTTTGACAAGTTTGGAAATTCAGCCAAGAACCAAGGGAGAAACAATTCTCACCTAAATAACTTTTTAAATCGAAGACCAAAAGATTTTTTACAAAACGACTAACTATTTGGACAAAATGATGCGATTTCTCGAGCATGGAATGTTCGGGAAATTACTCGAAGGAATGGACCGTCTTGAATACTTTAAGGAACCGAAGTTATTTAAGAACTCGTAAAAGTTGGCAAGTTCGGAAGTTCGTCCAAGAACCAAGAGAGAAACAATTCTCACGTAAATAAGTTTTAAATTCAAAGACCAAAAGTTGTTTACAAAATGACAAACTATTTGGACCAGATTACGCTAATGTTCTGAAAATTGTATGAAGGAATGGATCGTCTTTAATACTTTAAGAAACCGATGTTATAAAAGAAATCGTAAAAGTTTGACAAGTTCGGAAGCTCGGCCGAGAACCAATAGACAAATAAATCTCACATAAATAAGTTTTTAAATCAAAGACCGAAAGTTTTTTTTACAAAATGACAAGCTATTTGGACGAAAAGATGCGATTTCTCGAGCATAGAATGTTCGAAAAATTGCTCGAAGGAATGGATCATCACGATACTTTAAGGTATCGAAGTTATAATAGAACTCGTAAAAGTTTGACAAGTTCGGAAGTTCATCCAAGAACCAATAGACAAACAATTCTCAGGTAAATAAGTTTTTAATTGAAAGACCAAAACTTGTTTACAAATATCATAAACTATTTAGACCATATGATGCGATTCCCCGAGCATGGAATGTTTGAAAAATTGCTTTAAGGAATGGATCATCTTGAATACTTTAAGGAACCGAAGTTATTCAAGAACTCGTACAAGTTTGACAAGTTTGGAAGTTTGTCCAAAAACCAAGAGAGAATCAATTCTCACGTAAATAAGTTTCAATTTCAAAGACCAAAAGTTGTTTACAAAACCACAAACTATTTGGACCAAATGATGCGATTCTCCGAGCATGGAATGTTCAGAAAATTGCTCGAAGGAATGGATCGTCTTTAATACTTTAAGAAACCGAAGTTACAAAAGAACTCACAAAAGTTTTACAAGTTCGGATGTTCGTCCAAGAACCAAAAGAGAAACAATTCTCACGTAAATAAATTTTTAATTCAGAGACCAACAGTTGTATACAAAATTAAAAACTATTTGAACCAACTGATGTGATTGTTTAGAAAATTGCTTGACGGAATGGATCATCTTGAAAACTTTAAGGAACTGAAGTTATAAAATAACTCGTAAAAGTTTAACAAGTTTGAAAGTTCGGCCAAGAACCGATAGACAAATGATTCTCACGTAAATAAGTTTTTAAATCAAAGACCAAAAGCTGTTTACTAAATGTCAAACTATTTGGACCAAATGATGCGATTTCCCGAGCATGGAATGTTTGGAAAATTTCTTGAAGGAATGGATCATCTTGAATAATTTAAGGAACCGAAGTTATCAAAGAACTCGTAAATGTTTGAAAAGTTCGGAAGTTCGTCCAAGAACCAACAGAGAAACAATTCTCAGGTGAATAAGTTTTTAATTCAAAGACCAAAAGTTGTTTACAAAATAACAAACTATTTTGGACCAAATTATGTGACTGTTCTGAAAATTGCTCGATAAAATGGATCGTCTCGAATGCTTAGGACGATGTATAGAAACACTCGTAAAGTGACAAGTTGGAAATTCAGCAAGAAAAGGGAGAAAAACTCATAAATAACTTTAAATGAAGACCAAAAGATTAAAAACGACTAACTATTGGAAAAAATGATGCGATTTCTCGAGCATGGAATGTTCGGGAAATTACTCGAAGGAATGGACCGTCTTGAATACTTTAAGGAACCGAAGTTATTTAAGAACTCGTAAAAGTTTGCAAGTTCGGAAGTTCGTCCAAGAACCAAGAGAGAAACAATTCTCACGTAAATAAGTTTTAAATTCAAAGACCAAAAGTTGTTTACAAAATGACAAACTATTTGGACCAGATTATGCTAATGTTCTGAAAATTGCATGAAGGAATGGATCGTCTTTAATACTTTAAGAAACCGATGTTATAAAAGAAATCGTAAAAGTTTGACAAGTTCGGAAGCTCGGCCGAGAACCAATAGACAAATAAATCTCACATAAATAAGTTTTTAAATCAAAGACCGAAAGTTTTTTTTACAAAATGACAAGCTATTTGGACGAAAAGATGCGATTTCTCGAGCATAGAATGTTCGAAAAATTGCTCGAAGGAATGGATCATCACGATACTTTAAGGTATCGAAGTTATAAAAGAACTCGTAAAAGTTTGACAAGTTCGGAAGTTCATCCAAGAACCAATAGACAAACAATTCTCAGGTAAATAAGTTTTTAATTGAAAGACCAAAACTTGTTTACAAATATCATAAACTATTTAGACCATATGATGCGATTCCCCGAGCATGGAATGTTTGGAAAATTGCTTTAAGGAATGGATCATCTTGAATACTTTAAGGAACCGAAGTTATTCAAGAACTCGTACAAGTTTGACAAGTTTGGAAGTTTGTCCAAAAACCAAGAGAGAATCAATTCTCACGTAAATAAGTTTCAATTTCAAAGACCAAAAGTTGTTTACAAAACCACAAACTATTTGGACCAAATGATGCGATTCTCCGAGCATGGAATGTTCAGAAAATTGCTCGAAGGAATGGATCGTCTTTAATACTTTAAGAAACCGAAGTTACAAAAGAACTCACAAAAGTTTTACAAGTTCGGATGTTCGTCCAAGAACCAAAAGAGAAACAATTCTCACGTAAATAAATTTTTAATTCAGAGACCAACAGTTGTATACAAAATTAAAAACTATTTGAACCAACTGATGTGATTGTTTAGAAAATTGCTTGACGGAATGGATCATCTTGAAAACTTTAAGGAACTGAAGTTATAAAATAACTCGTAAAAGTTTAACAAGTTTGAAAGTTCGGCCAAGAACCGATAGACAAATGATTCTCACGTAAATAAGTTTTTAAATCAAAGACCAAAAGCTGTTTACTAAATGTCAAACTATTTGGACCAAATGATGCGATTTCCCGAGCATGGAATGTTTGGAAAATTTCTTGAAGGAATGGATCATCTTGAATAATTTAAGGAACCGAAGTTATCAAAGAACTCGTAAATGTTTGAAAAGTTCGGAAGTTCGTCCAAGAACCAACAGAGAAACAATTCTCAGGTGAATAAGTTTTTAATTCAAAGACCAAAAGTTGTTTACAAAATAACAAACTATTTTGGACCAAATTATGTGACTGTTCTGAAAATTGCTCGATAAAATGGATCGTCTCGAATGCTCTAAGGGGCGAGTATAGAAAACGTAAAAGTGAAGTGGAAACAGCCAAGAACAAGGGAGACAACCCCTAATAACTAAATCGAGACAAGATAAAAGACTAACTATGGAAAATGATGCGATTTCTCGAGCATGGAATGTTCGGGAAATTACTCGAAGGAATGGACCGTCTTGAATACTTTAAGGAACCGAAGTTATTTAAGAACTCGTAAAAGTTTGCAAGTTCGGAAGTTCGTCCAAGAACCAAGAGAGAAACAATTCTCACGTAAATAAGTTTTAAATTCAAAGACCAAAAGTTGTTTACAAAATGACAAACTATTTGGACCAGATTATGCTAATGTTCTGAAAATTGCATGAAGGAATGGATCGTCTTTAATACTTTAAGAAACCGATGTTATAAAAGAAATCGTAAAAGTTTGACAAGTTCGGAAGCTCGGCCGAGAACCAATAGACAAATAAATCTCACATAAATAAGTTTTTAAATCAAAGACCGAAAGTTTTTTTTACAAAATGACAAGCTATTTGGACGAAAAGATGCGATTTCTCGAGCATAGAATGTTCGAAAAATTGCTCGAAGGAATGGATCATCACGATACTTTAAGGTATCGAAGTTATAATAGAACTCGTAAAAGTTTGACAAGTTCGGAAGTTCATCCAAGAACCAATAGACAAACAATTCTCAGGTAAATAAGTTTTTAATTGAAAGACCAAAACTTGTTTACAAATATCATAAACTATTTAGACCATATGATGCGATTCCCCGAGCATGGAATGTTTGGAAAATTGCTTTAAGGAATGGATCATCTTGAATACTTTAAGGAACCGAAGTTATTCAAGAACTCGTACAAGTTTGACAAGTTTGGAAGTTTGTCCAAAAACCAAGAGAGAATCAATTCTCACGTAAATAAGTTTCAATTTCAAAGACCAAAAGTTGTTTACAAAACCACAAACTATTTGGACCAAATGATGCGATTCTCCGAGCATGGAATGTTCAGAAAATTGCTCGAAGGAATGGATCGTCTTTAATACTTTAAGAAACCGAAGTTACAAAAGAACTCACAAAAGTTTTACAAGTTCGGATGTTCGTCCAAGAACCAAAAGAGAAACAATTCTCACGTAAATAAATTTTTAATTCAGAGACCAACAGTTGTATACAAAATTAAAAACTATTTGAACCAACTGATGTGATTGTTTAGAAAATTGCTTGACGGAATGGATCATCTTGAAAACTTTAAGGAACTGAAGTTATAAAATAACTCGTAAAAGTTTAACAAGTTTGAAAGTTCGGCCAAGAACCGATAGACAAATGATTCTCACGTAAATAAGTTTTTAAATCAAAGACCAAAAGCTGTTTACTAAATGTCAAACTATTTGGACCAAATGATGCGATTTCCCGAGCATGGAATGTTTGGAAAATTTCTTGAAGGAATGGATCATCTTGAATAATTTAAGGAACCGAAGTTATCAAAGAACTCGTAAATGTTTGAAAAGTTCGGAAGTTCGTCCAAGAACCAACAGAGAAACAATTCTCAGGTGAATAAGTTTTTAATTCAAAGACCAAAAGTTGTTTACAAAATAACAAACTATTTTGGACCAAATTATGCGAATGTTCTAAAAATTGCTCGATAAAATGGATCGTCTCGAATGCTCTAAGGGGCCGATGTTATAGAAACACTCGTAAAAGTTTGACAAGTTTGGAAATTCAGCCAAGAACCAAGGGAGAAACAATTCTCACCTAAATAACTTTTTAAATCGAAGACCAAAAGATTTTTTACAAAACGACTAACTATTTGGAAAAAATGATGCGATTTCTCGAGCATGGAATGTTCGGGAAATTACTCGAAGGAATGGACCGTCTTGAATACTTTAAGGAACTGAAGTTTTTTAAGAACTCGTAAAAGTTTGCAAGTTCGGAAGTTCGTCCAAGAACCAAGAGAGAAACAATTCTCACGTAAATAAGTTTTAAATTCAAAGACCAAAAGTTGTTTACAAAATGACAAACTATTTGGACCAGATTATGCTAATGTTCTGAAAATTGTATGAAGGAATGGATCGTCTTTAATACTTTAAGAAACCGATGTTATAAAAGAAATCGTAAAAGTTTGACAAGTTCGGAAGCTCGGCCGAGAACCAATAGACAAATAAATCTCACATAAATAAGTTTTTAAATCAAAGACCGAAAGTTTTTTTTACAAAATGACAAGCTATTTGGACGAAAAGATGCGATTTCTCGAGCATAGAATGTTCGAAAAATTGCTCGAAGGAGTGGATCATCACGATACTTTAAGGTATCGAAGTTATAATAGAACTCGTAAAAGTTTGACAAGTTCGGAAGTTCATCCAAGAACCAATAGACAAACAATTCTCAGGTAAATAAGTTTTTAATTGAAAGACCAAAACTTGTTTACAAATATCATAAACTATTTAGACCATATGATGCGATTCCCCGAGCATGGAATGTTTGAAAAATTGCTTTAAGGAATGGATCATCTTGAATACTTTAAGGAACCGAAGTTATTCAAGAACTCGTACAAGTTTGACAAGTTTGGAAGTTTGTCCAAAAACCAAGAGAGAATCAATTCTCACGTAAATAAGTTTCAATTTCAAAGACCAAAAGTTGTTTACAAAACCACAAACTATTTGGACCAAATGATGCGATTCTCCGAGCATGGAATGTTCAGAAAATTGCTCGAAGGAATTGATCGTCTTTAATACTTTAAGAAACCGAAGTTACAAAAGAACTCACAAAAGTTTTACAAGTTCGGATGTTCGTCCAAGAACCAAAAGAGAAACAATTCTCACGTAAATAAATTTTTAATTCAGAGACCAACAGTTGTATACAAAATTAAAAACTATTTGAACCAACTGATGTGATTGTTTAGAAAATTGCTTGACGGAATGGATCATCTTGAAAACTTTAAGGAACTGAAGTTATAAAATAACTCGTAAAAGTTTAACAAGTTTGAAAGTTCGGCCAAGAACCGATAGACAAATGATTCTCACGTAAATAAGTTTTTAAATCAAAGACCAAAAGCTGTTTACTAAATGTCAAACTATTTGGACCAAATGATGCGATTTCCCGAGCATGGAATGTTTGGAAAATTTCTTGAAGGAATGGATCATCTTGAATAATTTAAGGAACCGAAGTTATCAAAGAACTCGTAAATGTTTGAAAAGTTCGGAAGTTCGTCCAAGAACCAACAGAGAAACAATTCTCAGGTGAATAAGTTTTTAATTCAAAGACCAAAAGTTGTTTACAAAATAACAAACTATTTTGGACCAAATTATGCGAATGTTCTGAAAATTGCTCGATAAAATGGATCGTCTCGAATGCTCTAAGGGGCCGATGTTATAGAAACACTCGTAAAAGTTTGACAAGTTTGGAAATTCAGCCAAGAACCAAGGGAGAAACAATTCTCACCTAAATAACTTTTTAAATCGAAGACCAAAAGATTTTTTACAAAACGACTAACTATTTGGAAAAAATGATGCGATTTCTCGAGCATGGAATGTTCGGGAAATTACTCGAAGGAATGGACCGTCTTGAATACTTTAAGGAACTGAAGTTTTTAAAGAACTCGTAAAAGTTTGCAAGTTCGGAAGTTCGTCCAAGAACCAAGAGAGAAACAATTCTCACGTAAATAAGTTTTAAATTCAAAGACCAAAAGTTGTTTACAAAATGACAAACTATTTGGACCAGATTATGCTAATGTTCTGAAAATTGTATGAAGGAATGGATCGTCTTTAATACTTTAAGAAACCGATGTTATAAAAGAAATCGTAAAAGTTTGACAAGTTCGGAAGCTCGGCCGAGAACCAATAGACAAATAAATCTCACATAAATAAGTTTTTAAATCAAAGACCGAAAGTTTTTTTTACAAAATGACAAGCTATTTGGACGAAAAGATGCGATTTCTCGAGCATAGAATGTTCGAAAAATTGCTCGAAGGAGTGGATCATCACGATACTTTAAGGTATCGAAGTTATAATAGAACTCGTAAAAGTTTGACAAGTTCGGAAGTTCATCCAAGAACCAATAGACAAACAATTCTCAGGTAAATAAGTTTTTAATTGAAAGACCAAAACTTGTTTACAAATATCATAAACTATTTAGACCATATGATGCGATTCCCCGAGCATGGAATGTTTGAAAAATTGCTTTAAGGAATGGATCATCTTGAATACTTTAAGGAACCGAAGTTATTCAAGAACTCGTACAAGTTTGACAAGTTTGGAAGTTTGTCCAAAAACCAAGAGAGAATCAATTCTCACGTAAATAAGTTTCAATTTCAAAGACCAAAAGTTGTTTACAAAACCACAAACTATTTGGACCAAATGATGCGATTCTCCGAGCATGGAATGTTCAGAAAATTGCTCGAAGGAATTGATCGTCTTTAATACTTTAAGAAACCGAAGTTACAAAAGAACTCACAAAAGTTTTACAAGTTCGGATGTTCGTCCAAGAACCAAAAGAGAAACAATTCTCACGTAAATAAATTTTTAATTCAGAGACCAACAGTTGTATACAAAATTAAAAACTATTTGAACCAACTGATGTGATTGTTTAGAAAATTGCTTGACGGAATGGATCATCTTGAAAACTTTAAGGAACTGAAGTTATAAAATAACTCGTAAAAGTTTAACAAGTTTGAAAGTTCGGCCAAGAACCGATAGACAAATGATTCTCACGTAAATAAGTTTTTAAATCAAAGACCAAAAGCTGTTTACTAAATGTCAAACTATTTGGACCAAATGATGCGATTTCCCGAGCATGGAATGTTTGGAAAATTTCTTGAAGGAATGGATCATCTTGAATAATTTAAGGAACCGAAGTTATCAAAGAACTCGTAAATGTTTGAAAAGTTCGGAAGTTCGTCCAAGAACCAACAGAGAAACAATTCTCAGGTGAATAAGTTTTTAATTCAAAGACCAAAAGTTGTTTACAAAATAACAAACTATTTTGGACCAAATTATGCGAATGTTCTGAAAATTGCTCGATAAAATGGATCGTCTCGAATGCTCTAAGGGGCCGATGTTATAGAAACACTCGTAAAAGTTTGACAAGTTTGGAAATTCAGCCAAGAACCAAGGGAGAAACAATTCTCACCTAAATAACTTTTTAAATCGAAGACCAAAAGATTTTTTACAAAACGACTAACTATTTGGAAAAAATGATGCGATTTCTCGAGCATGGAATGTTCGGGAAATTACTCGAAGGAATGGACCGTCTTGAATACTTTAAGGAACTGAAGTTTTTAAAGAACTCGTAAAAGTTTGCAAGTTCGGAAGTTCGTCCAAGAACCAAGAGAGAAACAATTCTAACGTAAATAAGTTTTAAATTCAAAGACCAAAAGTTGTTTACAAAATGACAAACTATTTGGACCAGATTATGCTAATGTTCTGAAAATTGTATGAAGGAATGGATCGTCTTTAATACTTTAAGAAACCGATGTTATAAAAGAAATCGTAAAAGTTTGACAAGTTCGGAAGCTCGGCCGAGAACCAATAGACAAATAAATCTCACATAAATAAGTTTTTAAATCAAAGACCGAAAGTTTTTTTTACAAAATGACAAGCTATTTGGACGAAAAGATGCGATTTCTCGAGCATAGAATGTTCGAAAAATTGCTCGAAGGAGTGGATCATCACGATACTTTAAGGTATCGAAGTTATAATAGAACTCGTAAAAGTTTGACAAGTTCGGAAGTTCATCCAAGAACCAATAGACAAACAATTCTCAGGTAAATAAGTTTTTAATTGAAAGACCAAAACTTGTTTACAAATATCATAAACTATTTAGACCATATGATGCGATTCCCCGAGCATGGAATGTTTGAAAAATTGCTTTAAGGAATGGATCATCTTGAATACTTTAAGGAACCGAAGTTATTCAAGAACTCGTACAAGTTTGACAAGTTTGGAAGTTTGTCCAAAAACCAAGAGAGAATCAATTCTCACGTAAATAAGTTTCAATTTCAAAGACCAAAAGTTGTTTACAAAACCACAAACTATTTGGACCAAATGATGCGATTCTCCGAGCATGGAATGTTCAGAAAATTGCTCGAAGGAATGGATCGTCTTTAATACTTTAAGAAACCGAAGTTACAAAAGAACTCACAAAAGTTTTACAAGTTCGGATGTTCGTCCAAGAACCAAAAGAGAAACAATTCTCACGTAAATAAATTTTTAATTCAGAGACCAACAGTTGTATACAAAATTAAAAACTATTTGAACCAACTGATGTGATTGTTTAGAAAATTGCTTGACGGAATGGATCATCTTGAAAACTTTAAGGAACTGAAGTTATAAAATAACTCGTAAAAGTTTAACAAGTTTGAAAGTTCGGCCAAGAACCGATAGACAAATGATTCTCACGTAAATAAGTTTTTAAATCAAAGACCAAAAGCTGTTTACTAAATGTCAAACTATTTGGACCAAATGATGCGATTTCCCGAGCATGGAATGTTTGGAAAATTTCTTGAAGGAATGGATCATCTTGAATAATTTAAGGAACCGAAGTTATCAAAGAACTCGTAAATGTTTGAAAAGTTCGGAAGTTCGTCCAAGAACCAACAGAGAAACAATTCACAGGTGAATAAGTTTTTAATTCAAAGACCAAAAGTTGTTTACAAAATAACAAACTATTTTGGACCAAATTATGCGAATGTTCTGAAAATTGCTCGATAAAATGGATCGTATCGAATGCTCTAAGGGGACCGATGTTATAGAAACACTCGTAAAAGTTTGACAAGTTTGGAAATTCAGCCAAGAACCAAGGGAGAAACAATTCTCACCTAAATAACTTTTTAAATCGAAGACCAAAAGATTTTTTACAAAACGACTAACTATTTGGACAAAATGATGCGATTTCTCGAGCATGGAATGTTCGGGAAATTACTCGAAGGAATGGACCGTCTTGAATACTTTAAGGAACCGAAGTTATTTAAGAACTCGTAAAAGTTGGCAAGTTCGGAAGTTCGTCCAAGAACCAAGAGAGAAACAATTCTCACGTAAATAAGTTTTAAATTCAAAGACCAAAAGTTGTTTACAAAATGACAAACTATTTGGACCAGATTACGCTAATGTTCTGAAAATTGTATGAAGGAATGGATCGTCTTTAATACTTTAAGAAACCGATGTTATAAAAGAAATCGTAAAAGTTTGACAAGTTCGGAAGCTCGGCCGAGAACCAATAGACAAATAAATCTCACATAAATAAGTTTTTAAATCAAAGACCGAAAGTTTTTTTTACAAAATGACAAGCTATTTGGACGAAAAGATGCGATTTCTCGAGCATAGAATGTTCGAAAAATTGCTCGAAGGAATGGATCATCATGATACTTTAAGGTATCGAAGTTATTAAAGAACTCGTAAAAGTTTGACAAGTTCGGCAGTTCATCCAAGAACCAAGAGAGAATCAATTCTCACGTAAATAAGTTTCAATTTCAAAGACCAAAAGTTGTTTACAAAACCACAAACTATTTGGACCAAATGATGCGATTCTCCGAGCATGGAATGTTCAGAAAATTGCTCGAAGGAATGGATCGTCTTTAATACTTTAAGAAACCGAAGTTACAAAAGAACTCACAAAAGTTTTACAAGTTCGGATGTTCGTCCAAGAACCAAAAGAGAAACAATTCTCACGTAAATAAATTTTTAATTCAGAGACCAACAGTTGTATACAAAATTAAAAACTATTTGAACCAACTGATGTGATTGTTTAGAAAATTGCTTGACGGAATGGATCATCTTGAAAACTTTAAGGAACTGAAGTTATAAAATAACTCGTAAAAGTTTAACAAGTTTGAAAGTTCGGCCAAGAACCGATAGACAAATGATTCTCACGTAAATAAGTTTTTAAATCAAAGACCAAAAGCTGTTTACTAAATGTCAAACTATTTGGACCAAATGATGCGATTTCCCGAGCATGGAATGTTTGGAAAATTTCTTGAAGGAATGGATCATCTTGAATAATTTAAGGAACCGAAGTTATCAAAGAACTCGTAAATGTTTGAAAAGTTTGGAAGTTCGTCCAAGAACCAACAGAGAAACAATTCACAGGTGAATAAGTTTTTAATTCAAAGACCAAAAGTTGTTTACAAAATAACAAACTATTTTGGACCAAATTATGCGAATGTTCTGAAAATTGCTCGATAAAATGGATCGTATCGAATGCTCTAAGGGGACCGATGTTATAGAAACACTCGTAAAAGTTTGACAAGTTTGGAAATTCAGCCAAGAACCAAGGGAGAAACAATTCTCACCTAAATAACTTTTTAAATCGAAGACCAAAAGATTTTTTACAAAACGACTAACTATTTGGACAAAATGATGCGATTTCTCGAGCATGGAATGTTCGGGAAATTACTCGAAGGAATGGACCGTCTTGAATACTTTAAGGAACCGAAGTTATTTAAGAACTCGTAAAAGTTGGCAAGTTCGGAAGTTCGTCCAAGAACCAAGAGAGAAACAATTCTCACGTAAATAAGTTTTAAATTCAAAGACCAAAAGTTGTTTACAAAATGACAAACTATTTGGACCAGATTACGCTAATGTTCTGAAAATTGTATGAAGGAATGGATCGTCTTTAATACTTTAAGAAACCGATGTTATAAAAGAAATCGTAAAAGTTTGACAAGTTCGGAAGCTCGGCCGAGAACCAATAGACAAATAAATCTCACATAAATAAGTTTTTAAATCAAAGACCGAAAGTTTTTTTTACAAAATGACAAGCTATTTGGACGAAAAGATGCGATTTCTCGAGCATAGAATGTTCGAAAAATTGCTCGAAGGAATGGATCATCATGATACTTTAAGGTATCGAAGTTATTAAAGAACTCGTAAAAGTTTGACAAGTTCGGCAGTTCATCCAAGAACCAAGAGAGAATCAATTCTCACGTAAATAAGTTTCAATTTCAAAGACCAAAAGTTGTTTACAAAACCACAAACTATTTGGACCAAATGATGCGATTCTCCGAGCATGGAATGTTCAGAAAATTGCTCGAAGGAATGGATCGTCTTTAATACTTTAAGAAACCGAAGTTACAAAAGAACTCACAAAAGTTTTACAAGTTCGGATGTTCGTCCAAGAACCAAAAGAGAAACAATTCTCACGTAAATAAATTTTTAATTCAGAGACCAACAGTTGTATACAAAATTAAAAACTATTTGAACCAACTGATGTGATTGTTTAGAAAATTGCTTGACGGAATGGATCATCTTGAAAACTTTAAGGAACTGAAGTTATAAAATAACTCGTAAAAGTTTAACAAGTTTGGAAGTTCGGCCAAGAACCGATAGACAAATGATTCTCACGTAAATAAGTTTTTAAATCAAAGACCAAAAGCTGTTTACTAAATGTCAAACTATTTGGACCAAATGATGCGATTTCCCGAGCATGGAATGTTTGGAAAATTTCTTGAAGGAATGGATCATCTTGAATAATTTAAGGAACCGAAGTTATCAAAGAACTCGTAAATGTTTGAAAAGTTCGGAAGTTCGTCCAAGAACCAACAGAGAAACAATTCACAGGTGAATAAGTTTTTAATTCAAAGACCAAAAGTTGTTTACAAAATAACAAACTATTTTGGACCAAATTATGCGAATGTTCTGAAAATTGCTCGATAAAATGGATCGTATCGAATGCTCTAAGGGGACCGATGTTATAGAAACACTCGTAAAAGTTTGACAAGTTTGGAAATTCAGCCAAGAACCAAGGGAGAAACAATTCTCACCTAAATAACTTTTTAAATCGAAGACCAAAAGATTTTTTACAAAACGACTAACTATTTGGACAAAATGATGCGATTTCTCGAGCATGGAATGTTCGGGAAATTACTCGAAGGAATGGACCGTCTTGAATACTTTAAGGAACCGAAGTTATTTAAGAACTCGTAAAAGTTGGCAAGTTCGGAAGTTCGTCCAAGAACCAAGAGAGAAACAATTCTCACGTAAATAAGTTTTAAATTCAAAGACCAAAAGTTGTTTACAAAATGACAAACTATTTGGACCAGATTACGCTAATGTTCTGAAAATTGTATGAAGGAATGGATCGTCTTTAATACTTTAAGAAACCGATGTTATAAAAGAAATCGTAAAAGTTTGACAAGTTCGGAAGCTCGGCCGAGAACCAATAGACAAATAAATCTCACATAAATAAGTTTTTAAATCAAAGACCGAAAGTTTTTTTTACAAAATGACAAGCTATTTGGACGAAAAGATGCGATTTCTCGAGCATAGAATGTTCGAAAAATTGCTCGAAGGAATGGATCATCACGATACTTTAAGGTATCGAAGTTATAATAGAACTCGTAAAAGTTTGACAAGTTCGGAAGTTCATCCAAGAACCAATAGACAAACAATTCTTAGGTAAATAAGTTTTTAATTGAAAGACCAAAACTTGTTTACAAATATCATAAACTATTTAGACCATATGATGCGATTCCCCGAGCATGGAATGTTTGAAAAATTGCTTTAAGGAATGGATCATCTTGAATACTTTAAGGAACCGAAGTTATTCAAGAACTCGTACAAGTTTGACAAGTTTGGAAGTTTGTCCAAAAACCAAGAGAGAATCAATTCTCACGTAAGTAAGTTTCAATTTCAAAGACCAAAAGTTGTTTACAAAACCACAAACTATTTGGACCAAATGATGCGATTCTCCGAGCATGGAATGTTCAGAAAATTGCTCGAAGGAATGGATCGTCTTTAATACTTTAAGAAACCGAAGTTACAAAAGAACTCACAAAAGTTTTACAAGTTCGGATGTTCGTCCAAGAACCAAAAGAGAAACAATTCTCACGTAAATAAATTTTTAATTCAGAGACCAACAGTTGTATACAAAATTAAAAACTATTTGAACCAACTGATGTGATTGTTTAGAAAATTGCTTGACGGAATGGATATCTTGAAAACTTTAAGGAACTGAAGTTATAAAATAACTCGTAAAAGTTTAACAAGTTTGAAAGTTCGGCCAAGAACCGATAGACAAATGATTCTCACGTAAATAAGTTTTTAAATCAAAGACCAAAAGCTGTTTACTAAATGTCAAACTATTTGGACCAAATGATGCGATTTCCCGAGCATGGAATGTTTGGAAAATTTCTTGAAGGAATGGATCATCTTGAATAATTTAAGGAACCGAAGTTATCAAAGAACTCGTAAATGTTTGAAAAGTTCGGAAGTTCGTCCAAGAACCAACAGAGAAACAATTCACAGGTGAATAAGTTTTTAATTCAAAGACCAAAAGTTGTTTACAAAATAACAAACTATTTTGGACCAAATTATGCGAATGTTCTGAAAATTGCTCGATAAAATGGATCGTATCGAATGCTCTAAGGGGACCGATGTTATAGAAACACTCGTAAAAGTTTGACAAGTTTGGAAATTCAGCCAAGAACCAAGGGAGAAACAATTCTCACCTAAATAACTTTTTAAATCGAAGACCAAAAGATTTTTTACAAAACGACTAACTATTTGGACAAAATGATGCGATTTCTCGAGCATGGAATGTTCGGGAAATTACTCGAAGGAATGGACCGTCTTGAATACTTTAAGGAACCGAAGTTATTTAAGAACTCGTAAAAGTTGGCAAGTTCGGAAGTTCGTCCAAGAACCAAGAGAGAAACAATTCTCACGTAAATAAGTTTTAAATTCAAAGACCAAAAGTTGTTTACAAAATGACAAACTATTTGGACCAGATTACGCTAATGTTCTGAAAATTGTATGAAGGAATGGATCGTCTTTAATACTTTAAGAAACCGATGTTATAAAAGAAATCGTAAAAGTTTGACAAGTTCGGAAGCTCGGCCGAGAACCAATAGACAAATAAATCTCACATAAATAAGTTTTTAAATCAAAGACCGAAAGTTTTTTTTACAAAATGACAAGCTATTTGGACGAAAAGATGCGATTTCTCGAGCATAGAATGTTCGAAAAATTGCTCGAAGGAATGGATCATCATGATACTTTAAGGTATCGAAGTTATTAAAGAACTCGTAAAAGTTTGACAAGTTCGGCAGTTCATCCAAGAACCAAGAGAGAATCAATTCTCACGTAAATAAGTTTCAATTTCAAAGACCAAAAGTTGTTTACAAAACCACAAACTATTTGGACCAAATGATGCGATTCTCCGAGCATGGAATGTTCAGAAAATTGCTCGAAGGAATGGATCGTCTTTAATACTTTAAGAAACCGAAGTTACAAAAGAACTCACAAAAGTTTTACAAGTTCGGATGTTCGTCCAAGAACCAAAAGAGAAACAATTCTCACGTAAATAAATTTTTAATTCAGAGACCAACAGTTGTATACAAAATTAAAAACTATTTGAACCAACTGATGTGATTGTTTAGAAAATTGCTTGACGGAATGGATCATCTTGAAAACTTTAAGGAACTGAAGTTATAAAATAACTCGTAAAAGTTTAACAAGTTTGAAAGTTCGGCCAAGAACCGATAGACAAATGATTCTCACGTAAATAAGTTTTTAAATCAAAGACCAAAAGCTGTTTACTAAATGTCAAACTATTTGGACCAAATGATGCGATTTCCCGAGCATGGAATGTTTGGAAAATTTCTTGAAGGAATGGATCATCTTGAATAATTTAAGGAACCGAAGTTATCAAAGAACTCGTAAATGTTTGAAAAGTTCGGAAGTTCGTCCAAGAACCAACAGAGAAACAATTCTCAGGTGAATAAGTTTTTAATTCAAAGACCAAAAGTTGTTTACAAAATAACAAACTATTTTGGACCAAATTATGCGAATGTTCTGAAAATTGCTCGATAAAATGGATCGTCTCGAATGCTCTAAGGGGCCGATGTTATAGAAACACTCGTAAAAGTTTGACAAGTTTGGAAATTCAGCCAAGAACCAAGGGAGAAACAATTCTCACCTAAATAACTTTTTAAATCGAAGACCAAAAGATTTTTTACAAAACGACTAACTATTTGGAAAAAATGATGCGATTTCTCGAGCATGGAATGTTCGGGAAATTACTCGAAGGAATGGACCGTCTTGAATACTTTAAGGAACTGAAGTTTTTAAAGAACTCGTAAAAGTTTGCAAGTTCGGAAGTTCGTCCAAGAACCAAGAGAGAAACAATTCTCACGTAAATAAGTTTTAAATTCAAAGACCAAAAGTTGTTTACAAAATGACAAACTATTTGGACCAGATTATGCTAATGTTCTGAAAATTGTATGAAGGAATGGATCGTCTTTAATACTTTAAGAAACCGATGTTATAAAAGAAATCGTAAAAGTTTGACAAGTTCGGAAGCTCGGCCGAGAACCAATAGACAAATAAATCTCACATAAATAAGTTTTTAAATCAAAGACCGAAAGTTTTTTTTACAAAATGACAAGCTATTTGGACGAAAAGATGCGATTTCTCGAGCATAGAATGTTCGAAAAATTGCTCGAAGGAGTGGATCATCACGATACTTTAAGGTATCGAAGTTATAATAGAACTCGTAAAAGTTTGACAAGTTCGGAAGTTCATCCAAGAACCAATAGACAAACAATTCTCAGGTAAATAAGTTTTTAATTGAAAGACCAAAACTTGTTTACAAATATCATAAACTATTTAGACCATATGATGCGATTCCCCGAGCATGGAATGTTTGAAAAATTGCTTTAAGGAATGGATCATCTTGAATACTTTAAGGAACCGAAGTTATTCAAGAACTCGTACAAGTTTGACAAGTTTGGAAGTTTGTCCAAAAACCAAGAGAGAATCAATTCTCACGTAAATAAGTTTCAATTTCAAAGACCAAAAGTTGTTTACAAAACCACAAACTATTTGGACCAAATGATGCGATTCTCCGAGCATGGAATGTTCAGAAAATTGCTCGAAGGAATGGATCGTCTTTAATACTTTAAGAAACCGAAGTTACAAAAGAACTCACAAAAGTTTTACAAGTTCGGATGTTCGTCCAAGAACCAAAAGAGAAACAATTCTCACGTAAATAAATTTTTAATTCAGAGACCAACAGTTGTATACAAAATTAAAAACTATTTGAACCAACTGATGTGATTGTTTAGAAAATTGCTTGACGGAATGGATCATCTTGAAAACTTTAAGGAACTGAAGTTATAAAATAACTCGTAAAAGTTTAACAAGTTTGAAAGTTCGGCCAAGAACCGATAGACAAATGATTCTCACGTAAATAAGTTTTTAAATCAAAGACCAAAAGCTGTTTACTAAATGTCAAACTATTTGGACCAAATGATGCGATTTCCCGAGCATGGAATGTTTGGAAAATTTCTTGAAGGAATGGATCATCTTGAATAATTTAAGGAACCGAAGTTATCAAAGAACTCGTAAATGTTTGAAAAGTTCGGAAGTTCGTCCAAGAACCAACAGAGAAACAATTCACAGGTGAATAAGTTTTTAATTCAAAGACCAAAAGTTGTTTACAAAATAACAAACTATTTTGGACCAAATTATGCGAATGTTCTGAAAATTGCTCGATAAAATGGATCGTATCGAATGCTCTAAGGGGACCGATGTTATAGAAACACTCGTAAAAGTTTGACAAGTTTGGAAATTCAGCCAAGAACCAAGGGAGAAACAATTCTCACCTAAATAACTTTTTAAATCGAAGACCAAAAGATTTTTTACAAAACGACTAACTATTTGGACAAAATGATGCGATTTCTCGAGCATGGAATGTTCGGGAAATTACTCGAAGGAATGGACCGTCTTGAATACTTTAAGGAACCGAAGTTATTTAAGAACTCGTAAAAGTTGGCAAGTTCGGAAGTTCGTCCAAGAACCAAGAGAGAAACAATTCTCACGTAAATAAGTTTTAAATTCAAAGACCAAAAGTTGTTTACAAAATGACAAACTATTTGGACCAGATTACGCTAATGTTCTGAAAATTGTATGAAGGAATGGATCGTCTTTAATACTTTAAGAAACCGATGTTATAAAAGAAATCGTAAAAGTTTGACAAGTTCGGAAGCTCGGCCGAGAACCAATAGACAAATAAATCTCACATAAATAAGTTTTTAAATCAAAGACCGAAAGTTTTTTTTACAAAATGACAAGCTATTTGGACGAAAAGATGCGGTTTCTCGAGCATAGAATGTTCGAAAAATTGCTCGAAGGAATGGATCATCATGATACTTTAAGGTATCGAAGTTATTAAAGAACTCGTAAAAGTTTGACAAGTTCGGCAGTTCATCCAAGAACCAAGAGAGAATCAATTCTCACGTAAATAAGTTTCAATTTCAAAGACCAAAAGTTGTTTACAAAACCACAAACTATTTGGACCAAATGATGCGATTCTCCGAGCATGGAATGTTCAGAAAATTGCTCGAAGGAATGGATCGTCTTTAATACTTTAAGAAACCGAAGTTACAAAAGAACTCACAAAAGTTTTACAAGTTCGGATGTTCGTCCAAGAACCAAAAGAGAAACAATTCTCACGTAAATAAATTTTTAATTCAGAGACCAACAGTTGTATACAAAATTAAAAACTATTTGAACCAACTGATGTGATTGTTTAGAAAATTGCTTGACGGAATGGATCATCTTGAAAACTTTAAGGAACTGAAGTTATAAAATAACTCGTAAAAGTTTAACAAGTTTGGAAGTTCGGCCAAGAACCGATAGACAAATGATTCTCACGTAAATAAGTTTTTAAATCAAAGACCAAAAGCTGTTTACTAAATGTCAAACTATTTGGACCAAATGATGCGATTTCCCGAGCATGGAATGTTTGGAAAATTTCTTGAAGGAATGGATCATCTTGAATAATTTAAGGAACCGAAGTTATCAAAGAACTCGTAAATGTTTGAAAAGTTCGGAAGTTCGTCCAAGAACCAACAGAGAAACAATTCACAGGTGAATAAGTTTTTAATTCAAAGACCAAAAGTTGTTTACAAAATAACAAACTATTTTGGACCAAATTATGCGAATGTTCTGAAAATTGCTCGATAAAATGGATCGTATCGAATGCTCTAAGGGGACCGATGTTATAGAAACACTCGTAAAAGTTTGACAAGTTTGGAAATTCAGCCAAGAACCAAGGGAGAAACAATTCTCACCTAAATAACTTTTTAAATCGAAGACCAAAAGATTTTTTACAAAACGACTAACTATTTGGACAAAATGATGCGATTTCTCGAGCATGGAATGTTCGGGAAATTACTCGAAGGAATGGACCGTCTTGAATACTTTAAGGAACCGAAGTTATTTAAGAACTCGTAAAAGTTGGCAAGTTCGGAAGTTCGTCCAAGAACCAAGAGAGAAACAATTCTCACGTAAATAAGTTTTAAATTCAAAGACCAAAAGTTGTTTACAAAATGACAAACTATTTGGACCAGATTACGCTAATGTTCTGAAAATTGTATGAAGGAATGGATCGTCTTTAATACTTTAAGAAACCGATGTTATAAAAGAAATCGTAAAAGTTTGACAAGTTCGGAAGCTCGGCCGAGAACCAATAGACAAATAAATCTCACATAAATAAGTTTTTAAATCAAAGACCGAAAGTTTTTTTTACAAAATGACAAGCTATTTGGACGAAAAGATGCGATTTCTCGAGCATAGAATGTTCGAAAAATTGCTCGAAGGAATGGATCATCACGATACTTTAAGGTATCGAAGTTATAATAGAACTCGTAAAAGTTTGACAAGTTCGGAAGTTCATCCAAGAACCAATAGACAAACAATTCTTAGGTAAATAAGTTTTTAATTGAAAGACCAAAACTTGTTTACAAATATCATAAACTATTTAGACCATATGATGCGATTCCCCGAGCATGGAATGTTTGAAAAATTGCTTTAAGGAATGGATCATCTTGAATACTTTAAGGAACCGAAGTTATTCAAGAACTCGTACAAGTTTGACAAGTTTGGAAGTTTGTCCAAAAACCAAGAGAGAATCAATTCTCACGTAAGTAAGTTTCAATTTCAAAGACCAAAAGTTGTTTACAAAACCACAAACTATTTGGACCAAATGATGCGATTCTCCGAGCATGGAATGTTCAGAAAATTGCTCGAAGGAATGGATCGTCTTTAATACTTTAAGAAACCGAAGTTACAAAAGAACTCACAAAAGTTTTACAAGTTCGGATGTTCGTCCAAGAACCAAAAGAGAAACAATTCTCACGTAAATAAATTTTTAATTCAGAGACCAACAGTTGTATACAAAATTAAAAACTATTTGAACCAACTGATGTGATTGTTTAGAAAATTGCTTGACGGAATGGATCATCTTGAAAACTTTAAGGAACTGAAGTTATAAAATAACTCGTAAAAGTTTAACAAGTTTGAAAGTTCGGCCAAGAACCGATAGACAAATGATTCTCACGTAAATAAGTTTTTAAATCAAAGACCAAAAGCTGTTTACTAAATGTCAAACTATTTGGACCAAATGATGCGATTTCCCGAGCATGGAATGTTTGGAAAATTTCTTGAAGGAATGGATCATCTTGAATAATTTAAGGAACCGAAGTTATCAAAGAACTCGTAAATGTTTGAAAAGTTCGGAAGTTCGTCCAAGAACCAACAGAGAAACAATTCTCAGGTGAATAAGTTTTTAATTCAAAGACCAAAAGTTGTTTACAAAATAACAAACTATTTTGGACCAAATTATGCGAATGTTCTGAAAATTGCTCGATAAAATGGATCGTCTCGAATGCTCTAAGGGGACCGATGTTATAGAAACACTCGTAAAAGTTTGACAAGTTTGGAAATTCAGCCAAGAACCAAGGGAGAAACAATTCTCACCTAAATAACTTTTTAAATCGAAGACCAAAAGATTTTTTACAAAACGACTAACTATTTGGAAAAAATGATGCGATTTCTCGAGCATGGAATGTTCGGGAAATTACTCGAAGGAATGGACCGTCTTGAATACTTTAAGGAACTGAAGTTTTTAAAGAACTCGTAAAAGTTTGCAAGTTCGGAAGTTCGTCCAAGAACCAAGAGAGAAACAATTCTCACGTAAATAAGTTTTAAATTCAAAGACCAAAAGTTGTTTACAAAATGACAAACTATTTGGACCAGATTATGCTAATGTTCTGAAAATTGTATGAAGGAATGGATCGTCTTTAATACTTTAAGAAACCGATGTTATAAAAGAAATCGTAAAAGTTTGACAAGTTCGGAAGCTCGGCCGAGAACCAATAGACAAATAAATCTCACATAAATAAGTTTTTAAATCAAAGACCGAAAGTTTTTTTTACAAAATGACAAGCTATTTGGACGAAAAGATGCGATTTCTCGAGCATAGAATGTTCGAAAAATTGCTCGAAGGAGTGGATCATCACGATACTTTAAGGTATCGAAGTTATAATAGAACTCGTAAAAGTTTGACAAGTTCGGAAGTTCATCCAAGAACCAATAGACAAACAATTCTCAGGTAAATAAGTTTTTAATTGAAAGACCAAAACTTGTTTACAAATATCATAAACTATTTAGACCATATGATGCGATTCCCCGAGCATGGAATGTTTGAAAAATTGCTTTAAGGAATGGATCATCTTGAATACTTTAAGGAACCGAAGTTATTCAAGAACTCGTACAAGTTTGACAAGTTTGGAAGTTTGTCCAAAAACCAAGAGAGAATCAATTCTCACGTAAATAAGTTTCAATTTCAAAGACCAAAAGTTGTTTACAAAACCACAAACTATTTGGACCAAATGATGCGATTCTCCGAGCATGGAATGTTCAGAAAATTGCTCGAAGGAATGGATCGTCTTTAATACTTTAAGAAACCGAAGTTACAAAAGAACTCACAAAAGTTTTACAAGTTCGGATGTTCGTCCAAGAACCAAAAGAGAAACAATTCTCACGTAAATAAATTTTTAATTCAGAGACCAACAGTTGTATACAAAATTAAAAACTATTTGAACCAACTGATGTGATTGTTTAGAAAATTGCTTGACGGAATGGATCATCTTGAAAACTTTAAGGAACTGAAGTTATAAAATAACTCGTAAAAGTTTAACAAGTTTGAAAGTTCGGCCAAGAACCGATAGACAAATGATTCTCACGTAAATAAGTTTTTAAATCAAAGACCAAAAGCTGTTTACTAAATGTCAAACTATTTGGACCAAATGATGCGATTTCCCGAGCATGGAATGTTTGGAAAATTTCTTGAAGGAATGGATCATCTTGAATAATTTAAGGAACCGAAGTTATCAAAGAACTCGTAAATGTTTGAAAAGTTCGGAAGTTCGTCCAAGAACCAACAGAGAAACAATTCACAGGTGAATAAGTTTTTAATTCAAAGACCAAAAGTTGTTTACAAAATAACAAACTATTTTGGACCAAATTATGCGAATGTTCTGAAAATTGCTCGATAAAATGGATCGTATCGAATGCTCTAAGGGGACCGATGTTATAGAAACACTCGTAAAAGTTTGACAAGTTTGGAAATTCAGCCAAGAACCAAGGGAGAAACAATTCTCACCTAAATAACTTTTTAAATCGAAGACCAAAAGATTTTTTACAAAACGACTAACTATTTGGACAAAATGATGCGATTTCTCGAGCATGGAATGTTCGGGAAATTACTCGAAGGAATGGACCGTCTTGAATACTTTAAGGAACCGAAGTTATTTAAGAACTCGTAAAAGTTGGCAAGTTCGGAAGTTCGTCCAAGAACCAAGAGAGAAACAATTCTCACGTAAATAAGTTTTAAATTCAAAGACCAAAAGTTGTTTACAAAATGACAAACTATTTGGACCAGATTACGCTAATGTTCTGAAAATTGTATGAAGGAATGGATCGTCTTTAATACTTTAAGAAACCGATGTTATAAAAGAAATCGTAAAAGTTTGACAAGTTCGGAAGCTCGGCCGAGAACCAATAGACAAATAAATCTCACATAAATAAGTTTTTAAATCAAAGACCGAAAGTTTTTTTTACAAAATGACAAGCTATTTGGACGAAAAGATGCGATTTCTCGAGCATAGAATGTTCGAAAAATTGCTCGAAGGAATGGATCATCATGATACTTTAAGGTATCGAAGTTATTAAAGAACTCGTAAAAGTTTGACAAGTTCGGCAGTTCATCCAAGAACCAAGAGAGAATCAATTCTCACGTAAATAAGTTTCAATTTCAAAGACCAAAAGTTGTTTACAAAACCACAAACTATTTGGACCAAATGATGCGATTCTCCGAGCATGGAATGTTCAGAAAATTGCTCGAAGGAATGGATCGTCTTTAATACTTTAAGAAACCGAAGTTACAAAAGAACTCACAAAAGTTTTACAAGTTCGGATGTTCGTCCAAGAACCAAAAGAGAAACAATTCTCACGTAAATAAATTTTTAATTCAGAGACCAACAGTTGTATACAAAATTAAAAACTATTTGAACCAACTGATGTGATTGTTTAGAAAATTGCTTGACGGAATGGATCATCTTGAAAACTTTAAGGAACTGAAGTTATAAAATAACTCGTAAAAGTTTAACAAGTTTGGAAGTTCGGCCAAGAACCGATAGACAAATGATTCTCACGTAAATAAGTTTTTAAATCAAAGACCAAAAGCTGTTTACTAAATGTCAAACTATTTGGACCAAATGATGCGATTTCCCGAGCATGGAATGTTTGGAAAATTTCTTGAAGGAATGGATCATCTTGAATAATTTAAGGAACCGAAGTTATCAAAGAACTCGTAAATGTTTGAAAAGTTCGGAAGTTCGTCCAAGAACCAACAGAGAAACAATTCACAGGTGAATAAGTTTTTAATTCAAAGACCAAAAGTTGTTTACAAAATAACAAACTATTTTGGACCAAATTATGCGAATGTTCTGAAAATTGCTCGATAAAATGGATCGTATCGAATGCTCTAAGGGGACCGATGTTATAGAAACACTCGTAAAAGTTTGACAAGTTTGGAAATTCAGCCAAGAACCAAGGGAGAAACAATTCTCACCTAAATAACTTTTTAAATCGAAGACCAAAAGATTTTTTACAAAACGACTAACTATTTGGACAAAATGATGCGATTTCTCGAGCATGGAATGTTCGGGAAATTACTCGAAGGAATGGACCGTCTTGAATACTTTAAGGAACCGAAGTTATTTAAGAACTCGTAAAAGTTGGCAAGTTCGGAAGTTCGTCCAAGAACCAAGAGAGAAACAATTCTCACGTAAATAAGTTTTAAATTCAAAGACCAAAAGTTGTTTACAAAATGACAAACTATTTGGACCAGATTACGCTAATGTTCTGAAAATTGTATGAAGGAATGGATCGTCTTTAATACTTTAAGAAACCGATGTTATAAAAGAAATCGTAAAAGTTTGACAAGTTCGGAAGCTCGGCCGAGAACCAATAGACAAATAAATCTCACATAAATAAGTTTTTAAATCAAAGACCGAAAGTTTTTTTTACAAAATGACAAGCTATTTGGACGAAAAGATGCGATTTCTCGAGCATAGAATGTTCGAAAAATTGCTCGAAGGAATGGATCATCATGATACTTTAAGGTATCGAAGTTATTAAAGAACTCGTAAAAGTTTGACAAGTTCGGCAGTTCATCCAAGAACCAAGAGAGAATCAATTCTCACGTAAATAAGTTTCAATTTCAAAGACCAAAAGTTGTTTACAAAACCACAAACTATTTGGACCAAATGATGCGATTCTCCGAGCATGGAATGTTCAGAAAATTGCTCGAAGGAATGGATCGTCTTTAATACTTTAAGAAACCGAAGTTACAAAAGAACTCACAAAAGTTTTACAAGTTCGGATGTTCGTCCAAGAACCAAAAGAGAAACAATTCTCACGTAAATAAATTTTTAATTCAGAGACCAACAGTTGTATACAAAATTAAAAACTATTTGAACCAACTGATGTGATTGTTTAGAAAATTGCTTGACGGAATGGATCATCTTGAAAACTTTAAGGAACTGAAGTTATAAAATAACTCGTAAAAGTTTAACAAGTTTGGAAGTTCGGCCAAGAACCGATAGACAAATGATTCTCACGTAAATAAGTTTTTAAATCAAAGACCAAAAGCTGTTTACTAAATGTCAAACTATTTGGACCAAATGATGCGATTTCCCGAGCATGGAATGTTTGGAAAATTTCTTGAAGGAATGGATCATCTTGAATAATTTAAGGAACCGAAGTTATCAAAGAACTCGTAAATGTTTGAAAAGTTCGGAAGTTCGTCCAAGAACCAACAGAGAAACAATTCACAGGTGAATAAGTTTTTAATTCAAAGACCAAAAGTTGTTTACAAAATAACAAACTATTTTGGACCAAATTATGCGAATGTTCTGAAAATTGCTCGATAAAATGGATCGTATCGAATGCTCTAAGGGGACCGATGTTATAGAAACACTCGTAAAAGTTTGACAAGTTTGGAAATTCAGCCAAGAACCAAGGGAGAAACAATTCTCACCTAAATAACTTTTTAAATCGAAGACCAAAAGATTTTTTACAAAACGACTAACTATTTGGACAAAATGATGCGATTTCTCGAGCATGGAATGTTCGGGAAATTACTCGAAGGAATGGACCGTCTTGAATACTTTAAGGAACCGAAGTTATTTAAGAACTCGTAAAAGTTGGCAAGTTCGGAAGTTCGTCCAAGAACCAAGAGAGAAACAATTCTCACGTAAATAAGTTTTAAATTCAAAGACCAAAAGTTGTTTACAAAATGACAAACTATTTGGACCAGATTACGCTAATGTTCTGAAAATTGTATGAAGGAATGGATTGTCTTTAATACTTTAAGAAACCGATGTTATAAAAGAAATCGTAAAAGTTTGACAAGTTCGGAAGCTCGGCCGAGAACCAATAGACAAATAAATCTCACATAAATAAGTTTTTAAATCAAAGACCGAAAGTTTTTTTTACAAAATGACAAGCTATTTGGACGAAAAGATGCGATTTCTCGAGCATAGAATGTTCGAAAAATTGCTCGAAGGAATGGATCATCACGATACTTTAAGGTATCGAAGTTATAATAGAACTCGTAAAAGTTTGACAAGTTCGGAAGTTCATCCAAGAACCAATAGACAAACAATTCTCAGGTAAATAAGTTTTTAATTGAAAGACCAAAACTTGTTTACAAATATCATAAACTATTTAGACCATATGATGCGATTCCCCGAGCATGGAATGTTTGAAAAATTGCTTTAAGGAATGGATCATCTTGAATACTTTAAGGAACCGAAGTTATTCAAGAACTCGTACAAGTTTGACAAGTTTGGAAGTTTGTCCAAAAACCAAGAGAGAATCAATTCTCACGTAAATAAGTTTCAATTTCAAAGACCAAAAGTTGTTTACAAAACCACAAACTATTTGGACCAAATGATGCGATTCTCCGAGCATGGAATGTTCAGAAAATTGCTCGAAGGAATGGATCGTCTTTAATACTTTAAGAAACCGAAGTTACAAAAGAACTCACAAAAGTTTTACAAGTTCGGATGTTCGTCCAAGAACCAAAAGAGAAACAATTCTCACGTAAATAAATTTTTAATTCAGAGACCAACAGTTGTATACAAAATTAAAAACTATTTGAACCAACTGATGTGATTGTTTAGAAAATTGCTTGACGGAATGGATCATCTTGAAAACTTTAAGGAACTGAAGTTATAAAATAACTCGTAAAAGTTTAACAAGTTTGAAAGTTCGGCCAAGAACCGATAGACAAATGATTCTCACGTAAATAAGTTTTTAAATCAAAGACCAAAAGCTGTTTACTAAATGTCAAACTATTTGGACCAAATGATGCGATTTCCCGAGCATGGAATGTTTGGAAAATTTCTTGAAGGAATGGATCATCTTGAATAATTTAAGGAACCGAAGTTATCAAAGAACTCGTAAATGTTTGAAAAGTTCGGAAGTTCGTCCAAGAACCAACAGAGAAACAATTCTCAGGTGAATAAGTTTTTAATTCAAAGACCAAAAGTTGTTTACAAAATAACAAACTATTTTGGACCAAATTATGCGAATGTTCTGAAAATTGCTCGATAAAATGGATCGTCTCGAATGCTCAAAGGGACCGATGTTATAGAAACACTCGTAAAAGTTTGACAAGTTTGGAAATTCAGCCAAGAACCAAGGGAGAAACAATTCTCACCTAAATAACTTTTTAAATCGAAGACCAAAAGATTTTTTACAAAACGGCGAACTATTTGGACAAAATGATGCGATTTCTCGAGCATGGAATGTTCGGGAAATTACTCGAAGGAATGGACCGTCTTGAATACTTTAAGGAACCGAAGTTATTTAAGAACTCGTAAAAGTTGGCAAGTTCGGAAGTTCGTCCAAGAACCAAGAGAGAAACAATTCTCACGTAAATAAGTTTTAAATTCAAAGACCAAAAGTTGTTTACAAAATGACAAACTATTTGGACCAGATTATGCTAATGTTTTGAAAATTGCATGAAGGAATGGATCGTCTTGAATACTTTAAGAAACCGGTGTTATAAAAGAAATCGTAAAAGTTGACAAGTTCGGAAGCTCGGCCGAGAACCAATAGACAAATAAATCTCACATAAATAAGTTTTTAAATCAAAGACCGAAAGTTTTTTTTACAAAATGACAAGCTATTTGGACGAAAAGATGCGATTTCTCGAGCATAGAATGTTCGAAAAATTGCTCGAAGGAATGGATCATCATGATACTTTAAGGTATCGAAGTTATAAAAGAACTCGTAAAAGTTTGACAAGTTCGGCAGTTCATCCAAGAACCAAGAGAGAATCAATTCTCACGTAAATAAGTTTCAATTTCAAAGACCAAAAGTTGTTTACAAAACCACAAACTATTTGGACCAAATGATGCGATTCTTCGAGCATGGAATGTTCAGAAAATTGCTCGAAGGAATGGATCGTCTTTAATACTTTAAGAAACCGAAGTTACAAAAGAACTCACAAAAGTTTTACAAGTTCGGATGTTCGTCCAAGAACCAAAAGAGAAACAATTCTCACGTAAATAAATTTTTAATTCAGAGACCAACAGTTGTATACAAAATTAAAACTATTTGAACCAACTAATGTGATTGTTTAGAAAATTGCTTGACGGAATGGATCATCTTGAAAACTTTAAGGAACTGAAGTTATAAAATAACTCGTAAAAGTTTAACAAGTTTGAAAGTTCGGCCAAGAACCGATAGACAAATGATTCTCACGTAAATAAGTTTTTAAATCAAAGACCAAAAGCTGTTTACTAAATGTCAAACTATTTGGACCAAATGATGCGATTTCCCGAGCATGGAATGTTTGGAAAATTTCTTTAAGGAATGGATCATCTTGAATAATTTAAGGAACCGAAGTTATCAAAGAACTCGTAAATGTTTGAAAAGTTCGGAAGTTCGTCCAAGAACCAACAGAGAAACAATTCTCAGGTGAATAAGTTTTTAATTCAAAGACCAAAAGTTGTTTACAAAATAACAAACTATTTTGGACCAAATTATGTGAATGTTCTAAAAATTGCTCGATAAAATGGATCGTCTCGAATGCTCTAAGGGGACCGATGTTATAGAAACACTCGTAAAAGTTTGACAAGTTTGGAAATTCAGCCAAGAACCAAGGGAGAAACAATTCTCACCTAAATAACTTTTTAAATCGAAGACCAAAAGATTTTTTACAAAACGACTAACTATTTGGAAAAAATGATGCGATTTCTCGAGCATGGAATGTTCGGGAAATTACTCGAAGGAATGGACCGTCTTGAATACTTTAAGGAACTGAAGTTTTTAAAGAACTCGTAAAAGTTTGCAAGTTCGGAAGTTCGTCCAAGAACCAAGAGAGAAACAATTCTCACGTAAATAAGTTTTAAATTCAAAGACCAAAAGTTGTTTACAAAATGACAAACTATTTGGACCAGATTATGCTAATGTTCTGAAAATTGTATGAAGGAATGGATCGTCTTTAATACTTTAAGAAACCGATGTTATAAAAGAAATCGTAAAAGTTTGACAAGTTCGGAAGCTCGGCCGAGAACCAATAGACAAATAAATCTCACATAAATAAGTTTTTAAATCAAAGACCGAAAGTTTTTTTTACAAAATGACAAGCTATTTGGACGAAAAGATGCGATTTCTCGAGCATAGAATGTTCGAAAAATTGCTCGAAGGAGTGGATCATCACGATACTTTAAGGTATCGAAGTTATAATAGAACTCGTAAAAGTTTGACAAGTTCGGAAGTTCATCCAAGAACCAATAGACAAACAATTCTCAGGTAAATAAGTTTTTAATTGAAAGACCAAAACTTGTTTACAAATATCATAAACTATTTAGACCATATGATGCGATTCCCCGAGCATGGAATGTTTGAAAAATTGCTTTAAGGAATGGATCATCTTGAATACTTTAAGGAACCGAAGTTATTCAAGAACTCGTACAAGTTTGACAAGTTTGGAAGTTTGTCCAAAAACCAAGAGAGAATCAATTCTCACGTAAATAAGTTTCAATTTCAAAGACCAAAAGTTGTTTACAAAACCACAAACTATTTGGACCAAATGATGCGATTCTCCGAGCATGGAATGTTCAGAAAATTGCTCGAAGGAATGGATCGTCTTTAATACTTTAAGAAACCGAAGTTACAAAAGAACTCACAAAAGTTTTACAAGTTCGGATGTTCGTCCAAGAACCAAAAGAGAAACAATTCTCACGTAAATAAATTTTTAATTCAGAGACCAACAGTTGTATACAAAATTAAAAACTATTTGAACCAACTGATGTGATTGTTTAGAAAATTGCTTGACGGAATGGATCATCTTGAAAACTTTAAGGAACTGAAGTTATAAAATAACTCGTAAAAGTTTAACAAGTTTGGAAGTTCGGCCAAGAACCAATAGACAAATGATTCTCACGTAAATAAGTTTTTAAATCAAAGACCAAAAGCTGTTTACTAAATGTCAAACTATTTGGACCAAATGATGCGATTTCCCGAGCATGGAATGTTTGGAAAATTTCTTGAAGGAATGGATCATCTTGAATAATTTAAGGAACCGAAGTTATCAAAGAACTCGTAAATGTTTGAAAAGTTCGGAAGTTCGTCCAAGAACCAACAGAGAAACAATTCACAGGTGAATAAGTTTTTAATTCAAAGACCAAAAGTTGTTTACAAAATAACAAACTATTTTGGACCAAATTATGCGAATGTTCTGAAAATTGCTCGATAAAATGGATCGTATCGAATGCTCTAAGGGTACCGATGTTATAGAAACACTCGTAAAAGTTTGACAAGTTTGGAAATTCAGCCAAGAACCAAGGGAGAAACAATTCTCACCTAAATAACTTTTTAAATCGAAGACCAAAAGATTTTTTACAAAACGACTAACTATTTGGACAAAATGATGCGATTTCTCGAGCATGGAATGTTCGGGAAATTACTCGAAGGAATGGACCGTCTTGAATACTTTAAGGAACCGAAGTTATTTAAGAACTCGTAAAAGTTGGCAAGTTCGGAAGTTCGTCCAAGAACCAAGAGAGAAACAATTCTCACGTAAATAAGTTTTAAATTCAAAGACCAAAAGTTGTTTACAAAATGACAAACTATTTGGACCAGATTACGCTAATGTTCTGAAAATTGTATGAAGGAATGGATTGTCTTTAATACTTTAAGAAACCGATGTTATAAAAGAAATCGTAAAAGTTTGACAAGTTCGGAAGCTCGGCCGAGAACCAATAGACAAATAAATCTCACATAAATAAGTTTTTAAATCAAAGACCGAAAGTTTTTTTTACAAAATGACAAGCTATTTGGACGAAAAGATGCGATTTCTCGAGCATAGAATGTTCGAAAAATTGCTCGAAGGAATGGATCATCACGATACTTTAAGGTATCGAAGTTATAATAGAACTCGTAAAAGTTTGACAAGTTCGGAAGTTCATCCAAGAACCAATAGACAAACAATTCTCAGGTAAATAAGTTTTTAATTGAAAGACCAAAACTTGTTTACAAATATCATAAACTATTTAGACCATATGATGCGATTCCCCGAGCATGGAATGTTTGAAAAATTGCTTTAAGGAATGGATCATCTTGAATACTTTAAGGAACCGAAGTTATTCAAGAACTCGTACAAGTTTGACAAGTTTGGAAGTTTGTCCAAAAACCAAGAGAGAATCAATTCTCACGTAAATAAGTTTCAATTTCAAAGACCAAAAGTTGTTTACAAAACCACAATCTATTTGGACCAAATGATGCGATTCTCCGAGCATGGAATGTTCAGAAAATTGCTCGAAGGAATGGATCGTCTTTAATACTTTAAGAAACCGAAGTTACAAAAGAACTCACAAAAGTTTTACAAGTTCGGATGTTCGTCCAAGAACCAAAAGAGAAACAATTCTCACGTAAATAAATTTTTAATTCAGAGACCAACAGTTGTATACAAAATTAAAAACTATTTGAACCAACTGATGTGATTGTTTAGAAAATTGCTTGACGGAATGGATCATCTTGAAAACTTTAAGGAACTGAAGTTATAAAATAACTCGTAAAAGTTTAACAAGTTTGAAAGTTCGGCCAAGAACCGATAGACAAATGATTCTCACGTAAATAAGTTTTTAAATCAAAGACCAAAAGCTGTTTACTAAATGTCAAACTATTTGGACCAAATGATGCGATTTCCCGAGCATGGAATGTTTGGAAAATTTCTTGAAGGAATGGATCATCTTGAATAATTTAAGGAACCGAAGTTATCAAAGAACTCGTAAATGTTTGAAAAGTTCGGAAGTTCGTCCAAGAACCAACAGAGAAACAATTCTCAGGTGAATAAGTTTTTAATTCAAAGACCAAAAGTTGTTTACAAAATAACAAACTATTTTGGACCAAATTATGCGAATGTTCTGAAAATTGCTCGATAAAATGGATCGTCTCGAATGCTCAAAGGGACCGATGTTATAGAAACACTCGTAAAAGTTTGACAAGTTTGGAAATTCAGCCAAGAACCAAGGGAGAAACAATTCTCACCTAAATAACTTTTTAAATCGAAGACCAAAAGATTTTTTACAAAACGACTAACTATTTGGACAAAATGATGCGATTTCTCGAGCATGGAATGTTCGGGAAATTACTCGAAGGAATGGACCGTCTTGAATACTTTAAGGAACCGAAGTTATTTAAGAACTCGTAAAAGTTGGCAAGTTCGGAAGTTCGTCCAAGAACCAAGAGAGAAACAATTCTCACGTAAATAAGTTTTAAATTCAAAGACCAAAAGTTGTTTACAAAATGACAAACTATTTGGACCAGATTATGCTAATGTTTTGAAAGTTGCATGAAGGAATGGATCGTCTTGAATACTTTAAGAAACCGATGTTATAAAAGAAATCGTAAAAGTTGACAAGTTCGGAAGCTTGGCCGAGAACCAATAGACAAATAAATCTCACATAAATAAGTTTTTAAATCAAAAACCGAAAGTTTTTTTTACAAAATGACAAGCTATTTGGACGAAAAGATGCGATTTCTCGAGCATAGAATGTTCGAAAAATTGCTCGAAGGAATGGATCATCATGATACTTTAAGGTATCGAAGTTATAAAAGAACTCGTAAAAGTTTGACAAGTTCGGCAGTTCATCCAAGAACCAAGAGAGAATCAATTCTCACGTAAATAAGTTTCAATTTCAAAGACCAAAAGTTGTTTACAAAACCACAAACTATTTGGACCAAATGATGCGATTCTCCGAGCATGGAATGTTCAGAAAATTGCTCGAAGGAATGGATCGTCTTTAATACTTTAAGAAACCGAAGTTACAAAAGAACTCACAAAAGTTTTACAAGTTCGGATGTTCGTCCAAGAACCAAAAGAGAAACAATTCTCACGTAAATAAATTTTTAATTCAGAGACCAACAGTTTTATACAAAATTAAAAACTATTTGAACCAACTAATGTGATTGTTTAGAAAATTGCTTGACGGAATGGATCATCTTGAAAACTTTAAGGAACTGAAGTTATAAAATAACTCGTAAAAGTTTAACAAGTTTGAAAGTTCGGCCAAGAACCGATAGACAAATGATTCTCACGTAAATAAGTTTTTAAATCAAAGACCAAAAGCTGTTTACTAAATGTCAAACTATTTGGACCAAATGATGCGATTTCCCGAGCATGGAATGTTTGGAAAATTTCTTTAAGGAATGGATCATCTTGAATAATTTAAGGAACCGAAGTTATCAAAGAACTCGTAAATGTTTGAAAAGTTCGGAAGTTCGTCCAAGAACCAACAGAGAAACAATTCTCAGGTGAATAAGTTTTTAATTCAAAGACCAAAAGTTGTTTACAAAATAACAAACTATTTTGGACCAAATTATGTGAATGTTCTAAAAATTGCTCGATAAAATGGATCGTCTCGAATGCTCTAAGGGGACCGATGTTATAGAAACACTCGTAAAAGTTTGACAAGTTTGGAAATTCAGCCAAGAACCAAGGGAGAAACAATTCTCACCTAAATAACTTTTTAAATCGAAGACCAAAAGATTTTTTACAAAACGACTAACTATTTGGAAAAAATGATGCGATTTCTCGAGCATGGAATGTTCGGGAAATTACTCGAAGGAATGGACCGTCTTGAATACTTTAAGGAACTGAAGTTTTTAAAGAACTCGTAAAAGTTTGCAAGTTCGGAAGTTCGTCCAAGAACCAAGAGAGAAACAATTCTCACGTAAATAAGTTTTAAATTCAAAGACCAAAAGTTGTTTACAAAATGACAAACTATTTGGACCAGATTATGCTAATGTTCTGAAAATTGTATGAAGGAATGGATCGTCTTTAATACTTTAAGAAACCGATGTTATAAAAGAAATCGTAAAAGTTTGACAAGTTCGGAAGCTCGGCCGAGAACCAATAGACAAATAAATCTCACATAAATAAGTTTTTAAATCAAAGACCGAAAGTTTTTTTTACAAAATGACAAGCTATTTGGACGAAAAGATGCGATTTCTCGAGCATAGAATGTTCGAAAAATTGCTCGAAGGAGTGGATCATCACGATACTTTAAGGTATCGAAGTTATAATAGAACTCGTAAAAGTTTGACAAGTTCGGAAGTTCATCCAAGAACCAATAGACAAACAATTCTCAGGTAAATAAGTTTTTAATTGAAAGACCAAAACTTGTTTACAAATATCATAAACTATTTAGACCATATGATGCGATTCCCCGAGCATGGAATGTTTGAAAAATTGCTTTAAGGAATGGATCATCTTGAATACTTTAAGGAACCGAAGTTATTCAAGAACTCGTACAAGTTTGACAAGTTTGGAAGTTTGTCCAAAAACCAAGAGAGAATCAATTCTCACGTAAATAAGTTTCAATTTCAAAGACCAAAAGTTGTTTACAAAACCACAAACTATTTGGACCAAATGATGCGATTCTCCGAGCATGGAATGTTCAGAAAATTGCTCGAAGGAATGGATCGTCTTTAATACTTTAAGAAACCGAAGTTACAAAAGAACTCACAAAAGTTTTACAAGTTCGGATGTTCGTCCAAGAACCAAAAGAGAAACAATTCTCACGTAAATAAATTTTTAATTCAGAGACCAACAGTTGTATACAAAATTAAAAACTATTTGAACCAACTGATGTGATTGTTTAGAAAATTGCTTGACGGAATGGATCATCTTGAAAACTTTAAGGAACTGAAGTTATAAAATAACTCGTAAAAGTTTAACAAGTTTGGAAGTTCGGCCAAGAACCGATAGACAAATGATTCTCACGTAAATAAGTTTTTAAATCAAAGACCAAAAGCTGTTTACTAAATGTCAAACTATTTGGACCAAATGATGCGATTTCCCGAGCATGGAATGTTTGGAAAATTTCTTGAAGGAATGGATCATCTTGAATAATTTAAGGAACCGAAGTTATCAAAGAACTCGTAAATGTTTGAAAAGTTCGGAAGTTCGTCCAAGAACCAACAGAGAAACAATTCACAGGTGAATAAGTTTTTAATTCAAAGACCAAAAGTTGTTTACAAAATAACAAACTATTTTGGACCAAATTATGCGAATGTTCTGAAAATTGCTCGATAAAATGGATCGTATCGAATGCTCTAAGGGGACCGATGTTATAGAAACACTCGTAAAAGTTTGACAAGTTTGGAAATTCAGCCAAGAACCAAGGGAGAAACAATTCTCACCTAAATAACTTTTTAAATCGAAGACCAAAAGATTTTTTACAAAACGACTAACTATTTGGACAAAATGATGCGATTTCTCGAGCATGGAATGTTCGGGAAATTACTCGAAGGAATGGACCGTCTTGAATACTTTAAGGAACCGAAGTTATTTAAGAACTCGTAAAAGTTGGCAAGTTCGGAAGTTCGTCCAAGAACCAAGAGAGAAACAATTCTCACGTAAATAAGTTTTAAATTCAAAGACCAAAAGTTGTTTACAAAATGACAAACTATTTGGACCAGATTACGCTAATGTTCTGAAAATTGTATGAAGGAATGGATTGTCTTTAATACTTTAAGAAACCGATGTTATAAAAGAAATCGTAAAAGTTTGACAAGTTCGGAAGCTCGGCCGAGAACCAATAGACAAATAAATCTCACATAAATAAGTTTTTAAATCAAAGACCGAAAGTTTTTTTTACAAAATGACAAGCTATTTGGACGAAAAGATGCGATTTCTCGAGCATAGAATGTTCGAAAAATTGCTCGAAGGAATGGATCATCACGATACTTTAAGGTATCGAAGTTATAATAGAACTCGTAAAAGTTTGATAAGTTCGGAAGTTCATCCAAGAACCAATAGACAAACAATTCTCAGGTAAATAAGTTTTTAATTGAAAGACCAAAACTTGTTTACAAATATCATAAACTATTTAGACCATATGATGCGATTCCCCGAGCATGGAATGTTTGAAAAATTGCTTTAAGGAATGGATCATCTTGAATACTTTAAGGAACCGAAGTTATTCAAGAACTCGTACAAGTTTGACAAGTTTGGAAGTTTGTCCAAAAACCAAGAGAGAATCAATTCTCACGTAAATAAGTTTCAATTTCAAAGACCAAAAGTTGTTTACAAAACCACAAACTATTTGGACCAAATGATGCGATTCTCCGAGCATGGAATGTTCAGAAAATTGCTCGAAGGAATGGATCGTCTTTAATACTTTAAGAAACCGAAGTTACAAAAGAACTCACAAAAGTTTTACAAGTTCGGATGTTCGTCCAAGAACCAAAAGAGAAACAATTCTCACGTAAATAAATTTTTAATTCAGAGACCAACAGTTGTATACAAAATTAAAAACTATTTGAACCAACTGATGTGATTGTTTAGAAAATTGCTTGACGGAATGGATCATCTTGAAAACTTTAAGGAACTGAAGTTATAAAATAACTCGTAAAAGTTTAACAAGTTTGAAAGTTCGGCCAAGAACCGATAGACAAATGATTCTCACGTAAATAAGTTTTTAAATCAAAGACCAAAAGCTGTTTACTAAATGTCAAACTATTTGGACCAAATGATGCGATTTCCCGAGCATGGAATGTTTGGAAAATTTCTTGAAGGAATGGATCATCTTGAATAATTTAAGGAACCGAAGTTATCAAAGAACTCGTAAATGTTTGAAAAGTTCGGAAGTTCGTCCAAGAACCAACAGAGAAACAATTCTCAGGTGAATAAGTTTTTAATTCAAAGACCAAAAGTTGTTTACAAAATAACAAACTATTTTGGACCAAATTATGCGAATGTTCTGAAAATTGCTCGATAAAATGGATCGTCTCGAATGCTCAAAGGGACCGATGTTATAGAAACACTCGTAAAAGTTTGACAAGTTTGGAAATTCAGCCAAGAACCAAGGGAGAAACAATTCTCACCTAAATAACTTTTTAAATCGAAGACCAAAAGATTTTTTACAAAACGACTAACTATTTGGACAAAATGATGCGATTTCTCGAGCATGGAATGTTCGGGAAATTACTCGAAGGAATGGACCGTCTTGAATACTTTAAGGAACCGAAGTTATTTAAGAACTCGTAAAAGTTGGCAAGTTCGGAAGTTCGTCCAAGAACCAAGAGAGAAACAATTCTCACGTAAATAAGTTTTAAATTCAAAGACCAAAAGTTGTTTACAAAATGACAAACTATTTCGACCAGATTATGCTAATGTTTTGAAAATTGCATGAAGGAATGGATCGTCTTGAATACTTTAAGAAACCGATGTTATAAAAGAAATCGTAAAAGTTGACAAGTTCGGAAGCTCGGCCGAGAACCAATAGACAAATAAATCTCACATAAATAAGTTTTTAAATCAAAGACCGAAAGTTTTTTTTACAAAATGACAAGCTATTTGGACGAAAAGATGCGATTTCTCGAGCATAGAATGTTCGAAAAATTGCTCGAAGGAATGGATCATCATGATACTTTAAGGTATCGAAGTTATAAAAGAACTCGTAAAAGTTTGACAAGTTCGGCAGTTCATCCAAGAACCAAGAGAGAATCAATTCTCACGTAAATAAGTTTCAATTTCAAAGACCAAAAGTTGTTTACAAAACCACAAACTATTTGGACCAAATGATGCGATTCTCCGAGCATGGAATGTTCAGAAAATTGCTCGAAGGAATGGATCGTCTTTAATACTTTAAGAAACCGAAGTTACAAAAGAACTCACAAAAGTTTTACAAGTTCGGATGTTCGTCCAAGAACCAAAAGAGAAACAATTCTCACGTAAATAAATTTTTAATTCAGAGACCAACAGTTGTATACAAAATTAAAAACTATTTGAACCAACTGATGTGATTGTTTAGAAAATTGCTTGACGGAATGGATCATCTTGAAAACTTTAAGGAACTGAAGTTATAAAATAACTCGTAAAAGTTTAACAAGTTTGAAAGTTCGGCCAAGAACCGATAGACAAATGATTCTCACGTAAATAAGTTTTTAAATCAAATACCAAAAGCTGTTTACTAAATGTCAAACTATTTGGACCAAATGATGCGATTTCCCGAGCATGGAATGTTTGGAAAATTTCTTGAAGGAATGGATCATCTTGAATAATTTAAGGAACCGAAGTTATCAAAGAACTCGTAAATGTTTGAAAAGTTCGGAAGTTCGTCCAAGAACCAACAGAGAAACAATTCTCAGGTGAATAAGTTTTTAATTCAAAGACCAAAAGTTGTTTACAAAATAACAAACTATTTTGGACCAAATTATGCGAATGTTCTGAAAATTGCTCGATAAAATGGATCGTCTCGAATGCTCAAAGGGACCGATGTTATAGAAACACTCGTAAAAGTTTGACAAGTTTGGAAATTCAGCCAAGAACCAAGGGAGAAACAATTCTCACCTAAATAACTTTTTAAATCGAAGACCAAAAGATTTTTTACAAAACGACTAACTATTTGGACAAAATGATGCGATTTCTCGAGCATGGAATGTTCGGGAAATTACTCGAAGGAATGGACCGTCTTGAATACTTTAAGGAACCGAAGTTATTTAAGAACTCGTAAAAGTTGGCAAGTTCGGAAGTTCGTCCAAGAACCAAGAGAGAAACAATTCTCACGTAAATAAGTTTTAAATTCAAAGACCAAAAGTTGTTTACAAAATGACAAACTATTTGGACCAGATTATGCTAATGTTTTGAAAATTGCATGAAGGAATGGATCGTCTTGAATACTTTAAGAAACCGATGTTATAAAAGAAATCGTAAAAGTTGACAAGTTCGGAAGCTCGGCCGAGAACCAATAGACAAATAAATCTCACATAAATAAGTTTTTAAATCAAAGACCGAAAGTTTTTTTTACAAAATGACAAGCTATTTGGACGAAAAGATGCGATTTCTCGAGCATAGAATGTTCGAAAAATTGCTCGAAGGAATGGATCATCATGATACTTTAAGGTATCGAAGTTATAAAAGAACTCGTAAAAGTTTGACAAGTTCGGCAGTTCATCCAAGAACCAAGAGAGAATCAATTCTCACGTAAATAAGTTTCAATTTCAAAGACCAAAAGTTGTTTACAAAACCACAAACTATTTGGACCAAATGATGCGATTCTCCGAGCATGGAATGTTCAGAAAATTGCTCGAAGGAATGGATCGTCTTTAATACTTTAAGAAACCGAAGTTACAAAAGAACTCACAAAAGTTTTACAAGTTCGGATGTTCGTCCAAGAACCAAAAGAGAAACAATTCTCACGTAAATAAATTTTTAATTCAGAGACCAACAGTTGTATACAAAATTAAAAACTATTTGAACCAACTGATGTGATTGTTTAGAAAATTGCTTGACGGAATGGATCATCTTGAAAACTTTAAGGAACTGAAGTTATAAAATAACTCGTAAAAGTTTAACAAGTTTGAAAGTTCGGCCAAGAACCGATAGACAAATGATTCTCACGTAAATAAGTTTTTAAATCAAATACCAAAAGCTGTTTACTAAATGTCAAACTATTTGGACCAAATGATGCGATTTCCCGAGCATGGAATGTTTGGAAAATTTCTTGAAGGAATGGATCATCTTGAATAATTTAAGGAACCGAAGTTATCAAAGAACTCGTAAATGTTTGAAAAGTTCGGAAGTTCGTCCAAGAACCAACAGAGAAACAATTCTCAGGTGAATAAGTTTTTAATTCAAAGACCAAAAGTTGTTTACAAAATAACAAACTATTTTGGACCAAATTATGCGAATGTTCTGAAAATTGCTCGATAAAATGGATCGTCTCGAATGCTCTAAGGGACCGATGTTATAGAAACACTCGTAAAAGTTTGACAAGTTTGGAAATTCAGCCAAGAACCAAGGGAGAAACAATTCTCACCTAAATAACTTTTTAAATCGAAGACCAAAAGATTTTTTACAAAACGACTAACTATTTGGACAAAATGATGCGATTTCTCGAGCATGGAATGTTCGGGAAATTACTCGAAGGAATGGACCGTCTTGAATACTTTAAGGAACCGAAGTTATTTAAGAACTCGTAAAAGTTGGCAAGTTCGGAAGTTCGTCCAAGAACCAAGAGAGAAACAATTCTCACGTAAATAAGTTTTAAATTCAAAGACCAAAAGTTGTTTACAAAATGACAAACTATTTGGACCAGATTATGCTAATGTTTTGAAAATTGCATGAAGGAATGGATCGTCTTGAATACTTTAAGAAACCGATGTTATAAAAGAAATCGTAAAAGTTGACAAGTTCGGAAGCTCGGCCGAGAACCAATAGACAAATAAATCTCACATAAATAAGTTTTTAAATCAAAGACCGAAAGTTTTTTTTACAAAATGACAAGCTATTTGGACGAAAAGATGCGATTTCTCGAGCATAGAATGTTCGAAAAATTGCTCGAAGGAATGGATCATCATGATACTTTAAGGTATCGAAGTTATAAAAGAACTCGTAAAAGTTTGACAAGTTCGGCAGTTCATCCAAGAACCAAGAGAGAATCATTTCTCACGTAAATAAGTTTCAATTTCAAAGACCAAAAGTTGTTTACAAAACCACAAACTATTTGGACCAAATGATGCGATTCTCCGAGCATGGAATGTTCAGAAAATTGCTCGAAGGAATGGATCGTCTTTAATACTTTAAGAAACCGAAGTTACAAAAGAACTCACAAAAGTTTTACAAGTTCGGATGTTCGTCCAAGAACCAAAAGAGAAACAATTCTCACGTAAATAAATTTTTAATTCAGAGACCAACAGTTGTATACAAAATTAAAAACTATTTGAACCAACTAATGTGATTGTTTAGAAAATTGCTTGACGGAATGGATCATCTTGAAAACTTTAAGGAACTTAAGTTATAAAATAACTCGTAAAAGTTTAACAAGTTTGAAAGTTCGGCCAAGAACCGATAGACAAATGATTCTCACGTAAATAAGTTTTTAAATCAAAGACCAAAAGCTGTTTACTAAATGTCAAACTATTTGGACCAAATGATGCGATTTCCCGAGCATGGAATGTTTGGAAAATTTCTTTAAGGAATGGATCATCTTGAATAATTTAAGGAACCGAAGTTATCAAAGAACTCGTAAATGTTTGAAAAGTTCGGAAGTTCGTCCAAGAACCAACAGAGAAACAATTCTCAGGTGAATAAGTTTTTAATTCAAAGACCAAAAGTTGTTTACAAAATAACAAACTATTTTGGACCAAATTATGTGAATGTTCTAAAAATTGCTCGATAAAATGGATCGTCTCGAATGCTCTAAGGGGACCGATGTTATAGAAACACTCGTAAAAGTTTGACAAGTTTGGAAATTCAGCCAAGAACCAAGGGAGAAACAATTCTCACCTAAATAACTTTTTAAATCGAAGACCAAAAGATTTTTTACAAAACGACTAACTATTTGGAAAAAATGATGCGATTTCTCGAGCATGGAATGTTCGGGAAATTACTCGAAGGAATGGACCGTCTTGAATACTTTAAGGAACCGAAGTTATTTAAGAACTCGTAAAAGTTGGCAAGTTCGGAAGTTCGTCCAAGAACCAAGAGAGAAACAATTCTCACGTAAATAAGTTTTAAATTCAAAGACCAAAAGTTGTTTACAAAATGACAAACTATTTGGACCAGATTAAGCTAATGTTTTGAAAATTGCATGAAGGAATGGATCGTCTTGAATACTTTAAGAAACCGATGTTATAAAAGAAATCGTAAAAGTTGACAAGTTCGGAAGCTCGGCCGAGAACCAATAGACAAATAAATCTCACATAAATAAGTTTTTAAATCAAAGACCGAAAGTTTTTTTTACAAAATGACAAGCTATTTGGACGAAAAGATGCGATTTCTCGAGCATAGAATGTTCGAAAAATTGCTCGAAGGAATGGATCATCACGATACTTTAAGGTATCGAAGTTATAAAAGAACTCGTAAAAGTTTGACAAGTTCGGAAGTTCATCCAAGAACCAATAGACAAACAATTCTCAGGTAAATAAGTTTTTAATTGAAAGACCAAAACTTGTTTACAAATATCATAAACTATTTAGACCATATGACGCGATTCCCCGAGCATGGAATGTTTGGAAAATTGCTTTAAGGAATGGATCATCTTGAATACTTTAAGGAACCGAAGTTATTCAAGAACTCGTACAAGTTTGACAAGTTTGGAAGTTTGGAAGTTTGTCCAAAAACCAAGAGAGAATCAATTCTCACGTAAATAAGTTTCAATTTCAAAGACCAAAAGTTGTTTACAAAACCACAAACTATTTGGACCAAATGATGCGATTCTCCGAGCATGGAATGTTCAGAAAATTGCTCGAAGGAATGGATCGTCTTTAATACTTTAAGAAACCGAAGTTACAAAAGAACTCACAAAAGTTTTACAAGTTCGGATGTTCGTCCAAGAACCAAAAGAGAAACAATTCTCACGTAAATAAATTTTTAATTCAGAGACCAACAGTTGTATACAAAATTAAAAACTATTTGAACCAACTGATGTGATTGTTTAGAAAATTGCTTGACGGAATGGATCATCTTGAAAACTTTAAGGAACTGAAGTTATAAAATAACTCGTAAAAGTTTAACAAGTTTGAAAGTTCGGCCAAGAACCGATAGACAAATGATTCTCACGTAAATAAGTTTTTAAATCAAAGACCAAAAGCTGTTTACTAAATGTCAAACTATTTGGACCAAATGATGCGATTTCCCGAGCATGGAATGTTTGGAAAATTTCTTGAAGGAATGGATCATCTTGAATAATTTAAGGAACCGAAGTTATCAAAGAACTCGTAAATGTTTGAAAAGTTCGGAAGTTCGTCCAAGAACCAACAGAGAAACAATTCTCAGGTGAATAAGTTTTTAATTCAAAGACCAAAAGTTGTTTACAAAATAACAAACTATTTTGGACCAAATTATGCGAATGTTCTGAAAATTGCTCGATAAAATGGATCGTCTCGAATGCTCTAAGGGACCGATGTTATAGAAACACTCGTAAAAGTTTGACAAGTTTGGAAATTCAGCCAAGAACCAAGGGAGAAACAATTCTCACCTAAATAACTTTTTAAATCGAAGACCAAAAGATTTTTTACAAAACGACTAACTATTTGGACAAAATGATGCGATTTCTCGAGCATGGAATGTTCGGGAAATTACTCGAAGGAATGGACCGTCTTGAATACTTTAAGGAACCGAAGTTATTTAAGAACTCGTAAAAGTTGGCAAGTTCGGAAGTTCGTCCAAGAACCAAGAGAGAAACAATTCTCACGTAAATAAGTTTTAAATTCAAAGACCAAAAGTTGTTTACAAAATGACAAACTATTTGGACCAGATTATGCTAATGTTTTGAAAATTGCATGAAGGAATGGATCGTCTTGAATACTTTAAGAAACCGATGTTATAAAAGAAATCGTAAAAGTTGACAAGTTCGGAAGCTCGGCCGAGAACCAATAGACAAATAAATCTCACATAAATAAGTTTTTAAATCAAAGACCGAAAGTTTTTTTTACAAAATGACAAGCTATTTGGACGAAAAGATGCGATTTCTCGAGCATAGAATGTTCGAAAAATTGCTCGAAGGAATGGATCATCATGATACTTTAAGGTATCGAAGTTATTAAAGAACTCGTAAAAGTTTGACAAGTTCGGCAGTTCATCCAAGAACCAAGAGAGAATCAATTCTCACGTAAATAAGTTTCAATTTCAAAGACCAAAAGTTGTTTACAAAACCACAAACTATTTGGACCAAATGATGCGATTCTCCGAGCATGGAATGTTCAGAAAATTGCTCGAAGGAATGGATCGTCTTTAATACTTTAAGAAACCGAAGTTATAAAAGAACTCACAAAAGTTTTACAAGTTCGGATGTTCGTCCAAGAACCAAAAGAGAAACAATTCTCACGTAAATAAGTTTTTAATTCAGAGACCAACAGTTGTATACAAAATTAAAAACTATTTGAACCAACTGATGTGATTGTTTAGAAAATTGCTTGACGGAATGGATCATCTTGAAAACTTTAAGGAACTGAAGTTATAAAATAACTCGTAAAAGTTTAACAAGTTTGGAAGTTCGGCCAAGAACCGATAGACAAATGATTCTCACGTAAATAAGTTTTTAAATCAAAGACCAAAAGCTGTTTACTAAATGTCAAACTATTTGGACCAAATGATGCGATTTCCCGAGCATGGAATGTTTGGAAAATTTCTTGAAGGAATGGATCATCTTGAATAATTTAAGGAACCGAAGTTATCAAAGAACTCGTAAATGTTTGAAAAGTTCGGAAGTTCGTCCAAGAACCAACAGAGAAACAATTCTCAGGTGAATAAGTTTTTAATTCAAAGACCAAAAGTTGTTTACAAAATAACAAACTATTTTGGACCAAATTATGCGAATGTTCTGAAAATTGCTCGATAAAATGGATCGTCTCGAATGCTCTAAGGGACCGATGTTATAGAAACACTCGTAAAAGTTTGACAAGTTTGGAAATTCAGCCAAGAACCAAGGGAGAAACAATTCTCACCTAAATAACTTTTTAAATCGAAGACCAAAAGATTTTTTACAAAACGACTAACTATTTGGACAAAATGATGCGATTTCTCGAGCATGGAATGTTCGGGAAATTACTCGAAGGAATGGACCGTCTTGAATACTTTAAGGAACCGAAGTTATTTAAGAACTCGTAAAAGTTGGCAAGTTCGGAAGTTCGTGCAAGAACCAAGAGAGAAACAATTCTCACGTAAATAAGTTTTAAATTCAAAGACCAAAAGTTGTTTACAAAATGACAAACTATTTGGACCAGATTATGCTAATGTTCTGAAAATTGCATGAAGGAATGGATCGTCTTGAATACTTTAAGAAACCGATGTTATAAAAGAAATCGTAAAAGTTGACAAGTTCGGAAGCTCGGCCGAGAACCAATAGACAAATAAATCTCACATAAAAAAGTTTTTAAATCAAAGACCGAAAGTTTTTTTTACAAAATGACAAGCTATTTGGACGAAAAGATGCGATTTCTCGAGCATAGAATGTTCGAAAAATTGCTCGAAGGAATGGATCATCATGATACTTTAAGGTATCGAAGTTATTAAAGAACTCGTAAAAGTTTGACAAGTTCGGCAGTTCATCCAAGAACCAAGAGAGAATCAATTCTCACGTAAATAAGTTTCAATTTCAAAGACCAAAAGTTGTTTACAAAACCACAAACTATTTGGACCAAATGATGCGATTCTCCGAGCATGGAATGTTCAGAAAATTGCTCGAAGGAATGGATCGTCTTTAATACTTTAAGAAACCGAAGTTATAAAAGAACTCACAAAAGTTTTACAAGTTCGGATGTTCGTCCAAGAACCAAAAGAGAAACAATTCTCACGTAAATAAGTTTTTAATTCAGAGACCAACAGTTGTATACAAAATTAAAAACTATTTGAACCAACTGATGTGATTGTTTAGAAAATTGCTTGACGGAATGGATCATCTTGAAAACTTTAAGGAACTGAAGTTATAAAATAACTCGTAAAAGTTTAACAAGTTTGGAAGTTCGGCCAAGAACCGATAGACAAATGATTCTCACGTAAATAAGTTTTTAAATCAAAGACCAAAAGCTGTTTACTAAATGTCAAACTATTTGGACCAAATGATGCGATTTCCCGAGCATGGAATGTTTGGAAAATTTCTTGAAGGAATGGATCATCTTGAATAATTTAAGGAACCGAAGTTATCAAAGAACTCGTAAATGTTTGAAAAGTTCGGAAGTTCGTCCAAGAACCAACAGAGAAACAATTCTCAGGTGAATAAGTTTTTAATTCAAAGACCAAAAGTTGTTTACAAAATAACAAACTATTTTGGACCAAATTATGCGAATGTTCTGAAAATTGCTCGATAAAATGGATCGTCTCGAATGCTCTAAGGGACCGATGTTATAGAAACACTCGTAAAAGTTTGACAAGTTTGGAAATTCAGCCAAGAACCAAGGGAGAAACAATTCTCACCTAAATAACTTTTTAAATCGAAGACCAAAAGATTTTTTACAAAACGACTAACTATTTGGACAAAATGATGCGATTTCTCGAGCATGGAATGTTCGGGAAATTACTCGAAGGAATGGACCGTCTTGAATACTTTAAGGAACCGGAGTTATTTAAGAACTCGTAAAAGTTGGCAAGTTCGGAAGTTCGTGCAAGAACCAAGAGAGAAACAATTCTCACGTAAATAAGTTTTAAATTCAAAGACCAAAAGTTGTTTACAAAATGACAAACTATTTGGACCAGATTATGCTAATGTTCTGAAAATTGCATGAAGGAATGGATCGTCTTGAATACTTTAAGAAACCGATGTTATAAAAGAAATCGTAAAAGTTGACAAGTTCGGAAGCTCGGCCGAGAACCAATAGACAAATAAATCTCACATAAAAAAGTTTTTAAATCAAAGACCGAAAGTTTTTTTTACAAAATGACAAGCTATTTGGACGAAAAGATGCGATTTCTCGAGCATAGAATGTTCGAAAAATTGCTCGAAGGAATGGATCATCATGATACTTTAAGGTATCGAAGTTATTAAAGAACTCGTAAAAGTTTGACAAGTTCGGCAGTTCATCCAAGAACCAAGAGAGAATCAATTCTCACGTAAATAAGTTTCAATTTCAAAGACCAAAAGTTGTTTACAAAACCACAAACTATTTGGACCAAATGATGCGATTCTCCGAGCATGGAATGTTCAGAAAATTGCTCGAAGGAATGGATCGTCTTTAATACTTTAAGAAACCGAAGTTATAAAAGAACTCACAAAAGTTTTACAAGTTCGGATGTTCGTCCAAGAACCAAAAGAGAAACAATTCTCACGTAAATAAGTTTTTAATTCAGAGACCAACAGTTGTATACAAAATTAAAAACTATTTGAACCAACTGATGTGATTGTTTAGAAAATTGCTTGACGGAATGGATCATCTTGAAAACTTTAAGGAACTGAAGTTATAAAATAACTCGTAAAAGTTTAACAAGTTTGGAAGTTCGGCCAAGAACCGATAGACAAATGATTCTCACGTAAATAAGTTTTTAAATCAAAGACCAAAAGCTGTTTACTAAATGTCAAACTATTTGGACCAAATGATGCGATTTCCCGAGCATGGAATGTTTGGAAAATTTCTTGAAGGAATGGATCATCTTGAATAATTTAAGGAACCGAAGTTATCAAAGAACTCGTAAATGTTTGAAAAGTTCGGAAGTTCGTCCAAGAACCAACAGAGAAACAATTCTCAGGTGAATAAGTTTTTAATTCAAAGACCAAAAGTTGTTTACAAAATAACAAACTATTTTGGACCAAATTATGCGAATGTTCTGAAAATTGCTCGATAAAATGGATCGTCTCGAATGCTCTAAGGGACCGATGTTATAGAAACACTCGTAAAAGTTTGACAAGTTTGGAAATTCAGCCAAGAACCAAGGGAGAAACAATTCTCACCTAAATAACTTTTTAAATCGAAGACCAAAAGATTTTTTACAAAACGACTAACTATTTGGACAAAATGATGCGATTTCTCGAGCATGGAATGTTCGGGAAATTACTCGAAGGAATGGACCGTCTTGAATACTTTAAGGAACCGAAGTTATTTAAGAACTCGTAAAAGTTGGCAAGTTCGGAAGTTCGTGCAAGAACCAAGAGAGAAACAATTCTCACGTAAATAAGTTTTAAATTCAAAGACCAAAAGTTGTTACAAAATGACAAACTATTTGGACCAGATTATGCTAATGTTCTGAAAATTGCATGAAGGAATGGATCGTCTTGAATACTTTAAGAAACCGATGTTATAAAAGAAATCGTAAAAGTTGACAAGTTCGGAAGCTCGGCCGAGAACCAATAGACAAATAAATCTCACATAAAAAAGTTTTTAAATCAAAGACCGAAAGTTTTTTTTACAAAATGACAAGCTATTTGGACGAAAAGATGCGATTTCTCGAGCATAGAATGTTCGAAAAATTGCTCGAAGGAATGGATCATCATGATACTTTAAGGTATCGAAGTTATTAAAGAACTCGTAAAAGTTTGACAAGTTCGGCAGTTCATCCAAGAACCAAGAGAGAATCAATTCTCACGTAAATAAGTTTCAATTTCAAAGACCAAAAGTTGTTTACAAAACCACAAACTATTTGGACCAAATGATGCGATTCTCCGAGCATGGAATGTTCAGAAAATTGCTCGAAGGAATGGATCGTCTTTAATACTTTAAGAAACCGAAGTTATAAAAGAACTCACAAAAGTTTTACAAGTTCGGATGTTCGTCCAAGAACCAAAAGAGAAACAATTCTCACGTAAATAAGTTTTTAATTCAGAGACCAACAGTTGTATACAAAATTAAAAACTATTTGAACCAACTGATGTGATTGTTTAGAAAATTGCTTGACGGAATGGATCATCTTGAAAACTTTAAGGAACTGAAGTTATAAAATAACTCGTAAAAGTTTAACAAGTTTGGAAGTTCGGCCAAGAACCGATAGACAAATGATTCTCACGTAAATAAGTTTTTAAATCAAAGACCAAAAGCTGTTTACTAAATGTCAAACTATTTGGACCAAATGATGCGATTTCCCGAGCATGGAATGTTTGGAAAATTTCTTGAAGGAATGGATCATCTTGAATAATTTAAGGAACCGAAGTTATCAAAGAACTCGTAAATGTTTGAAAAGTTCGGAAGTTCGTCCAAGAACCAACAGAGAAACAATTCTCAGGTGAATAAGTTTTTAATTCAAAGACCAAAAGTTGTTTACAAAATAACAAACTATTTTGGACCAAATTATGCGAATGTTCTGAAAATTGCTCGATAAAATGGATCGTCTCGAATGCTCTAAGGGACCGATGTTATAGAAACACTCGTAAAAGTTTGACAAGTTTGGAAATTCAGCCAAGAACCAAGGGAGAAACAATTCTCACCTAAATAACTTTTTAAATCGAAGACCAAAAGATTTTTTACAAAACGACTAACTATTTGGACAAAATGATGCGATTTCTCGAGCATGGAATGTTCGGGAAATTACTCGAAGGAATGGACCGTCTTGAATACTTTAAGGAACCGAAGTTATTTAAGAACTCGTAAAAGTTGGCAAGTTCGGAAGTTCGTGCAAGAACCAAGAGAGAAACAATTCTCACGTAAATAAGTTTTAAATTCAAAGACCAAAAGTTGTTTACAAAATGACAAACTATTTGGACCAGATTATGCTAATGTTCTGAAAATTGCATGAAGGAATGGATTGTCTTGAATACTTTAAGAAACCGATGTTATAAAAGAAATCGTAAAAGTTGACAAGTTCGGAAGCTCGGCCGAGAACCAATAGACAAATAAATCTCACATAAAAAAGTTTTTAAATCAAAGACCGAAAGTTTTTTTTACAAAATGACAAGCTATTTGGACGAAAAGATGCGATTTCTCGAGCATAGAATGTTCGAAAAATTGCTCGAAGGAATGGATCATCATGATACTTTAAGGTATCGAAGTTATTAAAGAACTCGTAAAAGTTTGACAAGTTCGGCAGTTCATCCAAGAACCAAGAGAGAATCAATTCTCACGTAAATAAGTTTCAATTTCAAAGACCAAAAGTTGTTTACAAAACCACAAACTATTTGGACCAAATGATGCGATTCTCCGAGCATGGAATGTTCAGAAAATTGCTCGAAGGAATGGATCGTCTTTAATACTTTAAGAAACCGAAGTTATAAAAGAACTCACAAAAGTTTTACAAGTTCGGATGTTCGTCCAAGAACCAAAAGAGAAACAATTCTCACGTAAATAAGTTTTTAATTCAGAGACCAACAGTTGTATACAAAATTAAAAACTATTTGAACCAACTGATGTGATTGTTTAGAAAATTGCTTGACGGAATGGATCATCTTGAAAACTTTAAGGAACTGAAGTTATAAAATAACTCGTAAAAGTTTAACAAGTTTGGAAGTTCGGCCAAGAACCGATAGACAAATGATTCTCACGTAAATAAGTTTTTAAATCAAAGACCAAAAGCTGTTTACTAAATGTCAAACTATTTGGACCAAATGATGCGATTTCCCGAGCATGGAATGTTTGGAAAATTTCTTGAAGGAATGGATCATCTTGAATAATTTAAGGAACCGAAGTTATCAAAGAACTCGTAAATGTTTGAAAAGTTCGGAAGTTCGTCCAAGAACCAACAGAGAAACAATTCTCAGGTGAATAAGTTTTTAATTCAAAGACCAAAAGTTGTTTACAAAATAACAAACTATTTTGGACCAAATTATGCGAATGTTCTGAAAATTGCTCGATAAAATGGATCGTCTCGAATGCTCTAAGGGACCGATGTTATAGAAACACTCGTAAAAGTTTGACAAGTTTGGAAATTCAGCCAAGAACCAAGGGAGAAACAATTCTCACCTAAATAACTTTTTAAATCGAAGACCAAAAGATTTTTTACAAAACGACTAACTATTTGGACAAAATGATGCGATTTCTCGAGCATGGAATGTTCGGGAAATTACTCGAAGGAATGGACCGTCTTGAATACTTTAAGGAACCGGAGTTATTTAAGAACTCGTAAAAGTTGGCAAGTTCGGAAGTTCGTGCAAGAACCAAGAGAGAAACAATTCTCACGTAAATAAGTTTTAAATTCAAAGACCAAAAGTTGTTTACAAAATGACAAACTATTTGGACCAGATTATGCTAATGTTCTGAAAATTGCATGAAGGAATGGATCGTCTTGAATACTTTAAGAAACCGATGTTATAAAAGAAATCGTAAAAGTTGACAAGTTCGGAAGCTCGGCCGAGAACCAATAGACAAATAAATCTCACATAAAAAAGTTTTTAAATCAAAGACCGAAAGTTTTTTTTACAAAATGACAAGCTATTTGGACGAAAAGATGCGATTTCTCGAGCATAGAATGTTCGAAAAATTGCTCGAAGGAATGGATCATCATGATACTTTAAGGTATCGAAGTTATTAAAGAACTCGTAAAAGTTTGACAAGTTCGGCAGTTCATCCAAGAACCAAGAGAGAATCAATTCTCACGTAAATAAGTTTCAATTTCAAAGACCAAAAGTTGTTTACAAAACCACAAACTATTTGGACCAAATGATGCGATTCTCCGAGCATGGAATGTTCAGAAAATTGCTCGAAGGAATGGATCGTCTTTAATACTTTAAGAAACCGAAGTTATAAAAGAACTCACAAAAGTTTTACAAGTTCGGATGTTCGTCCAAGAACCAAAAGAGAAACAATTCTCACGTAAATAAGTTTTTAATTCAGAGACCAACAGTTGTATACAAAATTAAAAACTATTTGAACCAACTGATGTGATTGTTTAGAAAATTGCTTGACGGAATGGATCATCTTGAAAACTTTAAGGAACTGAAGTTATAAAATAACTCGTAAAAGTTTAACAAGTTTGGAAGTTCGGCCAAGAACCGATAGACAAATGATTCTCACGTAAATAAGTTTTTAAATCAAAGACCAAAAGCTGTTTACTAAATGTCAAACTATTTGGACCAAATGATGCGATTTCCCGAGCATGGAATGTTTGGAAAATTTCTTGAAGGAATGGATCATCTTGAATAATTTAAGGAACCGAAGTTATCAAAGAACTCGTAAATGTTTGAAAAGTTCGGAAGTTCGTCCAAGAACCAACAGAGAAACAATTCTCAGGTGAATAAGTTTTTAATTCAAAGACCAAAAGTTGTTTACAAAATAACAAACTATTTTGGACCAAATTATGCGAATGTTCTGAAAATTGCTCGATAAAATGGATCGTCTCGAATGCTCTAAGGGACCGATGTTATAGAAACACTCGTAAAAGTTTGACAAGTTTGGAAATTCAGCCAAGAACCAAGGGAGAAACAATTCTCACCTAAATAACTTTTTAAATCGAAGACCAAAAGATTTTTTACAAAACGACTAACTATTTGGACAAAATGATGCGATTTCTCGAGCATGGAATGTTCGGGAAATTACTCGAAGGAATGGACCGTCTTGAATACTTTAAGGAACCGAAGTTATTTAAGAACTCGTAAAAGTTGGCAAGTTCGGAAGTTCGTGCAAGAACCAAGAGAGAAACAATTCTCACGTAAATAAGTTTTAAATTCAAAGACCAAAAGTTGTTTACAAAATGACAAACTATTTGGACCAGATTATGCTAATGTTCTGAAAATTGCATGAAGGAATGGATTGTCTTGAATACTTTAAGAAACCGATGTTATAAAAGAAATCGTAAAAGTTGACAAGTTCGGAAGCTCGGCCGAGAACCAATAGACAAATAAATCTCACATAAAAAAGTTTTTAAATCAAAGACCGAAAGTTTTTTTTACAAAATGACAAGCTATTTGGACGAAAAGATGCGATTTCTCGAGCATAGAATGTTCGAAAAATTGCTCGAAGGAATGGATCATCATGATACTTTAAGGTATCGAAGTTATTAAAGAACTCGTAAAAGTTTGACAAGTTCGGCAGTTCATCCAAGAACCAAGAGAGAATCAATTCTCACGTAAATAAGTTTCAATTTCAAAGACCAAAAGTTGTTTACAAAACCACAAACTATTTGGACCAAATGATGCGATTCTCCGAGCATGGAATGTTCAGAAAATTGCTCGAAGGAATGGATCGTCTTTAATACTTTAAGAAACCGAAGTTATAAAAGAACTCACAAAAGTTTTACAAGTTCGGATGTTCGTCCAAGAACCAAAAGAGAAACAATTCTCACGTAAATAAGTTTTTAATTCAGAGACCAACAGTTGTATACAAAATTAAAAACTATTTGAACCAACTGATGTGATTGTTTAGAAAATTGCTTGACGGAATGGATCATCTTGAAAACTTTAAGGAACTGAAGTTATAAAATAACTCGTAAAAGTTTAACAAGTTTGGAAGTTCGGCCAAGAACCGATAGACAAATGATTCTCACGTAAATAAGTTTTTAAATCAAAGACCAAAAGCTGTTTACTAAATGTCAAACTATTTGGACCAAATGATGCGATTTCCCGAGCATGGAATGTTTGGAAAATTTCTTGAAGGAATGGATCATCTTGAATAATTTAAGGAACCGAAGTTATCAAAGAACTCGTAAATGTTTGAAAAGTTCGGAAGTTCGTCCAAGAACCAACAGAGAAACAATTCTCAGGTGAATAAGTTTTTAATTCAAAGACCAAAAGTTGTTTACAAAATAACAAACTATTTTGGACCAAATTATGCGAATGTTCTGAAAATTGCTCGATAAAATGGATCGTCTCGAATGCTCTAAGGGACCGATGTTATAGAAACACTCGTAAAAGTTTGACAAGTTTGGAAATTCAGCCAAGAACCAAGGGAGAAACAATTCTCACCTAAATAACTTTTTAAATCGAAGACCAAAAGATTTTTTACAAAACGACTAACTATTTGGACAAAATGATGCGATTTCTCGAGCATGGAATGTTCGGGAAATTACTCGAAGGAATGGACCGTCTTGAATACTTTAAGGAACCGGAGTTATTTAAGAACTCGTAAAAGTTGGCAAGTTCGGAAGTTCGTGCAAGAACCAAGAGAGAAACAATTCTCACGTAAATAAGTTTTAAATTCAAAGACCAAAAGTTGTTTACAAAATGACAAACTATTTGGACCAGATTATGCTAATGTTCTGAAAATTGCATGAAGGAATGGATCGTCTTGAATACTTTAAGAAACCGATGTTATAAAAGAAATCGTAAAAGTTGACAAGTTCGGAAGCTCGGCCGAGAACCAATAGACAAATAAATCTCACATAAAAAAGTTTTTAAATCAAAGACCGAAAGTTTTTTTTACAAAATGACAAGCTATTTGGACGAAAAGATGCGATTTCTCGAGCATAGAATGTTCGAAAAATTGCTCGAAGGAATGGATCATCATGATACTTTAAGGTATCGAAGTTATTAAAGAACTCGTAAAAGTTTGACAAGTTCGGCAGTTCATCCAAGAACCAAGAGAGAATCAATTCTCACGTAAATAAGTTTCAATTTCAAAGACCAAAAGTTGTTTACAAAACCACAAACTATTTGGACCAAATGATGCGATTCTCCGAGCATGGAATGTTCAGAAAATTGCTCGAAGGAATGGATCGTCTTTAATACTTTAAGAAACCGAAGTTATAAAAGAACTCACAAAAGTTTTACAAGTTCGGATGTTCGTCCAAGAACCAAAAGAGAAACAATTCTCACGTAAATAAGTTTTTAATTCAGAGACCAACAGTTGTATACAAAATTAAAAACTATTTGAACCAACTGATGTGATTGTTTAGAAAATTGCTTGACGGAATGGATCATCTTGAAAACTTTAAGGAACTGAAGTTATAAAATAACTCGTAAAAGTTTAACAAGTTTGGAAGTTCGGCCAAGAACCGATAGACAAATGATTCTCACGTAAATAAGTTTTTAAATCAAAGACCAAAAGCTGTTTACTAAATGTCAAACTATTTGGACCAAATGATGCGATTTCCCGAGCATGGAATGTTTGGAAAATTTCTTGAAGGAATGGATCATCTTGAATAATTTAAGGAACCGAAGTTATCAAAGAACTCGTAAATGTTTGAAAAGTTCGGAAGTTCGTCCAAGAACCAACAGAGAAACAATTCTCAGGTGAATAAGTTTTTAATTCAAAGACCAAAAGTTGTTTACAAAATAACAAACTATTTTGGACCAAATTATGCGAATGTTCTGAAAATTGCTCGATAAAATGGATCGTCTCGAATGCTCTAAGGGACCGATGTTATAGAAACACTCGTAAAAGTTTGACAAGTTTGGAAATTCAGCCAAGAACCAAGGGAGAAACAATTCTCACCTAAATAACTTTTTAAATCGAAGACCAAAAGATTTTTTACAAAACGACTAACTATTTGGACAAAATGATGCGATTTCTCGAGCATGGAATGTTCGGGAAATTACTCGAAGGAATGGACCGTCTTGAATACTTTAAGGAACCGGAGTTATTTAAGAACTCGTAAAAGTTGGCAAGTTCGGAAGTTCGTGCAAGAACCAAGAGAGAAACAATTCTCACGTAAATAAGTTTTAAATTCAAAGACCAAAAGTTGTTTACAAAATGACAAACTATTTGGACCAGATTATGCTAATGTTCTGAAAATTGCATGAAGGAATGGATCGTCTTGAATACTTTAAGAAACCGATGTTATAAAAGAAATCGTAAAAGTTGACAAGTTCGGAAGCTCGGCCGAGAACCAATAGACAAATAAATCTCACATAAAAAAGTTTTTAAATCAAAGACCGAAAGTTTTTTTTACAAAATGACAAGCTATTTGGACGAAAAGATGCGATTTCTCGAGCATAGAATGTTCGAAAAATTGCTCGAAGGAATGGATCATCATGATACTTTAAGGTATCGAAGTTATTAAAGAACTCGTAAAAGTTTGACAAGTTCGGCAGTTCATCCAAGAACCAAGAGAGAATCAATTCTCACGTAAATAAGTTTCAATTTCAAAGACCAAAAGTTGTTTACAAAACCACAAACTATTTGGACCAAATGATGCGATTCTCCGAGCATGGAATGTTCAGAAAATTGCTCGAAGGAATGGATCGTCTTTAATACTTTAAGAAACCGAAGTTATAAAAGAACTCACAAAAGTTTTACAAGTTCGGATGTTCGTCCAAGAACCAAAAGAGAAACAATTCTCACGTAAATAAGTTTTTAATTCAGAGACCAACAGTTGTATACAAAATTAAAAACTATTTGAACCAACTGATGTGATTGTTTAGAAAATTGCTTGACGGAATGGATCATCTTGAAAACTTTAAGGAACTGAAGTTATAAAATAACTCGTAAAAGTTTAACAAGTTTGGAAGTTCGGCCAAGAACCGATAGACAAATGATTCTCACGTAAATAAGTTTTTAAATCAAAGACCAAAAGCTGTTTACTAAATGTCAAACTATTTGGACCAAATGATGCGATTTCCCGAGCATGGAATGTTTGGAAAATTTCTTGAAGGAATGGATCATCTTGAATAATTTAAGGAACCGAAGTTATCAAAGAACTCGTAAATGTTTGAAAAGTTCGGAAGTTCGTCCAAGAACCAACAGAGAAACAATTCTCAGGTGAATAAGTTTTTAATTCAAAGACCAAAAGTTGTTTACAAAATAACAAACTATTTTGGACCAAATTATGCGAATGTTCTGAAAATTGCTCGATAAAATGGATCGTCTCGAATGCTCTAAGGGACCGATGTTATAGAAACACTCGTAAAAGTTTGACAAGTTTGGAAATTCAGCCAAGAACCAAGGGAGAAACAATTCTCACCTAAATAACTTTTTAAATCGAAGACCAAAAGATTTTTTACAAAACGACTAACTATTTGGACAAAATGATGCGATTTCTCGAGCATGGAATGTTCGGGAAATTACTCGAAGGAATGGACCGTCTTGAATACTTTAAGGAACCGGAGTTATTTAAGAACTCGTAAAAGTTGGCAAGTTCGGAAGTTCGTGCAAGAACCAAGAGAGAAACAATTCTCACGTAAATAAGTTTTAAATTCAAAGACCAAAAGTTGTTTACAAAATGACAAACTATTTGGACCAGATTATGCTAATGTTCTGAAAATTGCATGAAGGAATGGATCGTCTTGAATACTTTAAGAAACCGATGTTATAAAAGAAATCGTAAAAGTTGACAAGTTCGGAAGCTCGGCCGAGAACCAATAGACAAATAAATCTCACATAAAAAAGTTTTTAAATCAAAGACCGAAAGTTTTTTTTACAAAATGACAAGCTATTTGGACGAAAAGATGCGATTTCTCGAGCATAGAATGTTCGAAAAATTGCTCGAAGGAATGGATCATCATGATACTTTAAGGTATCGAAGTTATTAAAGAACTCGTAAAAGTTTGACAAGTTCGGCAGTTCATCCAAGAACCAAGAGAGAATCAATTCTCACGTAAATAAGTTTCAATTTCAAAGACCAAAAGTTGTTTACAAAACCACAAACTATTTGGACCAAATGATGCGATTCTCCGAGCATGGAATGTTCAGAAAATTGCTCGAAGGAATGGATCGTCTTTAATACTTTAAGAAACCGAAGTTATAAAAGAACTCACAAAAGTTTTACAAGTTCGGATGTTCGTCCAAGAACCAAAAGAGAAACAATTCTCACGTAAATAAGTTTTTAATTCAGAGACCAACAGTTGTATACAAAATTAAAAACTATTTGAACCAACTGATGTGATTGTTTAGAAAATTGCTTGACGGAATGGATCATCTTGAAAACTTTAAGGAACTGAAGTTATAAAATAACTCGTAAAAGTTTAACAAGTTTGGAAGTTCGGCCAAGAACCGATAGACAAATGATTCTCACGTAAATAAGTTTTTAAATCAAAGACCAAAAGCTGTTTACTAAATGTCAAACTATTTGGACCAAATGATGCGATTTCCCGAGCATGGAATGTTTGGAAAATTTCTTGAAGGAATGGATCATCTTGAATAATTTAAGGAACCGAAGTTATCAAAGAACTCGTAAATGTTTGAAAAGTTCGGAAGTTCGTCCAAGAACCAACAGAGAAACAATTCTCAGGTGAATAAGTTTTTAATTCAAAGACCAAAAGTTGTTTACAAAATAACAAACTATTTTGGACCAAATTATGCGAATGTTCTGAAAATTGCTCGATAAAATGGATCGTCTCGAATGCTCTAAGGGACCGATGTTATAGAAACACTCGTAAAAGTTTGACAAGTTTGGAAATTCAGCCAAGAACCAAGGGAGAAACAATTCTCACCTAAATAACTTTTTAAATCGAAGACCAAAAGATTTTTTACAAAACGACTAACTATTTGGACAAAATGATGCGATTTCTCGAGCATGGAATGTTCGGGAAATTACTCGAAGGAATGGACCGTCTTGAATACTTTAAGGAACCGGAGTTATTTAAGAACTCGTAAAAGTTGGCAAGTTCGGAAGTTCGTGCAAGAACCAAGAGAGAAACAATTCTCACGTAAATAAGTTTTAAATTCAAAGACCAAAAGTTGTTTACAAAATGACAAACTATTTGGACCAGATTATGCTAATGTTCTGAAAATTGCATGAAGGAATGGATCGTCTTGAATACTTTAAGAAACCGATGTTATAAAAGAAATCGTAAAAGTTGACAAGTTCGGAAGCTCGGCCGAGAACCAATAGACAAATAAATCTCACATAAAAAAGTTTTTAAATCAAAGACCGAAAGTTTTTTTTACAAAATGACAAGCTATTTGGACGAAAAGATGCGATTTCTCGAGCATAGAATGTTCGAAAAATTGCTCGAAGGAATGGATCATCATGATACTTTAAGGTATCGAAGTTATTAAAGAACTCGTAAAAGTTTGACAAGTTCGGCAGTTCATCCAAGAACCAAGAGAGAATCAATTCTCACGTAAATAAGTTTCAATTTCAAAGACCAAAAGTTGTTTACAAAACCACAAACTATTTGGACCAAATGATGCGATTCTCCGAGCATGGAATGTTCAGAAAATTGCTCGAAGGAATGGATCGTCTTTAATACTTTAAGAAACCGAAGTTATAAAAGAACTCACAAAAGTTTTACAAGTTCGGATGTTCGTCCAAGAACCAAAAGAGAAACAATTCTCACGTAAATAAGTTTTTAATTCAGAGACCAACAGTTGTATACAAAATTAAAAACTATTTGAACCAACTGATGTGATTGTTTAGAAAATTGCTTGACGGAATGGATCATCTTGAAAACTTTAAGGAACTGAAGTTATAAAATAACTCGTAAAAGTTTAACAAGTTTGGAAGTTCGGCCAAGAACCGATAGACAAATGATTCTCACGTAAATAAGTTTTTAAATCAAAGACCAAAAGCTGTTTACTAAATGTCAAACTATTTGGACCAAATGATGCGATTTCCCGAGCATGGAATGTTTGGAAAATTTCTTGAAGGAATGGATCATCTTGAATAATTTAAGGAACCGAAGTTATCAAAGAACTCGTAAATGTTTGAAAAGTTCGGAAGTTCGTCCAAGAACCAACAGAGAAACAATTCTCAGGTGAATAAGTTTTTAATTCAAAGACCAAAAGTTGTTTACAAAATAACAAACTATTTTGGACCAAATTATGCGAATGTTCTGAAAATTGCTCGATAAAATGGATCGTCTCGAATGCTCTAAGGGACCGATGTTATAGAAACACTCGTAAAAGTTTGACAAGTTTGGAAATTCAGCCAAGAACCAAGGGAGAAACAATTCTCACCTAAATAACTTTTTAAATCGAAGACCAAAAGATTTTTTACAAAACGACTAACTATTTGGACAAAATGATGCGATTTCTCGAGCATGGAATGTTCGGGAAATTACTCGAAGGAATGGACCGTCTTGAATACTTTAAGGAACCGAAGTTATTTAAGAACTCGTAAAAGTTGGCAAGTTCGGAAGTTCGTGCAAGAACCAAGAGAGAAACAATTCTCACGTAAATAAGTTTTAAATTCAAAGACCAAAAGTTGTTTACAAAATGACAAACTATTTGGACCAGATTATGCTAATGTTCTGAAAATTGCATGAAGGAATGGATCGTCTTGAATACTTTAAGAAACCGATGTTATAAAAGAAATCGTAAAAGTTGACAAGTTCGGAAGCTCGGCCGAGAACCAATAGACAAATAAATCTCACATAAAAAAGTTTTTAAATCAAAGACCGAAAGTTTTTTTTACAAAATGACAAGCTATTTGGACGAAAAGATGCGATTTCTCGAGCATAGAATGTTCGAAAAATTGCTCGAAGGAATGGATCATCATGATACTTTAAGGTATCGAAGTTATTAAAGAACTCGTAAAAGTTTGACAAGTTCGGCAGTTCATCCAAGAACCAAGAGAGAATCAATTCTCACGTAAATAAGTTTCAATTTCAAAGACCAAAAGTTGTTTACAAAACCACAAACTATTTGGACCAAATGATGCGATTCTCCGAGCATGGAATGTTCAGAAAATTGCTCGAAGGAATGGATCGTCTTTAATACTTTAAGAAACCGAAGTTATAAAAGAACTCACAAAAGTTTTACAAGTTCGGATGTTCGTCCAAGAACCAAAAGAGAAACAATTCTCACGTAAATAAGTTTTTAATTCAGAGACCAACAGTTGTATACAAAATTAAAAACTATTTGAACCAACTGATGTGATTGTTTAGAAAATTGCTTGACGGAATGGATCATCTTGAAAACTTTAAGGAACTGAAGTTATAAAATAACTCGTAAAAGTTTAACAAGTTTGGAAGTTCGGCCAAGAACCGATAGACAAATGATTCTCACGTAAATAAGTTTTTAAATCAAAGACCAAAAGATGTTTACTAAATGTCAAACTATTTGGACCAAATGATGCGATTTCCCGAGCATGGAATGTTTGATAAATTTCTTGAAGGAATGGATCATCTTGAATAATTTAAGGAACCGAAGTTATCAAAGAACTCGTAAATGTTTGAAAAGTTCGGAACTTCGTCCAAGAACCAACAGAGAAACAATTCTCAGGTGAATAAGTTTTTAATTCAAAGACCAAAAGTTGTTTACAAAATAACAAACTATTTTGGACCAAATTATGTGAATGTTCTGAAAATTGCTCGATAAAATGGATCGTCTCTAATGCTCTAAGGGACCGATGTTATAGAAACACTCGTAAAAGTTTGACAAGTTTGGAAATTCAGCCAAGAACCAAGGGAGAAACAATTCTCACCTAAATAACTTTTTAAATCGAAGACCAAAAGATTTTTTACAAAACGACTAACTATTTGGACAAAATGATGCGATTTCTCGAGCATGGAATGTTCGGGAAATTACTCGAAGGTCTTGAATACTTTAAGGAACTGAAGTTATTTATGAACTCGTAAAACTTTGCAAGTTCGGAAGTTCATCCAAGAACCAATAGACAAACAATTCTCAGGTAAATAAGTTTTTAATTGAAAGACCAAAACTTGTTTACAAATATCATAAACTATTTAGACCATATGATGCGATTCCCCGAGCATGGAATGTTTGGGAAATTGCTTTAAGGAATGGATCATCTTGAATACTTTAAGGAACCGAAGTTATTCAAGAACTCGTACAAGTTTGACAAGTTTGGAAGTTTGTCCAAAAACCAAGAGAGAATCAATTCTCACATAAATAAGTTTCAATTTCAAAGACCAAAAGTTGTTTACAAAACCACAAACTATTTGGACCAAATGATGCGATTCTCCGAGCATGGAATGTTCAGAAAATTGCTCGAAGGAATGGATCTTCTTTACTATTTTAAGAAACCGATGTTATAAAAGAAGTCACAAAAGTTTTACAAGTTCGGATGTTCGTCCAAAAACCAAAAGAGAAACAATTCTCACGTAAGTAAGTTTTTAATTCAGAGACCAACAGTTGTATACAAAATTAAAAACTATTTGAACCAACTGATGTGATTGTTTAGAAAATTGCTTGACGGAATGGATCATCTTGAAAACTTTAAGGAACTGAAGCTATAAAATAACTCGTAAAAGTTTAACAAGTTTGAAAGTTCGGCCAAGAACCGATAGACAAATGATTCTCACGTAAATAAGTTTTTAAATCAAAGACCAAAAGCTGTTTACTAAACGTTAAACTATTTGGACCAAATGATGCGATTTCTCGAGCATGGAATGTTTGGAAAATTTCTTGAAGGAATGGATCATGTTGAATAATTTAAGGAACCGAAGTTATCAAAGAACTCGTAAATGTTTGAAAAGTTCGGAAGTTCGTCCAAGAACCAACAGAGAAACAATTCTCAGGTGAATAAGTTTTTAATTCAAAGACCAAAAGTTGTTTACAAAATAACAAACTATTTTGGACTAAATTATGTGAATGTTCTGAAAATTGCTCGATAAAATGGATCGTCTCGGATGCTCTAAGGGACCGATGTTATAGAAACACTCGTAAAAGTTTGACAAGTTTGGAAATTCAGCCAAGAACCAAGGGAGAAACAATTCTCACCTAAATAACTTTTTAAATCTAAGACCAAAAGATTTTTTACAAAACGACTAAATATTTGGACAAAATGATGCGATTTCTCGAGCATGGAATGTTCGGGAAATTACTCGAAGGTCTTGAATACTTTAAGGAACCGAAGTTATTTATGAACTCGTAAAACTTTGCAAGTTGGGAAGTTCATCCAAGAACCAATAGACAAACAATTCTCAGGTAAATAAGTTTTTAATTGAAAGACCAAAACTTGTTTACAAATATCATAAACTATTTAGACCATATGATGCGATTCCCCGAGCATGGAATGTTTGGGAAATTGCTTTAAGGAATGGATCATCTTGAATACTTTAAGGAACCGAAGTTATTCAAGAACTCGTACAAGTTTGACAAGTTTGGAAGTTTGTCCAAAAACCAAGAGAGAATCAATTCTCACGTAAATAAGTTTCAATTTCAAAGAGCAAAAGTTGTTTACAAAACCACAAACTATTTGGACCAAATGATGCGATTCTCCGAGCATGGAATGTTCAGGAAATTGCTCGAAGGAATGGATCTTCTTTACTATTTTAAGAAACCGATGTTATAAAAGAAGTCACAAAAGTTTTACAAGTTCGGATGTTCGTCCAAGAACCAAAAGAGAAACAATTCTCACGTAAATAAGTTTTTAATTCAGAGACCAACAGTTGTATACAAAATTAAAAACTATTTGAACCAACTGATGTGATTGTTTAGAAAATTGCTTGACGGAATGGATCATCTTGAAAACTTTAAGGAACTGAAGCTATAAAATAACTCGTAAAAGTTTAACAAGTTTGAAAGTTCGGCCAAGAACCGATAGACAAATGATTCTCACGTAAATAAGTTTTTAAATCAAAGACCAAAAGCTGTTTACTAAACGTTAAACTATTTGGACCAAATGATGCGATTTCCCGAGCATGGAATGTTTGGAAAATTTCTTGAAGGAATGGATCATGTTGAATAATTTAAGGAACCGAAGTTATCAAAGAACTTGTAAATGTTTGAAAAGTTCGGAAGTTCGTCCAAGAACCAACAGAGAAACAATTCTCAGGTGAATAAGTTTTTAATTCAAAGACCAAAAGTTGTTTACAAAATAACAAACTATTTTGGACCAAATTATGTGAATGTTCTGAAAATTGCTCGATAAAATGGATCGTCTCGAATGCTCTAAGGGACCGATGTTATAGAAACACTCGTAAAAGTTTGACAAGTTTGGAAATTCAGCCAAGAACCAAGGGAGAAACAATTCTCACCTAAATAACTTTTTAAATCTAAGACCAAAAGATTTTTTACAAAACGACTAAATATTTGGACAAAATGATGCGATTTCTCGAGCATGGAATGTTCGGGAAATTACTCGAAGGAATGGACCGTCTTGAATACTTTAAGGAACCGAAGTTATTTATGAACTCGTAAAAGTTTGCAAGTTCGGAAGTTCATCCAAGAACCAATAGACAAACAATTCTCAGGTAAATAAGTTTTTAATTGAAAGACCAAAACTTGTTTACAAATATCATAAACTATTTAGACCATATGATGCGATTCCCCGAGCATGGAATGTTTGGGAAATTGCTTTAAGGAATGGATCATCTTGAATACTTTAAGGAACCGAAGTTATTCAAGAACTCGTACAAGTTTGACAAGTTTGTCCAAAAACCAAAAGAGAATCAATTCTCACGTAAATAAGTTTCAATTTCAAAGACCAAAAGTTGTTTACAAAACCACAAACTATTTGGACCAAATGATGCGATTCTCCGAGCATGGAATGTTCAGAAAATTGCTCGAAGGAATGGATCGTCTTTACTATTTTAAGAAACCGATGTTATAAAAGAAGTCACAAAAGTTTTACAAGTTCGGATGTTCGTCCAAGAACCAAAAGAGAAACAATTCTCACGTAAGTAAGTTTTTAATTCAGAGACCAACAGTTGTATACAAAATTAAAAACTATTTGAACCAACTGATGTGATTGTTTAGAAAATTGCTTGACGGAATGGATCATCTTGAAAACTTTAAGGAACTGAAGCTATAAAATAACTCGTAAAAGTTTAACAAGTTTGAAAGTTCGGCCAAGAACCGATAGACAAATGATTCTCACGTAAATAAGTTTTTCAATCAAAGACCAAAAGCTGTTTACTAAATGTCAAACTATTTGGACCAAATGATGCGATTTCCCCAGCATGGAATGTTTGATAAATTTCTTGAAGGAATGGATCATCTTGAATAATTTAAGGAACCGAAGTTATCAAAGAACTCGTAAATGTTTGAAAAGTTCGGAAGTTCGTCCAAGAACCAACAGAGAAACAATTCTCAGGTGAATAAGTTTTTAATTCAAAGACCAAAAGTTGTTTACAAAATAACAAACTATTTTGGACCAAATTATGTGAATGTTCTGAAAATTGCTCGATAAAATGGATCGTCTCTAATGCTCTAAAGGACCGATGTTATAGAAACACTCGTAAAAGTTTGACAAGTTTGGAAATTCAGCCAAGAACCAAGGGAGAAACAATTCTCACCTAAATAACTTTTTAAATCGAAGACCAAAAGATTTTTTACAAAACGACTAACTATTTGGACAAAATGATGCGATTTCTCGAGCATGGAATGTTCGGGAAATTACTCGAAGGTCTTGAATACTTTAAGGAACAGAAGTTATTTATGAACTCGTAAAACTTTGCAAGTTCGGAAGTTCATCCAAGAGCCAATAGACAAACAATTCTCAGGTAAATAAGTTTTTAATTGAAAGACCAAAACTTGTTTACAAATATCATAAACTATTTAGACCATATGATGCGATTCCCCGAGCATGGAATGTTTGGGAAATTGCTTTAAGGAATGGATCATCTTGAATACTTTAAGGAACCGAAGTTATTCAAGAACTCGTACAAGTTTGACAAGTTTGGAAGTTTGTCCAAAAACCAAGAGAGAATCAATTCTCACGTAAATAAGTTTCAATTTCAAAGACCAAAAGTTGTTTACAAAACCACAAACTATTTAGACCAAATGATGCGATTCTCCGAGCATGGAATGTTCAGAAAAATGCTCGAAGGAATGGATCTTCTTTACTATTTTAAGAAACCGATGTTATAAAAGAAGTCACAAAAGTTTTACAAGTTCGGATGTTCGTCCAAGAACCAAAAGAGAAACAATTCTCACGTAAGTAAGTTTTTAATTCAGAGACCAACAGTTGTATACAAAATTAAAAACTATTTGAACCAACTGATGTGATTGTTTAGAAAATTGCTTGACGGAATGGATCATCTAGAAAACTTTAAGGAACTGAAGCTACAAAATAACTCGTAAAAGTTTAACAAGTTTGAAAGTTCGGCCAAGAACCGATAGACAAATGATTCTCACGTAAATAAGTTTTTCAATCAAAGACCAAAAGCTGTTTACTAAACGTTAAACTATTTGGACCAAATGATGCGATTTCTCGAGCATGGAATGTTTGGAAAATTTCTTGAAGGAATGGATCATGTTGAATAATTTAAGGAACCGAAGTTATCAAAGAACTCGTAAATGTTTGAAAAGTTCGGAAGTTCGTCCAAGAACCAACAGAGAAACAATTCTCAGGTGAATAAGTTTTTAATTCAAAGACCAAAAGTTGTTTACAAAATAACAAACTATTTTGGACTAAATTATGTGAATGTTCTGAAAATTGCTCGATAAAATGGATCGTCTCGGATGCTCTAAGGGACCGATGTTATAGAAACACTCGTAAAAGTTTGACAAGTTTGGAAATTCAGCCAAGAACCAAGGGAGAAACAATTCTCACCTAAATAACTTTTTAAATCTAAGACCAAAAGATTTTTTACAAAACGACTAAATATTTGGACAAAATGATGCGATTTCTCGAGCATGGAATGTTCGGGAAATTACTCGAAGGAATGGACCGTCATGAATACTTTAAGGAACCGAAGTTATTTAAGAACTCGTAAAAGTTTGCAAGTTCGGAAGTTCATCCAAGAACCAATAGGCAAACAATTCTCAGGTAAATAAGTTTTTAATTGAAAGAACAAAACTTGTTTAAAAAAATCATAAACTATTTAGACCATATGATGCGATTCCCCGAGCATGGAATGTTTGGGAAATTGCTTTAAGGAATGGATCATCTTGAAAACTTTAAGGAACCGAAGTTATTCAAGAACTCGTACAAGTTTGACAAGTTTGGAAGTTTGTCCAAAAACCAAAAGAGAATCAATTCTCACGTAAATAAGTTTCAATTTCAAAGACCAAAAGTTGTTTACAAAACCACAAACTATTTGGACCAAATGATGCGATTCTCCGAGCATGGAATGTTCAGAAAATTGCTCGAAGGAATGGATCGTCTTTACTATTTTAAGAAACCGATGTTATAAAAGAAGTCACAAAAGTTTTACAAGTTCGGATGTTCGTCCAAGAACCAAAAGAGAAACAATTCTCACGTAAGTAAGTTTTTAATTCAGAGACCAACAGTTGTATACAAAATTAAAAACTATTTGAACCAACTGATGTGATTGTTTAGAAAATTGCTTGACGGAATGTATCATCTTGAAAACTTTAAGGAACTGAAGCTATAAAATAACTCGTAAAAGTTTAACAAGTTTGAAAGTTCGGACAAGAACCGATAGACAAATGATTCTCATGTAAATAAGTTTTTAAATCAAAGACCAAAAGCTGTTTACTAAACGTTAAACTATTTGGACCAAATGATGCGATTTCCCGAGCATGGAATGTTTGGAAAATTTCTTGAAGGAATGGATCATCTTGAATAATTTAAGGAACCGAAGTTATCAAAGAACTCGTAAATGTTTGAAAAGTTCGGAAGTTCGTCCAAGAACCAACAGAGAAACAATTCTCAGGTGAATAAGTTTTTAATTCAAAGACCAAAAGTTGTTTACAAAATAACAAACTATTTTGGACCAAATTATGTGAATGTTCTGAAAATTGCTCGATAAAATGGATCGTCTCGAATGCTCTAAGGGACCGATGTTATAGAAACACTCGTAAAAGTTTGACAAGTTTGGAAATTCAGCCAAGAACCAAGGGAGAAACAATTCTCACCTAAATAACTTTTTAAATCTAAGACCAAAAGATTTTTTACAAAACGACTAAATATTTGGACAAAATGATGCGATTTCTCGAGCATGGAATGTTCGGGAAATTACTCGAAGGAGTGGACCGTCTTGAATAATTTAAGGAACCAAAGTTATTTAAGAACTCGTAAAAGTTTGCAAGTTCGGAAGTTCATCCAAGAACCAATAGACAAACAATTCTCAGGTAAATAAGTTTTTAATTGAAAGACCAAAACTTGTTTACAAATATCATAAACTATTTAGACCATATGATGCGATTCCCCGAGCATGGAATGTTTGGGAAATTGCTTTAAGGAATGGATCATCTTGAATACTTTAAGGAACCGAAGTTATTCAAGAACTCGTACAAGTTTGACAAGTTTGAAAGTTTGTCCAAAAACCAAGAGAGAATCAATTCTCACGTAAATAAGTTTCAATTTCAAAGAGCAAAAGTTGTTTACAAAACCACAAACTATTTGGACCAAATGATGCGATTCTCCGAGCATGGAATGTTCAGAAAATTGCTCGAACGAATGGATCGCCTTTAATACTTTAAGAAACCGATGTTATAAAAGAACTCACAAAAGTTTTACAAGTTCGGATGTTCGTCCAAGAACCAAAAGAGAAACAATTCTCACGTAAGTAAGTTTTTAATTCAGAGACCAACAGTTGTATACAAAATTAAAAACTATTTGAACCAACTGATGTGATTGTTTAGAAAATTGCTTGACGGAATGGATCATCTTGAAAACTTTAAGGAACTGAAGCTATAAAATAACTCGTAAAAGTTTAACAAGTTTGAAAGTTCGGCCAAGAACCGATAGACAAATGATTCTCACGTAAATAAGTTTTTCAATCAAAGACCAAAAGCTGTTTACTAAATGTCAAACTATTTGGACCAAATGATGCGATTTCCCCAGCATGGAATGTTTGATAAATTTCTTGAAGGAATGGATCATCTTGAATAATTTAAGGAACCGAAGTTATCAAAGAACTCGTAAATGTTTGAAAAGTTCGGAAGTTCGTCCAAGAACCAACAGAGAAACAATTCTCAGGTGAATAAGTTTTTAATTCAAAGACCAAAAGTTGTTTACAAAATAACAAACTATTTTGGACCAAATTATGTGAATGTTCTGAAAATTGCTCGATAAAATGGATCGTCTCTAATGCTCTAAAGGACCGATGTTATAGAAACACTCGTAAAAGTTTGACAAGTTTGGAAATTCAGCCAAGAACCAAGGGAGAAACAATTCTCACCTAAATAACTTTTTAAATCGAAGACCAAAAGATTTTTTACAAAACGACTAACTATTTGGACAAAATGATGCGATTTCTCGAGCATGGAATGTTCGGGAAATTACTCGAAGGTCTTGAATACTTTAAGGAACAGAAGTTATTTATGAACTCGTAAAACTTTGCAAGTTCGGAAGTTCATCCAAGAGCCAATAGACAAACAATTCTCAGGTAAATAAGTTTTTAATTGAAAGACCAAAACTTGTTTACAAATATCATAAACTATTTAGACCATATGATGCGATTCCCCGAGCATGGAATGTTTGGGAAATTGCTTTAAGGAATGGATCATCTTGAATACTTTAAGGAACCGAAGTTATTCAAGAACTCGTACAAGTTTGACAAGTTTGGAAGTTTGTCCAAAAACCAAGAGAGAATCAATTCTCACGTAAATAAGTTTCAATTTCAAAGACCAAAAGTTGTTTACAAAACCACAAACTATTTGGACCAAATGATGCGATTCTCCGAGCATGGAATGTTCAGAAAAATGCTCGAAGGAATGGATCTTCTTTACTATTTTAAGAAACCGATGTTATAAAAGAAGTCACAAAAGTTTTACAAGTTCGGATGTTCGTCCAAGAACCAAAAGAGAAACAATTCTCACGTAAGTAAGTTTTTAATTCAGAGACCAACAGTTGTATACAAAATTAAAAACTATTTGAACCAACTGATGTGATTGTTTAGAAAATTGCTTGACGGAATGGATCATCTAGAAAACTTTAAGGAACTGAAGCTATAAAATAACTCGTAAAAGTTTAACAAGTTTGAAAGTTCGGCCAAGAACCGATAGACAAATGATTCTCACGTAAATAAGTTTTTCAATCAAAGACCAAAAGCTGTTTACTAAACGTTAAACTATTTGGACCAAATGATGCGATTTCCCGAGCATGGAATGTTTGGAAAATTTCTTGAAGGAATGGATCATGTTGAATAATTTAAGGAACCGAAGTTATCAAAGAACTCGTAAATGTTTGAAAAGTTCGGAAGTTCGTCCAAGAACCAACAGAGAAACAATTCTCAGGTGAATAAGTTTTTAATTCAAAGACCAAAAGTTGTTTACAAAATAACAAACTATTTTGGACTAAATTATGTGAATGTTCTGAAAATTGCTCGATAAAATGGATCGTCTCGGATGCTCTAAGGGACCGATGTTATAGAAACACTCGTAAAAGTTTGACAAGTTTGGAAATTCAGCCAAGAACCAAGGGAGAAACAATTCTCACCTAAATAACTTTTTAAATCTAAGACCAAAAGATTTTTTACAAAACGACTAAATATTTGGACAAAATGATGCGATTTCTCGAGCATGGAATGTTCGGGAAATTACTCGAAGGAATGGACCGTCATGAATACTTTAAGGAACCGAAGTTATTTAAGAACTCGTAAAAGTTTGCAAGTTCGGAAGTTCATCCAAGAACCAATAGGCAAACAATTCTCAGGTAAATAAGTTTTTAATTGAAAGAACAAAACTTGTTTAAAAAAATCATAAACTATTTAGACCATATGATGCGATTCCCCGAGCATGGAATGTTTGGGAAATTGCTTTAAGGAATGGATCATCTTGAAAACTTTAAGGAACCGAAGTTATTCAAAACTCGTACAAGTTTGACAAGTTTGGAAGTTTGTCCAAAAACCAAAAGAGAATCAATTCTCACGTAAATAAGTTTCAATTTCAAAGACCAAAAGTTGTTTACAAAACCACAAACTATTTGGACCAAATGATGCGATTCTCCGAGCATGGAATGTTCAGAAAATTGCTCGAAGGAATGGATCGTCTTTACTATTTTAAGAAACCGATGTTATAAAAGAAGTCACAAAAGTTTTACAAGTTCGGATGTTCGTCCAAGAACCAAAAGAGAAACAATTCTCACGTAAGTAAGTTTTTAATTCAGAGACCAACAGTTGTATACAAAATTAAAAACTATTTGAACCAACTGATGTGATTGTTTAGAAAATTGCTTGACGGAATGGATCATCTTGAAAACTTTAAGGAACTGAAGCTATAAAATAACTCGTAAAAGTTTAACAAGTTTGAAAGTTCGGCCAAGAACCGATAGACAAATGATTCTCATGTAAATAAGTTTTTAAATCAAAGACCAAAAGCTGTTTACTAAACGTTAAACTATTTGGACCAAATGATGCGATTTCCCGAGCATGGAATGTTTGGAAAATTTCTTGAAGGAATGGATCATCTTGAATAATTTAAGGAACCGAAGTTATCAAAGAACTCGTAAATGTTTGAAAAGTTCGGAAGTTCGTCCAAGAACCAACAGAGAAACAATTCTCAGGTGAATAAGTTTTTAATTCAAAGACCAAAAGTTGTTTACAAAATAACAAACTATTTTGGACCAAATTATGTGAATGTTCTGAAAATTGCTCGATAAAATGGATCGTCTCGAATGCTCTAAGGGACCGATGTTATAGAAACACTCGTAAAAGTTTGACAAGTTTGGAAATTCAGCCAAGAACCAAGGGAGAAACAATTCTCACCTAAATAACTTTTTAAATCTAAGACCAAAAGATTTTTTACAAAACGACTAAATATTTGGACAAAATGATGCGATTTCTCGAGCATGGAATGTTCGGGAAATTACTCGAAGGAGTGGACCGTCTTGAATACTTTAAGGAACCAAAGTTATTTAAGAACTCGTAAAAGTTTGCAAGTTCGGAAGTTCATCCAAGAACCAATAGACAAACAATTCTCAGGTAAATAAGTTTTTAATTGAAAGACCAAAACTTGTTTACAAATATCATAAACTATTTAGACCATATGATGCGATTCCCCGAGCATGGAATGTTTGGGAAATTGCTTTAAGGAATGGATCATCTTGAATACTTTAAGGAACCGAAGTTATTCAAGAACTCGTACAAGTTTGACAAGTTTGAAAGTTTGTCCAAAAACCAAGAGAGAATCAATTCTCACGTAAATAAGTTTCAATTTCAAAGAGCAAAAGTTGTTTACAAAACCACAAACTATTTGGACCAAATGATGCGATTCTCCGAGCATGGAATGTTCAGAAAATTGCTCGAACGAATGGATCGCCTTTAATACTTTAAGAAACCGATGTTATAAAAGACCTCACAAAAGTTTTACAAGTTCGGATGTTCGTCCAAGAACCAAAAGAGAAACAATTCTCACGTAAATAAGTTTTTAATTCAGAGACCAACAGTTGTATACAAAATTAAAAACTATTTGAACCAATTGATGTGATTGTTTAGAAAATTGCTTGATGGAATGGATCATCTTGAAAACTTTAAGGAACTGAAGTTATAAAATAACTCGTAAAAGTTTAACAAGTTAGAAAGTTCGGCCAAGAACCGATAGACAAATGATTCTCACGTAAATAAGTTTTTAAATCAAAGACCAAAAGCTGTTTACTAAACGTCAAACTATATGGACCAAATGATGCTATTTCCCGAGCATGGAATGTTTGGAAAATTTCTTGAAGGAATGGATCATGTTGAATAATTTAAGGAACCGAAGTTATCAAAGAACTCGTAAATGTTTGAAAAGTTTGGAAGTTCGTCCAAGAACCAACAGAGAAACAATTCTCAGGTGAATAAGTTTTTAATTCAAAGACCAAAAGTTGTTTACAAAATAACAAACTATTTTGGACCAAATTATGTGATTGTTCTGAAAATTGCTCGATAAAATGGATCGTCTCGAATGCTCTAAGGGACCGATGTTATAGAAACACTCGTAAAAGTTTGACAAGTTTGGAAATTCAGCCAAGAACCAAGGGAGAAACAATTCTCACCTAAATAACTTTTTAAATCGAAGACCAAAAGATTTTTTACAAAACGACTAACTATTTGGACAAAATGATGCGATTTCTCGAGCATGGAATGTTCGGGAAATTACTCGAAGGTCTTGAATACTTTAAGGAACCGAAGTTATTTATGAACTCGTAAAACTTTGCAAGTTCGGAAGTTCATCCAAGAACCAATAGACAAACAATTCTCAGGTAAATAAGTTTTTAATTGAAAGACCAAAACTTGTTTACAAATATCATAAACTATTTAGACCATATGATGCGATTCCCCGAGCATGGAATGTTTGGGAAATTGCTTTAAGGAATGGATCATCTTGAATACTTTAAGGAACCGAAGTTATTCAAGAACTCGTACAAGTTTGACAAGTTTGGAAGTTTGTCCAAAAACCAAGAGAGAATCAATTCTCACGTAAATAAGTTTCAATTTCAAAGACCAAAAGTTGTTTACAAAACCACAAACTATTTGGACCAAATGATGCGATTCTCCGAGCATGGAATGTTCAGGAAATTGCTCGAAGGAATGGATCTTCTTTACTATTTTAAGAAACCGATGTTATAAAAGAAGTCACAAAAGTTTTACAAGTTCGGATGTTCGTCCAAGAACCAAAAGAGAAACAATTCTCACGTAAGTAAGTTTTTAATTCAGAGACCAACAGTTGTATACAAAATTAAAAACTATTTGAACCAACTGATGTGATTGTTTAGAAAATTGCTTGACGGAATGGATCATCTTGAAAACTTTAAGGAACTGAAGCTATAAAATAACTCGTAAAAGTTTAACAAGTTTGAAAGTTCGGCCAAGAACCGATAGACAAATGATTCTCACGTAAATAAGTTTTTAAATCAAAGACCAAAAGCTGTTTACTAAACGTTAAACTATTTGGACCAAATGATGCGATTTCCCGAGCATGGAATGTTTGGAAAATTTCTTGAAGGAATGGATCATGTTGAATAATTTAAGGAACCGAAGTTATCAAAGAACTCGTAAATGTTTGAAAAGTTCGGAAGTTCGTCCAAGAACCAACAGAGAAACAATTCTCAGGTGAATAAGTTTTTAATTCAAAGACCAAAAGTTGTTTACAAAATAACAAACTATTTTGGACCAAATTATGTGAATGTTCTGAAAATTGCTCGATAAAATGGATCGTCTCGAATGCTCTAAGGGACCGATGTTATAGAAACACTCGTAAAAGTTTGACAAGTTTGGAAATTCAGCCAAGAACCAAGGGAGAAACAATTCTCACCTAAATAACTTTTTAAATCTAAGACCAAAAGATTTTTTACAAAACGACTAAATATTTGGACAAAATGATGCGATTTCTCGAGCATGGAATGTTCGGGAAATTACTCGAAGGAATGGACCGTCTTGAATACTTTAAGGAACCGAAGTTATTTATGAACTCGTAAAAGTTTGCAAGTTCGGAAGTTCATCCAAGAACCAATAGACAAACAATTCTCAGGTAAATAAGTTTTTAATTGAAAGACCAAAACTTGTTTACAAATATCATAAACTATTTAGACCATATGATGCGATTCCCCGAGCATGGAATGTTTGGGAAATTGCTTTAAGGAATGGATCATCTTGAATACTTTAAGGAACCGAAGTTATTCAAGAACTCGTACAAGTTTGACAAGTTTGGAAGTTTGTCCAAAAACCAAGAGAGAATCAATTCTCACGTAAATAAGTTTCAATTTCAAAGACCAAAAGTTGTTTACAAAACCACAAACTATTTGGACCAAATGATGCGATTCTCCGAGCATGGAATGTTCAGGAAATTGCTCGAAGGAATGGATCTTCTTTACTATTTTAAGAAACCGATGTTATAAAAGAAGTCACAAAAGTTTTACAAGTTCGGATGTTCGTCCAAGAACCAAAAGAGAAACAATTCTCACGTAAGTAAGTTTTTAATTCAGAGACCAACAGTTGTATACAAAATTAAAAACTATTTGAACCAACTGATGTGATTGTTTAGAAAATTGCTTGACGGAATGGATCATCTTGAAAACTTTAAGGAACTGAAGCTATAAAATAACTCGTAAAAGTGTAACAAGTTTGAAAGTTCGGCCAAGAACCGATAGACAAATGATTCTCACGTAAATAAGTTTTTAAATCAAAGACCAAAAGCTGTTTACTAAACGTTAAACTATTTGGACCAAATGATGCGATTTCCCGAGCATGGAATGTTTGGAAAATTTCTTGAAGGAATGGATCATGTTGAATAATTTAAGGAACCGAAGTTATCAAAGAACTTGTAAATGTTTGAAAAGTTCGGAAGTTCGTCCAAGAACCAACAGAGAAACAATTCTCAGGTGAATAAGTTTTTAATTCAAAGACCAAAAGTTGTTTACAAAATAACAAACTATTTTGGACCAAATTATGTGAATGTTCTGAAAATTGCTCGATAAAATGGATCGTCTCGAATGCTCTAAGGGACCGATGTTATAGAAACACTCGTAAAAGTTTGACAAGTTTGGAAATTCAGCCAAGAACCAAGGGAGAAACAATTCTCACCTAAATAACTTTTTAAATCTAAGACCAAAAGATTTTTTACAAAACGACTAAATATTTGGACAAAATGATGCGATTTCTCGAGCATGGAATGTTCGGGAAATTACTCGAAGGAATGGACCGTCTTGAATACTTTAAGGAACCGAAGTTATTTATGAACTCGTAAAAGTTTGCAAGTTCGGAAGTTCATCCAAGAACCAATAGACAAACAATTCTCAGGTAAATAAGTTTTTAATTGAAAGACCAAAACTTGTTTACAAATATCATAAACTATTTAGACCATATGATGCGATTCCCCGAGCATGGAATGTTTGGGAAATTGCTTTAAGGAATGGATCATCTTGAATACTTTAAGGAACCGAAGTTATTCAAGAACTCGTACAAGTTTGACAAGTTTGTCCAAAAACCAAAAGAGAATCAATTCTCACGTAAATAAGTTTCAATTTCAAAGACCAAAAGTTGTTTACAAAACCACAAACTATTTGGACCAAATGATGCGATTCTCCGAGCATGGAATGTTCAGAAAATTGCTCGAAGGAATGGATCGTCTTTACTATTTTAAGAAACCGATGTTATAAAGGAAGTCACAAAAGTTTTACAAGTTCGGATGTTCGTCCAAGAACCAAAAGAGAAACAATTCTCACGTAAGTAAGTTTTTAATTCAGAGACCAACAGTTGTATACAAAATTAAAAACTATTTGAACCAACTGATGTGATTGTTTAGAAAATTGCTTGACGGAATGGATCATCTTGAAAACTTTAAGGAACTGAAGCTATAAAATAACTCGTAAAAGTTTAACAAGTTTGAAAGTTCGGCCAAGAACCGATAGACAAATGATTCTCACGTAAATAAGTTTTTCAATCAAAGACCAAAAGCTGTTTACTAAATGTCAAACTATTTGGACCAAATGATGCGATTTCCCCAGCATGGAATGTTTGATAAATTTCTTGAAGGAATGGATCATCTTGAATAATTTAAGGAACCGAAGTTATCAAAGAACTCGTAAATGTTTGAAAAGTTCGGAAGTTCGTCCAAGAACCAACAGAGAAACAATTCTCAGGTGAATAAGTTTTTAATTCAAAGACCAAAAGTTGTTTACAAAATAACAAACTATTTTGGACCAAATTATGTGAATGTTCTGAAAATTGCTCGATAAAATGGATCGTCTCTAATGCTCTAAAGGACCGATGTTATAGAAACACTCGTAAAAGTTTGACAAGTTTGGAAATTCAGCCAAGAACCAAGGGAGAAACAATTCTCACCTAAATAACTTTTTAAATCGAAGACCAAAAGATTTTTTACAAAACGACTAACTATTTGGACAAAATGATGCGATTTCTCGAGCATGGAATGTTCGGGAAATTACTCGAAGGTCTTGAATACTTTAAGGAACAGAAGTTATTTATGAACTCGTAAAACTTTGCAAGTTCGGAAGTTCATCCAAGAGCCAATAGACAAACAATTCTCAGGTAAATAAGTTTTTAATTGAAAGACCAAAACTTGTTTACAAATATCATAAACTATTTAGACCATATGATGCGATTCCCCGAGCATGGAATGTTTGGGAAATTGCTTTAAGGAATGGATCATCTTGAATACTTTAAGGAACCGAAGTTATTCAAGAACTCGTACAAGTTTGACAAGTTTGGAAGTTTGTCCAAAAACCAAGAGAGAATCAATTCTCACGTAAATAAGTTTCAATTTCAAAGACCAAAAGTTGTTTACAAAACCACAAACTATTTGGACCAAATGATGCGATTCTCCGAGCATGGAATGTTCAGAAAAATGCTCGAAGGAATGGATCTTCTTTACTATTTTAAGAAACCGATGTTATAAAAGAAGTCACAAAAGTTTTACAAGTTCGGATGTTCGTCCAAGAACCAAAAGAGAAACAATTCTCACGTAAGTAAGTTTTTAATTCAGAGACCAACAGTTGTATACAAAATTAAAAACTATTTGAACCAACTGATGTGATTGTTTAGAAAATTGCTTGACGGAATGGATCATCTAGAAAACTTTAAGGAACTGAAGCTATAAAATAACTCGTAAAAGTTTAACAAGTTTGAAAGTTCGGCCAAGAACCGATAGACAAATGATTCTCACGTAAATAAGTTTTTCAATCAAAGACCAAAAGCTGTTTACTAAACGTCAAACTATTTGGACCAAATGATGCGATTTCTCGAGCATGGAATGTTTGGAAAATTTCTTGAAGGAATGGATCATCTTGAATAATTTAAGGAACCGAAGTTATCAAAGAACTCGTAAATGTTTGAAAAGTTCGGAAGTTCGTCCAAGAACCAACAGAGAAACAATTCTCAGGTGAATAAGTTTTTAATTCAAAGACCAAAAGTTGTTTACAAAATAACAAACTATTTTGGACCAAATTATGTGAATGTTCTGAAAATTGCTCGATAAAATGGATCGTCTCGGATGCTCTAAGGGACCGATGTTATAGAAACACTCGTAAAAGTTTGACAAGTTTGGAAATTCAGCCAAGAACCAAGGGAGAAACAATTCTCACCTAAATAACTTTTTAAATCTAAGACCAAAAGATTTTTTACAAAACGACTAACTATTTGGACAAAATGATGCGATTTCTCGAGCATGGAATGTTCGGGAAATTACTCGAAGGTCTTGAATACTTTAAGGAACAGAAGTTATTTATGAACTCGTAAAACTTTGCAAGTTCGGAAGTTCATCCAAGAGCCAATAGACAAACAATTCTCAGGTAAATAAGTTTTTAATTGAAAGACCAAAACTTGTTTACAAATATCATAAACTATTTAGACCATATGATGCGATTCCCCGAGCATGGAATGTTTGGGAAATTGCTTTAAGGAATGGATCATCTTGAATACTTTAAGGAACCGAAGTTATTCAAGAACTCGTACAAGTTTGACAAGTTTGGAAGTTTGTCCAAAAACCAAGAGAGAATCAATTCTCACGTAAATAAGTTTCAATTTCAAAGACCAAAAGTTGTTTACAAAACCACAAACTATTTGGACCAAATGATGCGATTCTCCGAGCATGGAATGTTCAGAAAAATGCTCGAAGGAATGGATCTTCTTTACTATTTTAAGAAACCGATGTTATAAAAGAAGTCACAAAAGTTTTACAAGTTCGGATGTTCGTCCAAGAACCAAAAGAGAAACAATTCTCACGTAAGTAAGTTTTTAATTCAGAGACCAACAGTTGTATACAAAATTAAAAACTATTTGAACCAACTGATGTGATTGTTTAGAAAATTGCTTGACGGAATGGATCATCTAGAAAACTTTAAGGAACTGAAGCTATAAAATAACTCGTAAAAGTTTAACAAGTTTGAAAGTTCGGCCAAGAACCGATAGACAAATGATTCTCACGTAAATAAGTTTTTCAATCAAAGACCAAAAGCTGTTTACTAAACGTTAAACTATTTGGACCAAATGATGCGATTTCCCGAGCATGGAATGTTTGGAAAATTTCTTGAAGGAATGGATCATGTTGAATAATTTAAGGAACCGAAGTTATCAAAGAACTCTTAAATGTTTGAAAAGTTCGGAAGTTCGTCCAAGAACCAACAGAGAAACAATTCTCAGGTGAATAAGTTTTTAATTCAAAGACCAAAAGTTGTTTACAAAATAACAAACTATTTTGGACTAAATTATGTGAATGTTCTGAAAATTGCTCGATAAAATGGATCGTCTCGGATGCTCTAAGGGACCGATGTTATAGAAACACTCGTAAAAGTTTGACAAGTTTGGAAATTCAGCCAAGAACCAAGGGAGAAACAATTCTCACCTAAATAACTTTTTAAATCTAAGACCAAAAGATTTTTTACAAAACGACTAAATATTTGGACAAAATGATGCGATTTCTCGAGCATGGAATGTTCGGGAAATTACTCGAAGGAATGGACCGTCATGAATACTTTAAGGAACCGAAGTTATTTAAGAACTCGTAAAAGTTTGCAAGTTCGGAAGTTCATCCAAGAACCAATAGGCAAACAATTCTCAGGTAAATAAGTTTTTAATTGAAAGAACAAAACTTGTTTAAAAAAATCATAAACTATTTAGACCATATGATGCGATTCCCCGAGCATGGAATGTTTGGGAAATTGCTTTAAGGAATGGATCATCTTGAAAACTTTAAGGAACCGAAGTTATTCAAGAACTCGTACAAGTTTGACAAGTTTGGAAGTTTGTCCAAAAACCAAAAGAGAATCAATTCTCACGTAAATAAGTTTCAATTTCAAAGACCAAAAGTTGTTTACAAAACCACAAACTATTTGGACCAAATGATGCGATTCTCCGAGCATGGAATGTTCAGAAAATTGCTCGAAGGAATGGATCTTCTTTACTATTTTAAGAAACCGATGTTATAAAAGAAGTCACAAAAGTTTTACAAGTTCGGATGTTCGTCCAAGAACCAAAAGAGAAACAATTCTCACGTAAGTAAGTTTTTAATTCAGAGACCAACAGTTGTATACAAAATTAAAAACTATTTGAACCAACTGATGTGATTGTTTAGAAAATTGCTTGACGGAATGGATCATCTTGAAAACTTTAAGGAACTGAAGCTATAAAATAACTCGTAAAAGTTTAACAAGTTTGAAAGTTCGGCCAAGAACCGATAGACAAATGATTCTCACGTAAATAAGTTTTTCAATCAAAGACCAAAAGCTGTTTACTAAATGTCAAACTATTTGGACCAAATGATGCGATTTCCCCAGCATGGAATGTTTGATAAATTTCTTGAAGGAATGGATCATCTTGAATAATTTAAGGAACCGAAGTTATCAAAGAACTCGTAAATGTTTGAAAAGTTCGGAAGTTCGTCCAAGAACCAACAGAGAAACAATTCTCAGGTGAATAAGTTTTTAATTCAAAGACCAAAAGTTGTTTACAAAATAACAAACTATTTTGGACCAAATTATGTGAATGTTCTGAAAATTGCTCGATAAAATGGATCATCTCTAATGCTCTAAAGGACCGATGTTATAGAAACACTCGTAAAAGTTTGACAAGTTTGGAAATTCAGCCAAGAACCAAGGGAGAAACAATTCTCACCTAAATAACTTTTTAAATCGAAGACCAAAAGATTTTTTACAAAACGACTAACTATTTGGACAAAATGATGCGATTTCTCGAGCATGGAATGTTCGGGAAATTACTCGAAGGTCTTGAATACTTTAAGGAACAGAAGTTATTTATGAACTCGTAAAACTTTGCAAGTTCGGAAGTTCATCCAAGAGCCAATAGACAAACAATTCTCAGGTAAATAAGTTTTTAATTGAAAGACCAAAACTTGTTTACAAATATCATAAACTATTTAGACCATATGATGCGATTCCCCGAGCATGGAATGTTTGGGAAATTGCTTTAAGGAATGGATCATCTTGAATACTTTAAGGAACCGAAGTTATTCAAGAACTCGTACAAGTTTGACAAGTTTGGAAGTTTGTCCAAAAACCAAGAGAGAATCAATTCTCACGTAAATAAGTTTCAATTTCAAAGACCAAAAGTTGTTTACAAAACCACAAACTATTTGGACCAAATGATGCGATTCTCCGAGCATGGAATGTTCAGAAAAATGCTCGAAGGAATGGATCTTCTTTACTATTTTAAGAAACCGATGTTATAAAAGAAGTCACAAAAGTTTTACAAGTTCGGATGTTCGTCCAAGAACCAAAAGAGAAACAATTCTCACGTAAGTAAGTTTTTAATTCAGAGACCAACAGTTGTATACAAAATTAAAAACTATTTGAACCAACTGATGTGATTGTTTAGAAAATTGCTTGACGGAATGGATCATCTAGAAAACTTTAAGGAACTGAAGCTATAAAATAACTCGTAAAAGTTTAACAAGTTTGAAAGTTCGGCCAAGAACCGATAGACAAATGATTCTCACGTAAATAAGTTTTTCAATCAAAGACCAAAAGCTGTTTACTAAACGTTAAACTATTTGGACCAAATGATGCGATTTCCCGAGCATGGAATGTTTGGAAAATTTCTTGAAGGAATGGATCATGTTGAATAATTTAAGGAACCGAAGTTATCAAAGAACTCTTAAATGTTTGAAAAGTTCGGAAGTTCGTCCAAGAACCAACAGAGAAACAATTCTCAGGTGAATAAGTTTTTAATTCAAAGACCAAAAGTTGTTTACAAAATAACAAACTATTTTGGACTAAATTATGTGAATGTTCTGAAAATTGCTCGATAAAATGGATCGTCTCGGATGCTCTAAGGGACCGATGTTATAGAAACACTCGTAAAAGTTTGACAAGTTTGGAAATTCAGCCAAGAACCAAGGGAGAAACAATTCTCACCTAAATAACTTTTTAAATCTAAGACCAAAAGATTTTTTACAAAACGACTAAATATTTGGACAAAATGATGCGATTTCTCGAGCATGGAATGTTCGGGAAATTACTCGAAGGAATGGACCGTCATGAATACTTTAAGGAACCGAAGTTATTTAAGAACTCGTAAAAGTTTGCAAGTTCGGAAGTTCATCCAAGAACCAATAGGCAAACAATTCTCAGGTAAATAAGTTTTTAATTGAAAGAACAAAACTTGTTTAAAAAAATCATAAACTATTTAGACCATATGATGCGATTCCCCGAGCATGGAATGTTTGGGAAATTGCTTTAAGGAATGGATCATCTTGAAAACTTTAAGGAACCGAAGTTATTCAAAACTCGTACAAGTTTGACAAGTTTGGAAGTTTGTCCAAAAACCAAAAGAGAATCAATTCTCACGTAAATAAGTTTCAATTTCAAAGACCAAAAGTTGTTTACAAAACCACAAACTATTTGGACCAAATGATGCGATTCTCCGAGCATGGAATGTTCAGAAAATTGCTCGAAGGAATGGATCGTCTTTACTATTTTAAGAAACCGATGTTATAAAAGAAGTCACAAAAGTTTTACAAGTTCGGATGTTCGTCCAAGAACCAAAAGAGAAACAATTCTCACGTAAGTAAGTTTTTAATTCAGAGACCAACAGTTGTATACAAAATTAAAAACTATTTGAACCAACTGATGTGATTGTTTAGAAAATTGCTTGACGGAATGGATCATCTTGAAAACTTTAAGGAACTGAAGCTATAAAATAACTCGTAAAAGTTTAACAAGTTTGAAAGTTCGGCCAAGAACCGATAGACAAATGATTCTCATGTAAATAAGTTTTTAAATCAAAGACCAAAAGCTGTTTACTAAACGTTAAACTATTTGGACCAAATGATGCGATTTCCCGAGCATGGAATGTTTGGAAAATTTCTTGAAGGAATGGATCATCTTGAATAATTTAAGGAACCGAAGTTATCAAAGAACTCGTAAATGTTTGAAAAGTTCGGAAGTTCGTCCAAGAACCAACAGAGAAACAATTCTCAGGTGAATAAGTTTTTAATTCAAAGACCAAAAGTTGTTTACAAAATAACAAACTATTTTGGACCAAATTATGTGAATGTTCTGAAAATTGCTCGATAAAATGGATCGTCTCGAATGCTCTAAGGGACCGATGTTATAGAAACACTCGTAAAAGTTTGACAAGTTTGGAAATTCAGCCAAGAACCAAGGGAGAAACAATTCTCACCTAAATAACTTTTTAAATCTAAGACCAAAAGATTTTTTACAAAACGACTAAATATTTGGACAAAATGATGCGATTTCTCGAGCATGGAATGTTCGGGAAATTACTCGAAGGAGTGGACCGTCTTGAATACTTTAAGGAACCAAAGTTATTTAAGAACTCGTAAAAGTTTGCAAGTTCGGAAGTTCATCCAAGAACCAATAGACAAACAATTCTCAGGTAAATAAGTTTTTAATTGAAAGACCAAAACTTGTTTACAAATATCATAAACTATTTAGACCATATGATGCGATTCCCCGAGCATGGAATGTTTGGGAAATTGCTTTAAGGAATGGATCATCTTGAATACTTTAAGGAACCGAAGTTATTCAAGAACTCGTACAAGTTTGACAAGTTTGAAAGTTTGTCCAAAAACCAAGAGAGAATCAATTCTCACGTAAATAAGTTTCAATTTCAAAGAGCAAAAGTTGTTTACAAAACCACAAACTATTTGGACCAAATGATGCGATTCTCCGAGCATGGAATGTTCAGAAAATTGCTCGAACGAATGGATCGCCTTTAATACTTTAAGAAACCGATGTTATAAAAGACCTCACAAAAGTTTTACAAGTTCGGATGTTCGTCCAAGAACCAAAAGAGAAACATTCTCCTTTTGGCCACGTTGTATACAAAATTAAAAACTATTTGAACCAATTGATGTGATTGTTTAGAAAATTGCTTGATGGAATGGATCATCTTGAAAACTTTAAGGAACTGAAGTTATAAAATAACTCGTAAAAGTTTAACAAGTTAGAAAGTTCGGCCAAGAACCGATAGACAAATGATTCTCACGTAAATAAGTTTTTAAATCAAAGACCAAAAGCTGTTTACTAAACGTCAAACTATATGGACCAAATGATGCTATTTCCCGAGCATGGAATGTTTGGAAAATTTCTTGAAGGAATGGATCATGTTGAATAATTTAAGGAACCGAAGTTATCAAAGAACTCGTAAATGTTTGAAAAGTTTGGAAGTTCGTCCAAGAACCAACAGAGAAACAATTCTCAGGTGAATAAGTTTTTAATTCAAAGACCAAAAGTTGTTTACAAAATAACAAACTATTTTGGACCAAATTATGTGAATGTTCTGAAAATTGCTCGATAAAATGGATCGTCTCGAATGCTCTAAGGGACCGATGTTATAGAAACACTCGTAAAAGTTTGACAAGTTTGGAAATTCAGCCAAGAACCAAGGGAGAAACAATTCTCACCTAAATAACTTTTTAAATCGAAGACCAAAAGATTTTTTACAAAACGACTAACTATTTGGACAAAATGATGCGATTTCTCGAGCATGGAATGTTCGGGAAATTACTCGAAGGTCTTGAATACTTTAAGGAACCGAAGTTATTTATGAACTCGTAAAACTTTGCAAGTTCGGAAGTTCATCCAAGAACCAATAGACAAACAATTCTCAGGTAAATAAGTTTTTAATTGAAAGACCAAAACTTGTTTACAAATATCATAAACTATTTAGACCATATGATGCGATTCCCCGAGCATGGAATGTTTGGGAAATTGCTTTAAGGAATGGATCATCTTGAATACTTTAAGGAACCGAAGTTATTCAAGAACTCGTACAAGTTTGACAAGTTTGGAAGTTTGTCCAAAAACCAAGAGAGAATCAATTCTCACGTAAATAAGTTTCAATTTCAAAGACCAAAAGTTGTTTACAAAACCACAAACTATTTGGACCAAATGATGCGATTCTCCGAGCATGGAATGTTCAGGAAATTGCTCGAAGGAATGGATCTTCTTTACTATTTTAAGAAACCGATGTTATAAAAGAAGTCACAAAAGTTTTACAAGTTCGGATGTTCGTCCAAGAACCAAAAGAGAAACAATTCTCACGTAAGTAAGTTTTTAATTCAGAGACCAACAGTTGTATACAAAATTAAAAACTATTTGAACCAACTGATGTGATTGTTTAGAAAATTGCTTGACGGAATGGATCATCTTGAAAACTTTAAGGAACTGAAGCTATAAAATAACTCGTAAAAGTTTAACAAGTTTGAAAGTTCGGCCAAGAACCGATAGACAAATGATTCTCACGTAAATAAGTTTTTAAATCAAAGACCAAAAGCTGTTTACTAAACGTCAAACTATTTGGACCAAATGATGCGATTTCCCGAGCATGGAATGTTTGGAAAATTTCTTGAAGGAATGGATCATGTTGAATAATTTAAGGAACCGAAGTTATCAAAGAACTCGTAAATGTTTGAAAAGTTCGGAAGTTCGTCCAAGAACCAACAGAGAAACAATTCTCAGGTGAATAAGTTTTTAATTCAAAGACCAAAAGTTGTTTACAAAATAACAAACTATTTTGGACCAAATTATGTGAATGTTCTGAAAATTGCTCGATAAAATGGATCGTCTCGAATGCTCTAAGGGACCGATGTTATAGAAACACTCGTAAAAGTTTGACAAGTTTGGAAATTCAGCCAAGAACCAAGGGAGAAACAATTCTCACCTAAATAACTTTTTAAATCTAAGACCAAAAGATTTTTTACAAAACGACTAAATATTTGGACAAAATGATGCGATTTCTCGAGCATGGAATGTTCGGGAAATTACTCGAAGGAATGGACCGTCTTGAATACTTTAAGGAACCGAAGTTATTTATGAACTCGTAAAAGTTTGCAAGTTCGGAAGTTCATCCAAGAACCAATAGACAAACAATTCTCAGGTAAATAAGTTTTTAATTGAAAGACCAAAACTTGTTTACAAATATCATAAACTATTTAGACCATATGATGCGATTCCCCGAGCATGGAATGTTTGGGAAATTGCTTTAAGGAATGGATCATCTTGAATACTTTAAGGAACCGAAGTTATTCAAGAACTCGTACAAGTTTGACAAGTTTGGTCCAAAAACCAAAAGAGAATCAATTCTCACGTAAATAAGTTTCAATTTCAAAGACCAAAAGTTGTTTACAAAACCACAAACTATTTGGACCAAATGATGCGATTCTCCGAGCATGGAATGTTCAGAAAATTGCTCGAAGGAATGGATCGTCTTTACTATTTTAAGAAACCGATGTTATAAAGGAAGTCACAAAAGTTTTACAAGTTCGGATGTTCGTCCAAGAACCAAAAGAGAAACAATTCTCACGTAAGTAAGTTTTTAATTCAGAGACCAACAGTTGTATACAAAATTAAAAACTATTTGAACCAACTGATGTGATTGTTTAGAAAATTGCTTGACGGAATGGATCATCTTGAAAACTTTAAGGAACTGAAGCTATAAAATAACTCGTAAAAGTTTAACAAGTTTGAAAGTTCGGCCAAGAACCGATAGACAAATGATTCTCACGTAAATAAGTTTTTCAATCAAAGACCAAAAGCTGTTTACTAAATGTCAAACTATTTGGACCAAATGATGCGATTTCCCCAGCATGGAATGTTTGATAAATTTCTTGAAGGAATGGATCATCTTGAATAATTTAAGGAACCGAAGTTATCAAAGAACTCGTAAATGTTTGAAAAGTTCGGAAGTTCGTCCAAGAACCAACAGAGAAACAATTCTCAGGTGAATAAGTTTTTAATTCAAAGACCAAAAGTTGTTTACAAAATAACAAACTATTTTGGACCAAATTATGTGAATGTTCTGAAAATTGCTCGATAAAATGGATCGTCTCTAATGCTCTAAAGGACCGATGTTATAGAAACACTCGTAAAAGTTTGACAAGTTTGGAAATTCAGCCAAGAACCAAGGGAGAAACAA